>OW240917.1:201381894-201436051 GCA_933207985.1 Pelobates cultripes | reverse complement strand
GCTGTCCTGCTGAATCTTCTCAACGGAGTGGAAGAGATCTCGGTAGTCCTGCTCCAGTTCCCACTCCAGGGTTGCTAGGTGAACCAGGTCTTGCTTAATGTTGTGAGTGTCGTCCCAGTCATACCTGCTCTCCCTCCACTCCAAGAGATCACTGAACCGGGCTTGTTTAGGGTTCCCAAATTCAGGCTCTGAAAAAGCCTCCCATAACAAGCCAGAACCATCAAACTCCTCTCCCTCCGGCTTGTCATGCTCGGCTCTCCAGGGCAG
Source organism: Pelobates cultripes (assembly GCA_933207985.1). Lineage (NCBI taxonomy): Eukaryota > Metazoa > Chordata > Amphibia > Anura > Pelobatidae > Pelobates > Pelobates cultripes. The sequence goes on along the minus strand of OW240917.1, from coordinate 201,435,784 downwards.
GTACTGTGCCCCATACCACCAGAGCGCCTGGTAGGCATCTTCCAGCCAAATCTCCTGCCATACCCGGTGCTCCAATTCCTTCACCCATTCATCCAGGGGCTGCTCTCCCAGGAAGGGCATCTGCAGGGCCACTTGCTTCTGCAACCGCTGCTCTTCACTGGGGAGACTCTCGCCCCGCTGGTATTGTACATTATCCAGGGCCTGGTACCAGATGCCTTTCCTTAATGCATCCCGACCATCCAGGTCCTCCTCCTCGTATGACACTGCTGGTTCCATTCTGTTGCTGTTAGGGTCGCTGTACTCAGACATGCGTTGCCCTCAAATTGTAAATCCACGGAATGGTGTTGCCTGTAGCTGTCCTGTAGTCTGTGGGAACGATCCCGCCGCTTGCCACCAATTGTAACGGACCGTTTTGCACACAAGGGGTAAAAACCGTTTAGGCGATCAGCCCCCTTTCCAGAGATACAGGCACAGCTACTGCAGAACACCAAACTCCCAAACTGGATACAAAATAGCACTCCAACTCCCGAACTGGAACCTCCCAAATAGCTGCTAGCAGGCGAACAGGAAAAGCAGACAATCAGCTTACACTCCTGGCAATCAGTCTCTAACAGCATACAGTGAATCCCCCCAAGAACGAGACAAGGCTCCGTGTTGAGGGTCAAGCAGTGGTCTGTTTAATGAGGGCTACCTGCCCAGTATTTATGCAGGTCTCCCACCTGGTGGACACTCCCTAGGGGACCAAATGGGAGACTGTGACAAAAGACAGACAAGTAGACAAATAGGACACACAGTCACAATATATTCCCACAATGCATCCTGGCTTCCTCCCCTCTGCCCTGGGAGATAATTGAGAAGTAACTCAATTATCTCCCAAGACAAAGGCAAAACTCCATTACACATGTAGGGACACAAAACCAGTATTATACTTTAAAATACATAAAGTAACATTTATTACATAAAACACAGACATGTAACATATCCCCAGATAGCTCAGGTCTGAGTGCACATTATTAGGTGAATGGCACTCAGACCACATGAATACAGTTTAATCGCCATGGAGCCAAAGTCTTTACAGTCAGTTTCATACGAATGGGCTCCATGGGATTCCTATCTGGGGTATAACCTATTCAAACAGAACTACCGAAAAACTGTGTCCGATTTTAGTTCCATGAAAATAGGGGCGAACACCGCTGTGCATTCGTATGTTTAAAATGGCCGTGACTTTGTGTTCGGGATACGAATGGCGGCCACCCAGCATTCGTCAATTAAACTGCGGTTAACCGCAGCTTCAGGGAGGTTAATTGCCGGCACACTCCAGCTCCCAGGTGGTCCAGTCATTCGTACGGTTGTTCGGTAGATTGAATCTACCGAACCCCAGGCAGAAAAGCACGAATGAAGCTTTTCTGCAGGTAAAAAAGATGTCTTTTAACAGGGGGCCATAGTCCAAAGGCAGCAGGCGAACAACCAGGCTTCTCCAATGCAATGTGGCGAGATTGGTCTCGTCACACAACCTGTCCAAAACAGAACCTTGGGTCTTTCCTCCCTCAAGTGTTGCTACTCCTGTGTCTGTCTCTCTCCAGTCAACGGCGCTACCATCACCTCTACCTTGCAGGCTCGCCACCCCGGTGTTCTTTTTGACTCCAACCTCTCCTTCAACCCTCAAGACCAATCAATTGCCAAATCCTGTTGCTTCCATCTCAAAAACATAGTGCCCATCTGCCCCTATTTAACGCTGGATGCGGCTAAGGGGCTGGTCCATGCTGTTGTTCTCTCTCACCTTGACTACTGCAATCCCCTTCTCAGTGGTCTTACGTGTTCCCAGCTTGCACCGCTGCAAACTATAATGAATGCGGCTAAGGGGCTCATTTTCCTGTCCGCTCGCACCTCCCACGCCTCCCCGCACTGTCAGTCCCTGCATTGGCTTCCAGTTAAATATAGGGATCAATTTAAAATTCTGGTGCTTGCTTACAAGTCCATACATAATGCTGCTCCAACCTACCTATCTTCCCTTATACACAAGTATGCCCCGTTGAGGTCCCTAAGCTCTGCCAAAGACCTACGTCTATCCTCTGTCCCTACTCCCACCTCTGATGCTTGCCTCCAAGACTTCTCCAGGGCTACACCTCTTCTGTGGAACTCCCTTCCCTTCTCCAGAAGACTTGCACCCAGTCTCCACTCCTTCAAAAAATCATTGAAAAATCACTTCTTCAAGAAAGCATATCAATTAATCTGTTAGCAGGTTTTTATCAACCAGCCCCCATGACTCCTCTCCTTCAACTGTCATAAATCACCTACTAAGCCCTCAGTGAATACATTTCTAATAACCTACTTCACGCTCCTACTTTTACCCTTTGTGTCACTATACCCTACTCCCTCTAGCATGTAAGCTCATTGAGCAGGGCCCTCCGCCCCCTCTGTTCCTGTACGTCCTGTTGTCTGGTTACAATTACATGTCTTTTAGTCCACCCATTGTACAGCGCTACGGAATATGATGGCGCTATATAAATAATAAAATAATAATAATAAAACAGATACAGCCATTTTAGTGAATAATACAAGTGGAGAAAATACATACATAAATGAGCATGCAAGTAATACAGTATAAATAACATCTATAAATGACAAGTTAAGAACCAATATACAGATATACATTCTTTATACAAGTATCTTGACAGCCCAACCATTATAAATGGTCAGGTTAACAGGACCCTCCCCCCCCACCACCCCCCACCCCCACAGGAAAGAATGCTCAGCAAGAGAGTAAATAAATAAATCAAGAAAGACAGTAGCACACAAAAGCAGCAACAATGACTCAACATAGAAACATAGAAACATAGAATGTGACGGCAGATAAGAACCATTCGGCCCATCTAGTCTGCCCAATTTTCTAAATACTTTCATTAGTCCCTAGCCTTATCTTATAGTTAGGATAGCCTTATGCCTATCCCATGCATGCTTAAACTCCTTTACTGTGTTAACCTCTACCACTTCAGCTGGAAGGCTATTCCATGCATCCACTACCCTCTCAGTAAAGTAATACTTCCTGATATCATTTTTAAACCTTTGTCCCTCTAATTTAAGACTATGTCCTCTTGTTGTGGTAGTTTTCTTCTTTTAAATATAGTCTCCTCCTTTACTGTGTTGATTCCCTTTATATATTTAAATGTTTCTATCATATCCCCCCTGTCTCGTCTTTCCTCCAAGCTATACATGTTAAGATCCTTTAACCTTTCCTGGTAAGTTTTATCCCGCAATCCATTAACCAGTTTAGTAGCCCTTCTCTGAACCCTCTCTAAGGTATCAATATCCTTCTGAAGATACGGTCTCCAGTACTGTGTACAATACTCCAAGTGAGGTCTCACCAGTGTTCTGTACAATGGCATGAGCACTTCCCTCTTTCTACTGCTAATACCTCTCCCTATACAACCAAGCATTTTGCTAGCATTTCCTGCTGCTCTATTACATTGTCTGCCTACCTTTAAGTCATCAGAAATAATCACCCCTAAATCCCTTTCCTCAATTGTTGAGGTTAGTACTCTATCAAATATTCTGTACTCTGCCCTTGGGTTTTTACATCCAAGATGCATTATCTTGCACTTATCCACATTAAATGTCAGTTGCCACAATTCTGACCATTTTTCTAGTTTACCTAAATCATTTGTCATTTGGCTTATCCCTCCTGGAACATCAACCCTGTTACATATCTTAGTATCATCAGCAAAAAGACATACCTTACCATCAAGACCTTCTGCAATATCACTAATAAAAATATTAAAGAGAATGGGTCCAAGTACAGATCCCTGAGGTACCCCACTGGTGACAAGTCCAAGCTTCGAATATATTCCATTGACTACAACCCTCTGTTGCCTGTCACTCAGCCACTACCTTACCCATTCAACAATATTGGAATCCAAACTTAAAGATTGCAGTTTATTGATAAGCCTTCTATGTGCAACAGTGTCAAAAGCCTTACTGAAATCTAGGTAAGCAATGTCTACTGCACCACCCTGATCTATAATTTTAGTTACCCAATCAAAAAAAATCAATAAGATTAGTTTGGCATGATCTCCCTGAAGTAAATCCATGTTGTCTCTGATCTTGAAATCCATGTGTTTTTAGATGTTTAACATGGTTTCCATCACTTTCCCCACTACTGAAGTAAGGCTTACTGGCCTATAGTTGCCCGACTCCTCCCTATTACCTTTCTTGTAAATGGGCACAACATTTGCTAACTTCCAATCTTCTGGGACTACTCCTGTTAACAATGATTGGTTAAATAAATCTGTTAATGGTTTTGCTAGTACACCACTAAGCTCTTTTAATAGCTTTGGGTGTATTCCATCAGGTCCCATTGACTTATTTGTCTTTACTTTTGACAGTTGAAATAGAACCTCTTCCTCTGTAAACTCACGTGTAATAAATGACTCATTTATCCTTTTTCTCAACTGAGGTCCCTTTCCTTCATTTTCATCTGTAAATACAGAACAAAAATATTCATTAAGGCAGTCAGCTAGACCTTTATCCTCTTCTACATACCTTCCTTCTTTTGTTTTTAATCTAACTAATCCTTGTTTTACTTTTCTTTTCTCATTTATGTATCTAAAAAATGTTTTGTCCCCCTTTTTACTGACTGTGCTATTTTCTCTTCTGTGTGTGATTTGGAAGCTCTTATAACTTGCTTAGCCTCTTTCTGCCTAATCTTATAGATCATTTTGTCTTTCTCACTCTGGGTTTTTTTATAATTCCTAAATGCTAACTTTTTGTTTTTAACTATTTTGGCCACATCTGCGGAGTACCACAGTGGTTTCTTGAATTTTTTGCTTTTACTGACAAGCCTAATGCAATTTTTTGTTGCCTTCAATAGTGCAACTTTTAAATAATCCCATTTCTCTTGGACTCCATTTAAATTGCTCCAGTCTGATAATGACTCCACTACACATATTTTAATTTTAGAAAAGTCTGTTTTTCTAAAGTCTAAAACTTTTGTTTATATTACACCACACTGACTGATGATCACTGGATCCTAAACTTTCACCTACAGTAATGTCTGATACCAAATCTCCATTTGTTAACACTAAATCTAGTATGGCCTCTTTACGAGTTGGCTCTTCAACAACTTGTTTTAGTAGTGAGTTAAGAATGTGTGCTCCTGGCACAAGTAGCTAATTTTGTTTTCCAATTTACATCAGGAAGATTAAAGTCACCCATAATGATAACTTCCCCCTTCATTGTCATTTTAGCTATTTCCTCAACTAGTAGATTATCTAACTCTTCAATTTGTCCTGGGGGCCTATAAATCACACCTACACGAGTTACTGTGTGATTACCAAATTCTAACGTAACCCAAACGGACTCTATGTCTGTCTCACTAACTTTTATTAGGCTAGATTTTATGCTATACTTCACATACAGGGCCACATACAGGGCCACCCCTCCCCCTTTCTTGCCTTCCCTATCTTTTCTATATAAAGAGTACCCTGGTATTGCTATGTCCCAGTCATTTTTCTCATTATACCATGTCTCAGTAACAGCGACTAAATCTACACTATCAGTTGCCATTATTGCCACAAGTTCATGGATCTTTTTCCCTAAACTGCGAGCATTTGTAGACATGACTCTAAGCTTATCATTTTTTAACACACTTGCTACAGGCACCTTCTGTCCTTGTTTTGGGGGACAATTGGATTGATGTTTTATCACCCTTTTGCCCCCCCCTCCTAGTTTAAATACATCCTAGCAAAACCTCTGAACTGCTCACTGAGAACATTTGTTCCCTTTTGAGAGAGATGCAAACCATCTTTTTTGTACACCTTTTTTCTATTCCAAACAGAGCTACCATGAGAAATAAAGCCAAATCCTTGCTCCCGACACCATTCACCAAGCCACAAATGAAAGTCCCTAATACGCATCCGCCTGTCTTTCTGAGTGTTATGCACAGTGTGGAAGCAACCTGCCATATATCATTGGCAAAAACACTAAAAACTTCCTTAACCTCTGAAACCTCATTGCAAGCCAAGTCATTTGTCCCTAGATGGACAAGTGCATCCAATTCCCCTTCCTGCTTTGCTTGCTTAACAATATTACAGATACGTCTCCTGTCTCTGTGAGCAGTAGCTCCGGGAAGACACCTCACAAGACCACCATTGTCCATCTCCACACCTCTTATGATCGAATCCCCCAACAACAACTGCTTTCTATTAGGCCTCACCATAGTCTCCAAGCCGGTCTCCACAACACCACTAGCCTCAGTGCCTCTCTCCACAACACCACTAGCCTCAGTGCCTCTCTCCACAAAACCACTAGCCTCAGTGCCTCTCTCCACAACACCACTAGCCTCAGTGCCTCTCTCCACAACACCACTATCCTCAGTGCCTCTCTCCACAACACCATTACACTCTGAAAGTGCAGAAAATGAATTATGTAGAGCAACAGACTGTGCAAAATGCCTTTTATCCACAACTCTAAGTCTACCAGATCCTACAGTAATCCATCTGCCATTCCTAGTATGTTTCTGCGGCAGTGGCTTTGCAGCAGTTCCAGTCTGAGTTTGTTCACCAGATAATTTACAAATCTCAGACTTCAAAAATACAATCTCTGCCACAAGATAGAGAACTGTCTACAGATTAGACAACAACCATCCAGTGGGTATTAGCTGGTGTACCAAAAGGAACCGGTGCCACTTAAGTTTCTCATGAGGTGACACTGTGTCGTGAATTTGGATATTTTTAAATTTTTAGGTGCTGCAGTAACCTTTACCTCTATCTTATTTTTGTGGCCAGAGATGTGGAATCTGGAATAAGGGGAGATTTTATGGAGAGAGGTAAGCATTTTCTAAGTTTGCCCATCAAAGTTTAATTGGGTGAGTTGGGTACAACAATTTGAGCTAGAGAAGAGGCCAAATAGTAGTGTCTAACTACTAAACCATCGTGATGTTTGGGCAGCAAGCATACCGAATAGAAAATTCTGAGTGGCTATGAAGTCCAGATAAAAGTAGTAATAATTCTTTGAAACTGCTACAGTAAAGATTCTGAAAGTTGTATTGGCAAAGTACGGAATAGGCACTAACGTTCTGGGAGAAGCATTAATTGAAATGAAGAGAGCTCAGATTTTTGTTAGATTGTTTTTATAGTAAGACACTTTGCCATATTCTTGCAACAAATGCATTAAATTTGGAATGGAAATATGTGGATTGGTAAGGGACAGGAGGATATCATCTGTAAAGTGTGAAAGTTTTTGTTCCCCCACTTGTGTCTTTATGCTTTTATGCTTCATATATTAGGGTTATGTTTAATTTTGTAGTCCCCTGGGTAATGGCAAAAGGAAGGAAAAGAACCCAGAATTTCAAATTTTCACTGAAAGGAGATGATTAGAAGACATTAATAGCAGTAAAAAAAAGATTGTGGGAACCCACATTTCTGTAATGTGGAGTTCAAATTTTCAATTAATTCTGTCTAAAGCCAAAAAATCCACTGTGCACTGGGCATAGGATGAGGTAGAGGCATAATACATGCCTACACAGTCACAGTAAAAAATAAAAAGAATTAGACCTGAACTGCAGGGGCTCCACACTGTAGTCCCACTGATGATGGAGAATTTAGATGAAATTGAAAAATCTCTTGTGTTATCTGAGGCTACTCTGTGTAGTACAGAGCCAGCCTATTCTTGAGAGCTTATTACCTTAAATAAATGTTGTGAGATAAACTTTTCAAATGATTTAATATTTTTGGATAAAGTTTTAAAATTATTTTTTTGATGATTGGCATGAAGACTCTCAATGATTGGTACTGCACTCTTAACTATTTCCTCCCTGTCAGAGTAACATGCACCAGCCTACTTCATAATAAGAATTTCTCTCTACACCTAGAAGTCTGGAAGGGAATCTGATAGGATAAAGTTCTGACATATGCCTGGAGACTGACAGGCTGCTTGGAGCACAAAGGGCAAGAAAATACTATTGCTCTGCTAGCCAGCCATCCCCAACAAAACCTCAAATGTATACCTGTGATCACTTTCAAAAGGTCCTCTGAAGCCACTAGGTTTAGGATTTGGATAGTAATGACACTTAAATTGTCATACAGCAGAGTTTAAGCATGCGTAGAAAAGGCATAAAAGCAAAGTTTAAGCATGCGTGGGAAAGGCATAAGGCTATCCTAGAAATAAGAAACTAATTCATGTATTAAGAAAATTTGGCAGACAAGATGGGCCGAATGGCTCTTATCTGCCATAACATACTGTGTTTTTTGTGTCATCTATTTCTTTGTCAGATCTCTACAGAAACCACCATCACTAGCATGTGACAATTTTCTAATTTTCTATGAAGTCAATTTACAAATATCTAAAAAGACTAGGTACTAGTGTAGCTTTTCTACTTCATCACGCATCACTAAATTTACTTTTGCTGCAGTTTACTTGATTAACTTTCCAACTTGCCGGAATTGGTCCTTCTGATGAAACCTGCTGTTTAAATGGCAACTCCAGTAATCAACACAACTTTTATGTATTGTATAATTTTTCCAAGACATTTGAAACACTTTCACAGAATAGATTAATGTTCAAGTTACAAGAAATTGGTCTAGATGAAAATACTTGTTCTTGGCTAGAACACTGACTTAAAGATAGAGTAAAGAGAGTTGCCATTAATCGTACATTTTCAAGCTGGACAATAGTGGTGTTCCTCAGGTTCTGTTTTGAGACCACTTCTATTTAACATACTTATAAATGATATTGAAATAGGCATTGAAAGTCGTTTGTCGTTGTTTTCAGGTGACAAAACTACGTTAGGAAATCTGTTTAGTTTACAAGACCAGTGCCTCAGTAGGGATATAATAACATTATGTAAATATATTTGGTACCTATACACACTATTATCTGAAATTCTATTCATACATATGACTATACATAGTACACAAAATCATACACATTGGTCTTAATGTTATAGTCCAAAAGTCTTGTATAAATAGTTGGAATGAAGGAAATGTCTCTAAGGTATGATTCATTAGAAAAGACTCTAAGACCTTTACCAACAGTTCTAACAGTCTGCATTTTGACACCCCAGCCTTCTTTAACTGTAGTTCTAAAGGACTAGTCTACTTGATCACCTGCCAATGCGGGATGCTCTATGTGGGAAAAACATTCCGCCCCTTTAGACGAAGAATTTTGGAACACATTAATTCGGTAAAGACAATAAGACATATAAAGACTCCGGTCTCAAGACATGTCAAAATTGCCCATCCCACTGTCCTGAAATTTCAAGGCATTGAGCTTATAAAACAAGATCAAAGGAAAAGCAATTGGGACCAGCAAATTAGGAAGAGAGAGTGCTACTGGATTTACCGGTTGCAAACCCTGTCCCCAAAAGGACTGAATGAGGGATTCTCTTACTCTCCGTTTATCACGTGATCTCAAACTTATAAATGTTGACAAATTAAAAATAGTAATAACATCGAACATAATTAATTTAAGTAAATATTAGAAATTTAGGTCACAATTTAATAGCCCGGGAAAGTCACACTTTATTTTCACACTTATCCTTAATTTACCAATATCAGTTGGGCTGGTACAGGATATGGCTCTCTATACAACTTTGGACTAGGGGGATTTATTTAGGATCAGTTCTTTAAACTATTAATGCAATATTCACTTAGGAAATTGCCTCAAAACAATCCTTAGGTTCTTATAGAAAATTACAGTATGGTACCTAAAATTTGCTGCCAATGATATATACTTCTGGCTTAGTTAGTAGATGTAAAACTGATATAAATAATTTGGACAAGCAGCAATGTAAAATACAGATTGGTAATGATTATCCATTTATTATTATAAGTATCCAAAATACACATCAAGTATCCATCCAAATTGCCAAGATGACAATCTTTCCATAAAGTGTTTTAATATTGCTATTATAATGGTGAAACTGTTCCAACCCCCAATAGGAGTTGTCTTCTTATAGCCTCCTATCGAGCGTTCTGCAATCGCATCCCCAGAGCAGTGTACTCATATGAATTAGACTAGGGGATGGGTTAGACATGGACATCGCTGTCAATCAAACGATGTCAGCCCACCCCCGTCTCCCCAGACGCACACGTGGGACGGTACGTCACAGATTGTCACATATTCATCCGCTTATAGAAATGTGGTTAATGACATTTACTGTCCACACAGGAAAAGTTGTGCCGAGCAGCAACCTAATCCACAGAAGGGTTAATGCTGAGCAGTAATTGTGCAAATGAAACCTGGTGTCATGTATTCATCCGCTTAGAGAAAAGTGATTAATGACATTTACTGTCCACACAGGAAAAGTTGTGCCGAGCAGCAACCTAATCCACAGAAGGGTTAATGCTGAGCAGCAATTATGCAAATGAAACCTGGTAACTGACTTTGGGGTCAAAGGCCGGTTACAGCCTATCAGAACTAAAGGAGGGGTATTTAGGCCCAGTTCTCAGCCTGCTCAGTGCCCTGTCGTGGTTTCACTTGTGGTTGTCTGAGAGCGCGTTCCTGTTTATAGTTTTCTACCTGGTTTTTGACTTTGGCTTTGTTTATTGACTTCTCTATATTCTGGTATCCTGACTCCTGGCTTTCCTCATCGCTGTGTCCCTTTCTGTGTTCCCTGACCTCGGGTAGTATTTTTGACTATTCTTTGTACGTTAAATCCGGCCATTCTAAGGACCGGTAATACGTTACTTATTTGTCATCTGTGCTGTACAGTTCTACGTGCTGGATCAAACAGTAATCCTGACACAGATGACGACTCGTTCCGGGCGGGGGGCGGGAGGAGGGAACTCCTACAGCTGATTGGCTCCCAGCCTTTTAAAAGTCCCGGCAATTTTAACCGGCATTTTCTCATCCCCTGACAAAGGTGTCACAGCACACCGAAACGCGCGTCGGGCGAGCGGCATGCTCTCACTTCACTCACTTAGTTTTTCTTTTTTTCACCAAGGGACTTGCACTGATAGAAATGATTATCAAGACCAACTTTATTTTTTTCTTGTTTTCTTCTAGCTAGTTGGGGTTTGGAAGCAGCAGGTAGTGGGCGATACCTTAGAGTGAGCGTGAGATTAGAACACCCATGAAGGTGTTTTACAAGAGCATAGGGATTTACTTTGAGGCTTCTATATAGAGTGTACCAGATAGCTTGAGATTTCTCTCTGTTTGCTTCACAATTTCTTTATCCCTACCTCTACCCATTATAGGTATTATTGCTCATCCACAATTCTATCAGAAGGCATCAACCCTATTGCTTTGTCTTTAATTTCCGTCAGTCCAACTATTTATACAAGACTTTTGGACTATAACATTAAGACTATAGCACTACCTCAACCAATATCAGTTTTCTATTGAGGGGATCCAGTACAGTGTCCATCCCCTTTGTTTCTGGGGGGACTATTTCTGGCTATTTCAATTTAAAGACTTAATAAAGGTTTTTCGTTTATCATTACTATTTTTTTCGATCTAGCCCATAAATAGGACACTAAAGGGTATTTTTGGAACTTATAATTTAAATGTTCCTTTTTCTTTTTTTCCTCTTCTGTTTTACCCTCAATTAGATCCCCACACTAGCCATTTTAACTTATGTACGGTTATTCCAATTTTGTCCATTTATCATTGTCAGCAGCTTTAGATCTTCCCAGGTGGAGATCACCCTTATTATTATTTTGTAGTTCATTAGGGTCCAAGCCCTTGGTGGAGCTGGCATCACCATTTGACTACACGGCTTTGTATTACCTCTCACGCCCTGCTGTCCATCTATCGGAGCGGTTTGGTTAACATAGCACTAATTTTGTTGTATTATATTTTACACTCAAACCATCATTAGTCACAACCTTCTCCCACTGCATGAGGCATCACATGTTTCTCTCACACTACCATTAAGCATTTCACTCTCATCACCATTAGGCCTTCACCCATCCCTACAATCATTAGGAATCACCACAAACTCTCCCTTCCTGTTATTGTAGTATGTTTAATAAAATTAACTCCTACTCTGGCCTGGACTGGCCATCGGGCATACCGGGCAAATGCTAGGTGGGCCACGATGGCCATGGGCCGAGGCCGGCAGGGGAGATCAGAGGATCTCCCCTGTCGGCCCATGCAGAGCCGGCACTATACGAGCACTGGCCCTGCTGTGTGCCTTCATGGGACAGTGGGAACATGAAAGATCTCCCTCACCGGCCCACAGGCACAGTCATGTGGCCACCAGCTGGGGAGGAAAGGAGTACTCAGGGGATCTCCTACTTGCAGCTCCATTGGGTTACTCTTGCGAGGTTGGATCGTTGCTGCGGTTACCACGGCAATGCTCAGATCTCGCGAGAATGAACTCTAGCCCTGCAGTTTAGATTTCACTCACCACTAGGACCACCAGGGACTGCAGCACAGCCCCCTACCCAGGCTAAAGGTAAGAAGGGAGGAGGGGATACAAAGTTTTTTGTTTTTTTAATTAAAAAATTACATATTTAATATATTTAAATCTGCCCCCCACACACACACAATTCCTCCAAACATATACACACACACACAGTACCCTCACACAGTAACCCTCTTACACACATTGCACTTCTCACACACACGCTGCACCCTTCACACATACACACAGCACACTCACACAAAACACCCTCACACACATACACATGCTGCACCGTTCACACATTCACACAGCACACCCAACACACTGCGCCCCTCACACATACAATACTTCCAAACATATATATATATATATATATATATATATATATTACAGCACCCCTCACACTGTACCACTACACACATTAGATACATGCTAGATCCCTATACACACTCTGGGTCCTTTACACACTAGATCCCCTACACACACACACACTGCACCACCTACACACACTACATTCCTGACATACAAACTCTGGATCTCCTATGCACACACTACATTCCTTGTAAGCAAACACATACTTCATTCTCTAAACACACAGTCTCTACAACCCCTACACACACTATGTCACCTATACACACACACTCTACAGCCCCTAGCCACACATATTACACCACAAACACGAATTAAATTGACCTATTTACACAATACCATACCACAATCAGCTCACTCTACACACACTCAATCCCACAAGCAGGCTCCAAACACATGCACAATACGCTTTTTCTGGCCCTTTTGTCCTCGGGTATCCCACTTATGGAGACACCAGAGACAATTTGAAAGCTAACACAGCGCAAGCATGTTATTCAATGTGCTTGTGCTGCGCAGAACAAATACAGGGCCTTTTTCTCATGCTGCAGCTCTTCAGTGGGGCTCTGCACATTGAACCAACATGCTCACTTTGAGAGGGGACATGCTTGTCATTAGTGATGACAAAACACACCCTATCTGGCCCCGCCCCCTTCTCAAGGGGGCCACTGTGATTAAAAAAATGCCCGGTCCGAATTTTTTTCCAAGTCCGGCCCTGCTCCTATTCTCTCCTGTTGACATGTGCACGCCACTATTCTATCACACCGGTTCTACTTCTTCTTCATCTGTCTTTTGTGCTCAGAAAGTAGAAGGAAATTATCTCACTCATTGATGCTGTGAAACAGTGAAAGCCCACTAAGTGAAGGCAATGATCATGCGTGTCTTTTATGTCGATGCTCAGTCATTGCAATGTGATCAAAATATCTAGCATTAGAATTCTAGTGTAGGAGCAGACTAGTTGGAGATATTCTGGAGAGTTTTACAGAAGCTTCAACTGTCTAAGAGTTGTGCTAAGAGCTTTCTTTTCTACTGTTACAGGTAAGATTCATCTGTAGGAAAAGGTTGCTGATTGCACAAGGTTTGAATTTCTGTTGGTAATTATAAGGCATTTGATTTGATTAAGCTAGTTACTTGCTATTGATTGCTGGTTAATTAGCTATTGTTTGCAAATAAGCAGAGGCCTACCCAGGTGTTAAACATTCCTAGTGGGTGGTGATTTTAGGAGTTATATAAGGCTTGGTGTCATTAGCTTGTCTAATATAGCTTGGTGCTTCATCTAAGTGCTGTTTCTAAGTGTGTAGTTGGAGATATTCTGGAGAGAAACTGGAGGTAATCTGAGGTATTCAGGAGGATAAATACAAAGTTAAGATTTGTTAGATTTAAATTATTCTCCTAATTGGAATGGCAGACTTAGTTCAGTGTAACAATTGCTATACATTTGTTTCACGTTCCACTTTTTGGAGGTTTGGTTGTTGTCTAATATGTAGACAGTTCTCTATCTTGCGGCAGGAGATTGTATTTTTGAAGTCTGAGATTTGTAAATTATCTGGTGAACAAACTCAGACTGGAACTGCTGCAAAGCCACTGCCGCAGAGACATACTAGGAAAGGCAGATTGATTACTGTAGGATCTGGTAGACTTAGAGTTGTGGATAAAAGGCATTTTGCACAGTCTGTTGCTCTTCATAATTCATTTTCTGCACTTTCAGAGTGTAATGGTGTTGTGGAGAGAGGCACTGAGGCTAGTGGTGTTGTGGAGAGAGGCACTAAGACTAGTGGTATTGTGGAGAGAGGCACTGAGGCTAGTGGTGTTGTGGAGAGAGGCACTGAGGCTAGTGGTGTTGTGGAGAGAGGCACTAAGACTAGTGGTGTTGTGGAGAGAGGCACTGAGGCTAGTGGTGTTGTGGAGAGAGGCACTGAGGCTAGTGGTGTTGTGGAGAGAGGCACTGAGACTAGTGGTGTTGTAGTGACCGGCTTGGAGACTATGGTGAGGCCTAATAGAAAGCAGTTGTTGCTGGGGGATTCCATTATAAGAGGTGTGGAGATAGACAATGGTGGTCTTGTGAGGTGTCTTCCCGGAGCTACTGCTCACAGAGACAGGAGACGTATCTGCAATATTGTTAAGCAAGCAAAGCAGGAAGGGGAATTGGATGTACTTGTCCATCTAGGGACAATTGACTTGGTTTGCAATGAGGTTTCAGAGGTTAAGGAAGTTTTTAGTGTTTTTGCCAATGATATACGGCAGGTTGCTTCCACACTGTCATTCTCTAAAGTTCTGCCTGTGCATAACACTGAGAACGACAGGCGGATGCGTATTAGGGACTTTAATTTGTGGCTTGGTGAATGGTGTCGGGAGCAAGGATTTGGCTTTATTTCTCATGGTAGCTCTGTTTGGAATGGAGATAAGCTGTACAAAAAAGATGGTTTGCATCTTTCTCAAAAGGGATCAAATGTTCTCAGTGAGCAGTTCAGAGGTTTTGCTAGGATGTGTTTAAACTAGGAGGGTGGGGCAAAAGGGTGATAAAACATCAATCCAATTGTCCCCCAAAACAAGGACAGAAGGTGCCTGTAGCAAGTGTGTTAAAAAATGATAAGCTTAGAGTCATGTCTACAAATGCTCGCAGTTTAGGGAATAAGATCCATGAACTTGTGGCAATAATGGCAACTGATAGTGTAGATTTAGTCGCTGTTACTGAGACATGGTATAATGAGAAAAATGACTGGGACATAGCAATACCAGGGTACTCTTTATATAGAAAAGATAGGGAAGGCAAGAAAGGGGGAGGGGTGGCCTTGTATGTGAAGGATAGCATAAAATCTAGCCTAATAAAAGTTAGTGAGGCAAACATAGAGTCCGTTTGGGTTACGTTAGAATTTGGTAATCACACAGTAACTCGTGTAGGTGTGATTTATAGGCCCCAAGGACAAATTGAAGAGTTAGATAATCTACTAGTTGAGGAAATAGCTAAAATGACAATGAAGGGGGAAGTTATCATCATGGGTGACTTTAATCTTCCTGATGTAAATTGGAAAACAAAATTAGCTACTTGTGCCAGGAGCACACATATTCTAAACTCCCTACTGGGATTGTCTCTAAAACAAGTTGTTGAGGAGCCAACTCGTAAAGAGGCCATACTAGATTTAGTGTTAACAAATGGAGATTTGGTATCAGATATTACTGTAGGTGAAAGTTTAGGATCCAGTGATCATCAGTCAGTGTGGTTTAATATAAGAACAGTGACTGAGTCACACCACACAAAAACAAAAGTTTTAGACTTTAGAAAAACAGACTTTTCTAAAATTAGAATATGGTAGAGGAGTCATTATCAGACTGGAGCAATTTAAATGGAGTCCAAGAGAAATGGGATTATTTAAAAGTTGCACTATTGAAGGCAACAGAAAATTGCATTAGGCTTGTCAGTAAAAGCAAAAAATTCAAGAAACCACTGTGGTACTCCGCAGATGTGGCCAAAATAGTTAAAAACAAAAAGTTAGCATTTAGGAACTATAAAAAAACCCAGAGTGAGGAAGACAAAATGATCTATAAAATTAGGCAGAAAGAGGCTAAGCAAGTTATAAGAGCTTCCAAATCACACACAGAAGAGAAAATAGCACAGTCAGTAAAAAAGGGGGATAAAACATTTTTTAGATACATAAATGAGAAAAGAAAAGTAAAACAAGGATTAGTTAGATTAAAAACAAAAGAAGGAAGGTATGTAGAAGAGGATAAAAGGTCTAGCTGACTGCCTCAATGAATATTTTTGTTCTGTATTTACAGATGAAAATGAAGGAAAGGGACCTCAGTTAAGAAAAAGGATAAATGAGTCATTTATTACACGTGAGTTTACAGAGGAAGAGGTTCTATTTCAACTGTCAAAAAGTAAAGACAAGTAAGTCAATGGGACCTGATGGAATACACCCAAAGCTATTAAAAGAGCTTAGTGGTGTACTAGCAAAACCATTAACAGATTTATTTAACCAATCATTGTTAACAGGAGTAGTCCCAGAAGATTGGAAGTTAGCGAATGTTGTGCCCATTTACAAGAAAGGTAATAGGGAGGAGTTGGGCAACTATAGGCCAGTGAGCCTTACTTCAGTAGTGGGGAAAGTGATGGAAACCATGTTAAAGGATAGGATTGATGAACATCTAAAAACACATGGATTTCAAGATCAGAGACAACATGGGTTTACTTCAGGGAGATCATGCCAAACTAATCTTATTGATTTTTTGATTGGGTAACTAAAATTATAGATCAGGGTGGTGCAGTAGACATTGCTTACCTAGATTTCAGTAAGGCTTTTGACACTGTTGCACATAGAAGGCTTATCAATAAACTGCAATCTTTAAGTTTGGATTCCAATATTGTTGAATGGGTAAGGCAGTGGCTGAGTGACAGGCAACAGAGGGTTGTAGTCAATGGAGTATATTCGAAGCTTGGGCTTGTCACCAGTGGGGTACCTCAGGGATCTGTACTTGGACCCATTCTCTTTAATATTTTTATTAGTGATATTGCAGAAGGTCTTGATGGTAAGGTATGTCTTTTTGCTGATGATACTAAGATATGTAACAGGGTTGATGTTCCAGGAGGGATAAGCCAAATGGCAAATGATTTAGGTAAACTAGAAAAATGGTCAGAATTGTGGCAACTGACATTTAATGTGGATAAGTGCAAGATAATGCATCTTGGACGTAAAAACCCAAGGGCAGAGTACAGAATATTTGATAGAGTCCTAACCTCAACATATGAGGAAAGGGATTTAGGGGTGATTATTTCTGATGACTTAAAGGTAGGCAGACAATGTAATAGAGCAGCAGGAAATGCTAGCAGAATGCTTGGTTGTATAGGGAGAGGTATTAGCAGTAGAAAGAGGGAAGTGCTCATGCCATTATACAGAACACTGGTGAGACCTCACTTGGAGTATTGTACACAGTACTGGAGACCGTATCTTCAGAAGGATATTGATACCTTAGAGAGGGTTCAGAGAAGGGCTACTAAACTGGTTCATGGATTGCGGGATAAAACTTACCAGGAAAGGTTAAAGGATCTTAACATGTATAGCTTGGAGGAAAGACGAGACAGGGGGGATATGATAGAAACATTTAAATATATAAAGGGAATCAACACAGTAAAGGAGGAGACTATATTTAAAAGAAGAAAAACTACCACAACAAGAGGACATAGTCTTAAATTAGAGGGACAAAGGTTTAAAAATAATATCAGGAAGTATTACTTTACTGAGAGGGTAGTGGATGCATGGAATAGCCTTCCAGCTGAAGTGGTAGAGGTTAACACAGTAAAGGAGTTTAAGCATGCGTGGGATAGGCATAAGGCTATCCTAACTATAAGATAAGACTAGGGACTAATGAAAGTATTTAGAAAATTGGGCAGACTAGATGGGCCGAATGGTTCTTATCTGCCGTCACATTCTATGTTTCTATGTTTTATTAATGTGAGGGAGGGAGGGGGCCAGTGTATTAATTTGGGGAGGGAGGGGGCACTGTATTAAATTGAGGGAGGGATCACTATCTTAATTTGGGGAAGGAAGGGTGCCAGTGTATTAAATTGGGGCGGGAGAGCAGTGCATTAAATTGAAGGAGGGAGTTGGCACTGTATTATTATTTTTGGGGAGGGGCCCTGTATTATTTAAGGGAGGGGGAACTGTATTAATTTGAGGGAGGGGGCCAGGGTATTAAATCGGGGGAGGGAGTGGGGCTGTGTATTAGAGTAGTGAGAGGGGGTAGCAGTGTGTTAGGAGAAGGAGGGGGTAGAGAATTAAATTGGGGGGAGGGAGGGGACAGTGTATTAAATTAGAGTGGTGGGATTGGGGCAGTGTGTTAAAGTAGAGTAGAGGGACGAGGGGCAGTGTATTAGATTGAGGGGCAGTGTATGATTGGGTGGAGTGGGCAGTGTATTTGAATTTGGGGAAATGTATTAGATTTGTGGGCAGTTTATTAGAATTGGGGAAGGGGTCAGTGCATTAGATTGGGTCTGCATCGAAGCGATGAACGCTCCCCATGGAGATGCTGATTGGCCGCACAACTTTTTTCCACACATGCACAATAGCCTCCCAAGTTTGATGATCTTAGCCAAAGTGAAGAACACTCATTGGACTGCAAAATCAACAAGATAACACCATTTGTTTTTTACAGCTGTGCAACAGCATACATTCACCATTCCTGCCCATTACCAAACTTTTCTTAATATGTCAAGGTAGTTGGACTGGAACATTTGTTATGTGCAAATGCACGTCTCCTTAAAATACATTTGCTCTCTTATTTACTTTGAAGCCCTACGAGCATGAGGACATCCATAGTCAGTTAGGCAACATTGTTTATACTGTACTTTTCTAAATAAACCTATGTTTCTATGAAAACTGAAGTTTTTGTTTTTTTGCGGCCCACATAAATGTAAACCTTGTTTATTTGGCCCATGTTAGCCTTTAAGTTATACAGGCTTGGAGTAAGGTAATGTCTGACTATAACCAGTGTCTCTGTCATAGCAACCTTACCTTATGCATATTGTTTCATCTTTTCTTCCTTTTTAGAATCTGTTCTTCTTTTCTTCATTTCAGATCTATTTCTCTTAAAAACATAAGAAAAAGTTGGGACACCTGACAATAGTAGGGACATTTGACAATTGTGACAATTGCTGCCTCTTAAGTTTAACTCCACGAGTTAAGCAAACCAGGATGTAACAGGACCTGTTGTCTGCTTGAAAGCCAAGAGGATGTAACCGGGGTAATTTCTAAAAGTGCAAATTTCTGTTGAAATCTTTTTTTCAAAATAAAACACACTCTTCACCTATATAGCTCTTCAGCAAGCTAAAGTGCTTTAGGGGTCTGGAGTGTCCCTTTAACCTCCACCCTTTGTCAAGATTGCCAAATGTAAGAACAATACATAAGACAAAGTAGTAGCTTCTGTCTAGGAAATAGCACACTCGTGTCAGTGCAACAAGAATGCTCTGGAGGCTGGAAGGAAGGAAATATTCAAACAGAATACACAGGAAGGCACATATAAAGACATTACTTTTTGGAGGCTGCTTTCCGTTTATTATATTATTCATGTAAAATAACTATTGTTAGAAATATACTCCAAAACATCATTCCTTTGTCTCTCTAATATTATGTTGGCATGCTTAACAATCCCCTCACATTTTCAAGTAAAAAACATTCTCTATTTATTTATTTTTTGCAATATTGTTTGTAAATTCAAATTCCAGGACATTTTTGCCATTCTATCTATAACAGATAAATATTTGTAACATAAATTGCAGCGATATACAATCCAATCTCAGTAACATAATTGTGTTGCAGCTATTAGACTGTACAGGATATAGAAGAACATATTCTAGCTTGCCAATAGTACTGAGCTTCTAAATGAATTACAGATTGTGAAATCTCAAAGAAATATTACAAAGTGGCCAAGTTTTAATTTACAGACAGTTACAAATGGCAGATAGTAGTAAAATAGGCATAACTATTTAATCAGTAAGGATTAGCTAATACAGGAAGGAAATAGTGTGTGTAGATAAATAAAGTCTGAGGGGAAATTGTGCAATGAAATTCTGGTGCCCAAGAGTAGATTAAAGTTACACAAACAGATTTATTAAAGGAACACTACAGTCACCCAGACCACTTAATTTCATAGAAGTCTGGGTGCAGAGGTCCTTTAGTTTTACCAATACAATGTAAACCATTGCAGTCTTTTAGAAGCTACAATTATTGCATTGTAGGGTTAAAGGAAATCAGGAATTTACCGGACCTTTGTGTGATTTGTAAATTGTGACTGCGACCTCCTACATAAGCTATAACATAAGTGGATCTTAAAGAGACTCTATAGACACCAGAACCCTATGGTTGTACTTATCATCGATGTCCAACTGCACAGGTTTCTCATCAATTTGAATTCATCCAGAAAGTGAATCTCAAAATATTGCTACCAAGGAAGCCAGACCTTGTGTTTAAAAGGTTACCCAACAGGTCTGCAGTAATTTCCTCCACAGTATAAATAAAGTTAATTTTTTTGAGTACTACTAACTCAGGCAAAGACTCTTTCCATCATGCAACACAGAGACAAGTCACTGTACAAACGTGAATTAATATTTTTAGCATTTGTTTTGTTAACTTTTGAGATGAGGGCATGCCACAAAGTAAGAGTAATTTAGGGTCAGGGAGTAGAGTTAAGGTGAAAAGTCAACTAAGAAGTTCAAACACATTCCTTCAAAAGGCAGCAACTCTATCACAGGCCAGTGCATGTAAAATTAAGTACCTCTTAAATCATAGCCTTGAAAACAGAGAGGAAGAGAAACCTGGGTAAGCATAGATGAGTCCTATTGGTTCTAAACACCCCACTTATAACTGTAATCTTTAAACATTATGCCATTTGATGGCATGCTAGTTTGAAAACAAATTTCTTGATTCGTCATCCAAACTTTTATCTAGGTTCCTCTCCCATTCAGGTCTGTATTTACCACAATGCAAACAAGGCATTTGCCTAGGGCGGCACTTTCAGGGGAGCAGCAAAAAATGCCGCCCCAAGCACCCAGGCAAATCCTTGGGCAAATGCCTTGCTTGCCTTGTGTCCTGGTGGGCCCAAAAGCTGGCTGGCTGGCTGACCCCCCCACACAAAAATAAATGAATAAACCCCTACCTACCCCCCTCACGCTAAAAATAGTGAGGGCGGACAAGAGAACTAAATACCTGTAAAAACTAAATAAAACTTACCATTTGATGTCTTCTTTTTTCTAAAATCTTCTTTTTTCAGCCCCAAAAAAGGCCAAATAAAAGTCCATAATAAAACTACTAATAATCTATCCTGGTGGTGAGGGAGCGGTGTCCTCCGCTCTTGCTCCCTTCTATGATGCCGGGAGCCAGAATATAATGTCGCTCTGGCCCCGGCATCACTAAGCAGTGCAGGGGGAGCTGAGCAATAAGAGCACAGTTCCCTCGCCACCTCCATTGAGTGCCAGTAGAGACAGCCCAGCAAGCCCCACCAGCAGCCCCATTAGAGCCAGCAGCCCCAGCAAAGCCAGCCCTGCCAGCAGTCCCATTAGAGCCAACAGCCCTAGCAGAGTCAGCCCAGTCAGCAGCCCCAGCAAAGCCAGCTTAGTCAGCAGGAGCCAGCAACTAGCCTGCCCAGCCAGCCCAGTAGCTGTCAGGGACAGCCTTCACTCCAGCTCGCCCAAAGTTAGGGAGGCTGGGAGGATTTTAATTTAATAAAAATATTAATGTAATGAGTGTATGAGAAAATGTGTGTGTGTGAATGTGTGCCCTTAATAACAATAAAGGGGGGGGGACCTATTGTCCTCCCCTCCGGGCCCTGGCCCCCAGCCCTGAGCAGTTGGTGGAAGCCCTAAATAACAATAAGGGGGGGAACTATTGTCCTCCACCACGGCCCCACCCCTGAGCGGTGGGTCGAGGTCCTAAGTAACACTAAAGGGGGGAACCTATTATCCTCCCTCCCAGCCCCCACCCCTGAGTGGCGGGTGGGAGCCCTAAATAAAAATCAGCGGGGACCTATTGTCCCCCCCAGCCCCCACCCATGAGCTGTGGGTGGGGACCCTAAGTGAAAATGTGAACCCCCCTTAGGTGACTGGGGTCCCCAGGCCTCTAGTCACCCCCACACCCAAAAAAAAATTATAGACCCCTACCTACCCCACTCAACCTAAAAATAGTGAGGGGGAACAAGATAACTAAATACCGATAAAAACTAAATAAAACTTTTACCATTTGATGTCTTCTTTTTTCTAAAATCTTTTTTTCTCAGCCGCAAAAAAGCCACATAAAAGTCCATAATACCCGTCGCACTTTGAAAATAAAATAAAAAAAATAGAGAGCCCCCCCCCCAAAAATGACGAAAAAAAAAACTGAAGCTAAAAAATGTGGTGAAAGGAACCTCGCCACTGGTTCTTGGAGGGGCTTGCTTGCCAGCCTCTTGCCCCAGGACTATCACCCCTGTGATAAACCTTGCTTACAGACACTGTTCGTGCCTTTTGTACTACATGGTTTGGTATTTGGGGCTTGTTGAGTGGTCAGACTAATGCTGTTCATATACCGAACTAACTCCCGAACGGACCGACCATCCAGAACAGTCGTGTGCTGCTTATTAACCCCATTGACCTCGCTAACCACAATGTTCTAAGTGGTTAGCTGAGTGGCCGTATGAGCGAACATGTGGCGGCGGCCATCTTTAGCCGCAAACACACACATCAGTGTTTGGTCGTCGAGTGCATAGAACTATAATCGGGCACTTGACGGTGCGAACACAGCTGGGATTTCCAACTCCAGTTACATTTGGGAAAATTGATTAGAATGAACAACGTTTGATGGGAGCAAACTCCCAAACGCGGGGCTCCTGAACCGATCTGGGTGATTTTTCGATATGTTGGTCACCCAGATCGGGGATATCAGGGGATGTAACTTTTATGGGGTTTCCTTCGGGTTTAGGGGTACTTTTGGATATTGCTGAAATGTGTGTTTTTCTGCCTGGAGAGGATTGTCTCATTATGTATGGGAGTGCCCTGGATCTTAGAGCCAATGTAACTGTGTATTTATTTCTACTGTGGTTTACTCTCAGGTCGAGGGAGGAGTGCCCCTTGCATGGGGACTTGCATATAAGGCCAGTTGTGGCTACCAATAAACGAGTTCCTGTCCATTCTCAACATAGAGCCTCGTCTCACGTGTGGGGGGAACAGCTGTATCTGCTCTGGGGATTGCTATATTACGATACACCCCTGGGTAGGGTTAGAGTTGGGGTTAGGGTTATGGGGTTAGGGTTATGGGGTTAGGGTAAGGGTTAGGAATAGGGGTAGAGTTCGGGTTAGGTGTGGGGTTAGGGGTAGGGTTAGGGTTATGGGTTAGGGTTAGGGTTATGGGGTAGGGTTACGGATAGGGTTATGGGTAGAGGTAGGGTTAAAGATAGAGGTATGTTTAGGGGTAGGGTTGGGGAAGGCTTAGGAGTAGGGGTAGGGTTAGGGGAAGGCTTAGGAGTAGGGTTAGGGTTGAGGTTAGGGTTATGGGGTAGGGTTAGGGTTATGGGGTAGGGTTATAGGTAGGGTTGGGGTTAGGGGTAAGGGTAGGGTTAGGGGTACATTTAGGGGTAGAGTTAGGAGTAAGGGTAGGGGTAGGGGTAGGGGTAGGGTTAGTGGTAGAGGTAGGGTTAGGGGTAGAGGTAGGGTTAGAGTTAAGGTTGGGTGTAGGGATACGGTTAGGGGTAGGGTTAGGGAATTGCTGAAGTCTCAAATTCTCGAAGTGCCAAATTCCCGAAGTCCTGAATTTTGGAAGTGCTGAATTGCTGAAGTTCCGAATTTTGGAAGTGCCGAACAGAACCTAAGTGCCGAAGTGCTGAATTTCAGAAGTGTCAAATTGCTGTCCCGAATTTCGGAAGTGCTGAACCGAACCTAAATGCTGAAGTGCCGAGTTTCTGAAGTCCCGAATGGCCGAAGTCCCAAATTTCAGAAGTGCTGATCCAAACCGATTTTTTTACCCATGCACATCCCTAATAATTAGTGTCTCTGAGCCTGTTTAAAAACAAGTCCCTGGCCCATTTACCATATAAAATAAATAAAATTAAGTAAAAGTGTTAATGATACACAAAACAAAAGTATATACTGTAGCAAATGGAAATAAGTGTGGTAGCACTAAAGGCTACAGACCACCTGAGTGGAAACCCCTTACACCACTCCAAGAAATGCAAACATATAATACATACAATATAGTAGGTGGATCACACGTCTGGATCCATCTGTAAAATATATCAAGCAAATTAGTGTAATATTATATGTACAAATAATATATAAATAGGAATTGGAGTCGGGTACTCACAAGCCTAGAGCCAAATCTCAACATATGGCTCTCATGGATAACGCTGTGGGACTTTTCTTAAGGATGTCCCTTTCCTATTTCCAGATGACCTTCTGGTTGTTCCGGCTGAGCTTCAATAAAAGCTCCACAAATCGGATGATATTCTTTGAGAATGAAACTTTATTGCTCCACAATTTGGAGTAAAGGACTGTATAAAACTCTTCAAATAAAACAAAAAGAAAAAGATAAAAAGAATAAAATAGTAAAAAAGTCTCTGTAACAGCTCATGACTATAAGGCTTTATAAGTCATAAAGTAAGTCCTGCCAATTGTCAAAGAAGTCCAAATTAAGGTGTCCGAAACGCGTTTCGCCCTGTACCAGGGGCTTTTCAAATCGGTTTGAAGTACTCTCCTGCAGCTCGGCATCTTCTTAACTTCCTCGTTATTTTCACTTCCGGGTTCCGGCTATTGCACGCTTGGAACGCAACGTGCGTTCCAATCCCGACGACATGCGTTCGACTTTCGGGTGGCGTTGCCTATGTCGGCTGACGTCACTGGAACGCAAGCCCAATGGATCATGCGTTCCATTACGGAATTTCTATATAATATTAAGCAAACTCGTGTTTGTTTGAATAAATACACTCCTTAAACATATCCTCATTAATATATCTCAGTGCCAATAAAAATATAAACATCAGGTTGTGATTTTTTTCTCTTAAATAAATGTAATACTCAATTCCCACAGATCTTTTTCTCAATAATCATACTTGAATTCATATTTCTCTCAGAGCTTATTGTAAACATATCATTTTTCTTTTTTATTGAGCCCCATTGAGTATTCAATATTATAAATAAATGCCAAATTATTTTTTTCTCATTTGGAGTTATGAAAGAGGAAAAAAATCATCAAACTGACATAATTTCCAAAAAATAATATTTAAAGTGCCACAATGTGCAGAAAGGGTTAATAACATTGAAAGTGACAAAGTGTTAAACTGTTCAAAACTAGATAAAAAATCTCTTTGTTTTTAACACCTGTTATTCATAGTTAAAAATTTAGTTTTAAAAGAAATGACAGACCTCAAAATCCGAGTTTGTAGGAAGATATGTAGGAAGTAGATACCTTTCGCCAGAGTTGATTAAAAGAAGAGATACCACCTCGAGATGATATGAAACGAATGTTGATAGAATTACCAGACCTGAAGCCACGAGAGGAAGGAACCTCTCAAGAAGACAAGAGAGACGTAGAAGAGGCACCAAGTCCCGAGGCAGAAGTAGAGAGAGAAGAGTACAAACTCTAGAACGAGCACATACAGAAAGACATCAAGTAAGTTCACAGTTTTTTCAGAAGGAACCCTTAGCAGAAAGGCTCAAATGGCAAGAGAAACCCACATCATGGGAATCTCCAGGCAAACACCAGAGATCCAGAGAACAAGAAACGGAAGAGGAAAAAAGGGGAAACAAAGAGAAGAAGGGAAGGTTATAGATTCCAGCAGAATCTTTAACCTAAGTGATTGCCCACTGACCAATGAAGAAATAAAGGTCCTGAAAAAAGGCCTCAAGTTTGCTCCAACAGCCGAAATAGATAAATTCGAATTTATTTACCCAAAATTCATAAAAATCCACTCAACCCACCAGGACGCCCAATCATATCAGGAATCGATTCCATATCCTCCAGAATCTCTGAGTATATCAACATTTTACTACAGCCCATAGTCGCGAAAACGCTGTCACATCTTAAAGATACAATCCACATTTTACACATTTTAGATTCCACTCAATGGAAAGAAGGCTATCATTTAGTTACAAGTGATGTCACATCGCTGTACAGCATTATCCCCCATGACATAGGGAAAAAAAAGCGGTGAAATATTTTTTAACCAAGGCCGATTTTAAAGACGAACAAATCAAGTTCATTTTAGAGGGTATTCACCTTATTTTAACGAATAATTTTTTCTGGTACCATGATACTTTTTACCTACAAATTAGAGGCACAGCGATGGGCACCAAATTCGCACCCAGCTATGCAAATCTATTCATGGCGTATTGGGAGGAACATTTTATTTATTTAGTCCACCCCTGGGTGTTGAATTTGGTGTCCTACCGCCGCTATATTGATGATATTTTTTTAATTTGGGATGGTACTTTGGATCTTTTAGAAATGTTTAAATACTTTTTAAATGACAATGATTGGGGGATTATTCTGACAACTTCCCAAAGTCAGATGGATATCCAATTTTTAGACCTCCACATTTTTATACAGAATGGACAAATTAAAATGAAGAATTTTTTTAAAACAGTGGATGCAAATGGGTATATAGAGAAAACCAGCTGTTACCACAGACCATGGCTAAATAATGCACCTAAAGGGCAATTTCTAAGAGTTAGGCGAAATTGCACCAATGATGAGGATTATATGATACAAGCAGGGAGAATAAAAGAACAGTTCAAAGAAAAAGGATATGAAGAAACAGAATTGGGTATAGCTATGGAAGAAGCAAAAAATGCATCAAGAAGAGAACTATTAACTTATAAATCAAAAAATACACAACAAGCACATACTAAGGAAATTGCTTTTATTTGTAATTTTAACAGTAATCATAAAAAAGTAAACAGGACCATAAATAAATATTGGTATGTCCTACAAGAAGACCCAATTCTGAAAAATATCCTACCAATCCAACCACGTATAATTTATAGAGGTGCAGCTAACCTCAAAAAAACCTTAGTTCGAAGTAGTGAAGGCCCAGCGACAACTGAGCATTTTTTAAACCAAAATAAAGGCTTTTATGGCTGTGGGACTTGCTTGGCATGTAGGACCACCAAAAGTAGGAAAAGACACTTAATTAATATTAAAGATCATATCAACAAGGAATTTACTATTAGAGATCAACTAACGTATTTTTCAAAAGAAGTCATTTATGTGTTAAAATGCCCTTGTGATCTGCTTTATATAGGCAGAACCACAAGATGTTTACACATAAGAGTCTCCGAACACGTACTTAACATCAAAAAAGGACTAAAGACACATAGTGTATCAAATCATTTTAGGACCCACCATAATCAGAATGCTGACAATCTATTTTTTTGCCCATTGAAACTTGTAAAAAAAAGATTGGAGAGGAGGTGATTTTAATAAGAAACTTGGAATAGAAGAAATGAAATTTATTTATAATTTTTTTTTTTTTTTTATTATTCTTTATTAGAAAAGTTTTGTTTTTAAATTACATCACATCACAAACTATACTTACAACAATTTCGACAAAATACAATCGATTGGTATAAATGAATCTTATTATATACAAAAAGTGCATTCTTTACAATATAACCATTAGTCGCAAACAACAAAAAAACAAAAACAAAAAAAAAATCATATATCAGGAAGTCATTGGTATAATTTGTATAGAACTCTATAAACAACTATTGGAAGATATATCAATGGAAATGTTCGGCATTATCATAATGCGTATTGTCCCTAGTATAAGTTACCCTACTCAATTGTAATATTGTAATTAGAACATCAATAAACATATAATTTAAGATTATGAATTACCATAGAGTAGAGAACAGTTTTTTAACCAAGTTGTATACCAGTCACATTTTTTAGATAACACTGGGGAATTTTTAAGCATATCATTTTCCATTGTTAGTTGAAATTTTATCTGATGAATCAGAGAGGTTTTTTGAAAGGGAACAGAAGACTTCCACTGTCTAGCTATAATAATTTTAGTAGCAATAAAACAATGAATAGCCAAACAAGTAAGTTTTTTAGATTTAAAGGGCCAATTTAGGTGGAGAAGTGCCGCAGCTGGGTTTCTATTTGTATCTTTAAAAATTGCCTCATTCAGTGATATTTCAGAAAAATTTTTATAGGCCCAAAGCCAAAGTTGTTTTACTGCTGGGCAAAACCACCATATATGGATATATGTACCCAAATAGGAACCACATCTCCAACAAGTAGGATCTTGAGAGGTATACATTTTAGCTAGTCTTGTCGGAGTGTAGTACCATCTATAGAGTACTTTAAAATGACACTCAGTCAAGTTTAAACCATGGACTGATTTATTTACTAAGATTAAAGAAGAAGACCAATCAGTTGGTGAGATTTTTAGATTGAGTTCGTTTTCCCATGTTTTAAGTAGATTATACGGAAAAGGATCTAGACCTTTAAAGAGCAAGTTGGCTACTGAAATGATCTTTGGTATAGTTTGAAATGAAAATATAATCTGCAATTCTTTGGCCCACGGAAACAGAGACTGAATAACATGTTTCTGAATGTAATGTTTAATACGAAGATAAGTGAATAATTCTTTAGATGGTATTTGGAGATCATTCACAATCTGTTGAAATGGTAAAATGTTATCTCCCTGCATGATGTCCGATAAGATTAATGTATCTTTATTAGGCCAGTATCTTAATGTTAAATCCTCTACGTTATTTTCTAATATATTTAGTTTACATGTTATAGGAATTAAATGCGTTAAGCCCAAAGTTTTCCTTATTTTAACCCAAGTTTCCAAAGAATGAGCCAATGATATTAAGCACTTAGGCAAAACCCGTAGAATGTTCCCAGGATCTGACCATATATAGGAATAAAGACTAGATACCTGTAGAGCTTCAGACTCCAAAATATACCAAGATTCAGAAAAAAAGGATGGTACTTGTAAAATGTAAATATGCCGTATAGTATTGGCATAATAAAGATTAATAATACTTGGAAAATTTAGCCCTCCCTGGGACATTTTTTTAGAAAGACATTTTTGACTTATTCTAGGCTTTTTATTTTTCCAAATAAATTTGTTAATGGCAGATTGTATCATAAAAAGCCACGCGTTTGGAATTTTAAGGGGGACCATTGAAAACAGGTAGGACCATTTTGGTAAAATATAGGAATTTATGATATTAATCCTACCTGTCCACAATGTTTCTAAATTTTTCCATTTTTTTAAATTTTGATTCATATTTTTCATTAACTGCATAACATTCCTCTCCATTATATGGGAGGCATTAGCTGGGAAACTTAAACCAAGATAATTTATTTCTGAATCAGTCCATATAAATTTATTTATAATTTTAATACCCTTATACCCCACGGGTTAAACTCGGATGTTGAGGTCTGTCATTTCTTTTAAAACTAAATTTTGAACTATGAATAACCAGGTGTTAAAAACAAAGAGATTTTTATCTAGTTTTGAACAGTTTAACACTTTGTCACTTTCAATGTTATTAACCCTTTCTGCACATTGTGGCACTTTAAATATTATTTTTTGGAAATTATGTCAGTTTGATGATTTGTTTCCTCTTTCATAACTCCAAAAGAGAAAAAAAATAATTTGGCATTTATTTATAAAATTGAATACTCGATGGGGCTCAATAAAAAAGAAAAATGATATGTTTACAATAAGCTCTGAGAGAAATATGAATTCAAGTATGATTATTGAGAAAAAGATCTGTGGGAATCGAGTATTCAATTTATCTAAGAGAAAAAAATCACAACCTGACGTTTATACTTTTATTGGCACTGAGATATATTAATGAGGATATGTTTAAGGAGTGTATTTATTCAAACAAACACGAGTTTGCTTAATATTATATAGAAATTCCGTAATGGAACGCACGATCCATTGGGCTTGCGTTCCAGTGACATCAGCCGACAGAGGAAGTGAAAATAACAAGGAAGTTAAGAAGACGCCGAGCTGCAGGAGAGTACTTCAAACCGACTGAAAAAGCCCCTGGTACGTGGCGAAACGCGTTTCGGACACCTTTATTTGGACTTCTTTGCCAATTGGCAGGACTTACTTTATGACTTATAGAGCCTTATAGTCATAAGCTGTTACAGAGACTTTTTTTACTATTTTATTCTTTTTATCTTTTTATACAGTCCTTTACTCCAAATTCTGGAGCAATAAAGTTTCATTCTCAAAGAATATCATCCGATTTGTGGAGCTTTTATTGATGCTCAGCCGGAACAATCATAAGGTCATCTGGAAATAGGAAAGGGACATCCTTAAGAAAAGTCCCACAGCGTTATCCATGAGAGCCATATGTTGAGATTTGGCTCTGGGCTTGTGAGTACCCAACTCCAATTCCTATTTATATATTATTTGTACAGATAATATTACACTATATTGCTTTATATATTTTACAGATGTATCCAGAAGTGTGACCCACCTACTATATTGTATGTAAAAGTTTTAATGAACCTATTCCAGCACCGAGGCTTCATTGGCACTGCTTACCTCTCCTCCAGCAACATCATGGAAGAAGCATGGCATACTTCCTCAGTTGATGTCCAATCCAATGATCTTTATAGAGGTGCATTAGGGACCTGATGCACATGTACAGCCTGCACCATGTGTGCTTCCAAGCTTCCACATAGCAATACATTAAATCAATGCTTTCCTATGGGGGCTTCCACCTAGTATGACTGAGTTTTAATCAGTCAGTGCCACAAAAAACACCTCTTGTGACTGCCAATATATTGTGCATTGCAGGGTTTGAAGTACCACTGTACCCAGACCACTTAATTGAGATGAAGATTCCTTGCTGTTCATTTTCCATGCTTTTCCCATCCATTTTGATTTTCATTGATGTAGGAGGACTGTTTGAGTGAGAAAAGATGAGGAGATGCAAGTATCAGTTCCTGTAAGACTGAGAACTGTCAGAAATGTATTTCATAGTAGAGACATACTGGATACCGCACTCACCAAGTAACCCAGGTGCTCTGAAGCCAGGGCTGGCCAGGCCTCCCTTCCAAGATAGTCAGAACAAATAACGGTTCAGGCATTCCAGGATGACAAAAAATAGCAGATTTATTGGGGCAAAAACAGCAATGTTTCGACCTTCATCAAGCTATCAAGTTTGCATACACTTTAATGGTGACTTCTAACAGCATTGAATCATTTTGAAAGCTTATTAAATCGGGGCCGAGAATGGAAATTGGCAAATAAGATTTCATGCAACAGTGGGTATCAATTGGTGAGGAATTGCCAAAGTATATCAAGGGAAGTACATTATACACTCCTGTAAAATTTAAGGGATGTTAATTACTTTTTGTAGTTAAACATAGAATCATAGAATGTGACGATAGATAAGAACCATTCGGCCCATCTAGTCTGCCCAATTTTCTAAATACTTTCATTAGTCCCTGGTCTTATCTTATATCTAGGATTGCCTTATGCCTATCCCACGCATGCTTAAACTACTTTACTGTGTTTTCTACAACTTCAGCTGGAAGGCTATTCCATGCATCCACTACCCTCTCAATAAAGTAATACTTCCTGATATTTTTAAAACTTTGCCCCTCTAATTTAAGACCATGTCCTCTTGTTGTGGTAGTTTTTCTTCTTTTAACCCTTTAACTCCTTAAGGTTATTAAAAAAATAACAACATTTATTTTTTCCCATTTTTTTTATAGTTTATTCATATTAAATTATGTTTCAAAGCTAAATATTTGATGTTAAATGAAAGCCCTGTTTCCCTTGAATAAAATGATATATAGAAAGTATGGGTGCACTTAATATGAAAGAGGTGAATTACGGTTGAACAGACATATAGTAAAATTTCAGGTTTTGTTTACATTTTGTTTTGATCACAACGTGTACATTAAGGGGTTAAATATAGTCTCCTCCTGAACAGTGTTGATTCCCTTTATGTATTTAAATGTTTCTATCATATCCCCCTCGTCTCATCTTTCCTCCAAGCTATACATGTTAAGATCCTTTAACCTTTCCTTGTAAGTTTTATCCTGCAATCCATTAACCAGTTTAGTAGCCCTTCTCTGAAAGTATCAATATCCTTCTGAAGATACGGTCTCCAGTACTGCGTACAATACTCCAAATGAGGTCTCACCAGTGTTCTGTACAATGGCATGAGCACTTCCCTCTTTCTACTGCTAATACCTCTCACTATACAACCAAGCATTCTGCTAGCATTTCCTGCTGCTCTATTACATTGCCTGCCTACCTTTAAGTCATCAGAAATAATCACCTCTAAATCCCTTTCCTCAGATGTTGAGATTAGGACTCTATCAAATATTCTGTACTCCTCCCTTCGGTTTTTACATCCAAGATGCATTATCTTGCATTTATTCACATTACATGTCAGCTGCCACAACCATTTTTCTAGTTTACCTAAATCATTTGCCATTTGGCTTATCCCTCCTGGAACATCAATCCTGATACAGATCTTAGTATCATCAGCAAAAAGACATACCTTACTATCAAGACCTTCTGCAATATCACTAAAAAAAATATTAAAGAGAATGGGTCCAAGTACAGATCCCTAAGGTACCCCACTGGTGACAAACCCATGCTTCGAATATACTCCATTGACTACAACCCTCTGTTGCCTGTCACTCAGCCACTGCCTTACCCATTCAACAATATTGGAATCCACACTTAAAGATTGTAGTTTATTGATAAGCCTTATATGTGCAACAGTGTCAAAAGATTTACTGAAATCTAGGTAAGCAATGTCTACTGCACCACCCTGAGCTATTATTTTAGTTACCCAACCAAAAAAATTAATAAGATTAGTTTTGCATGTTCTCCCTGAAGTAAACCCATGCAGTCTCTGATCTTAAAATCTGTGTGATTCTAGATGTTCAACAATCATATCAATCCTATCCTTTAACATGGTTTCCATTACTTCCACTACTGAAGTAAGGCTTACGGGCCTATAGTTGCCCGACTCCTCCCTCTTACCTTTCTTGTGAATGGACACAACATTCGCTAATTTCCCATCTTCTGGGACTACTCCTGTTAACAATGCTAACTTTTTGACTGATGATCACTGGATCCTACAGTAATATCTGATACCAAATCTCCATTTGTTAACACTAAGTTTAGTATGGCCTCTTTACGAGTTGGCTCCTCAATGACTTGTTTTAGAGACAATCCCAGTAGGGAGTTTAGAATATGTGTGCTCCTGGCACAAGCAGCTATTTTGGTTTTCCCGTTCACATCAGGAAGATTAAAGTCACCCATGATGATAACTTCCCCCTTTATTGTCATTTTTGTTTTATCCTCAACTAGTAGATTATATAACTCTTCTATTTGTCCTGGGGGCCTATAAATCACACCTACACGAGTTACTGTGTGATTATCAAACTCTAACGTAAACCAAACGGACTCTATATTCACCTTCTCCCACTCATTTATTTACCTTTTTTTGCTTTATCATCCCCACCCATTACTTTCCCCTTTCCTTTCTACCTTCCTATTTCTTTCCTGTTGTCTCGTTTTTTTCTTTTCTATTTTTCTTTTCTTCTTTATTTATTGTCCCTTCTTTTTTTGTCACACCCTTTCTTTTCATTGTTTCCCTCTTGTTTTTCTCTTTTTCCTCTTCCCTTAGTTTACACAAGCTACGCTGAAATAATCAGTAGTCAATATGCATTGGGGGAAGGTCATGACAACAGCTGATTTATTTATAGGGGACCAGATAATGTCCCCAAATCCAATACAGTAGAATTCAGCAGAATTTTAATGGACAGTGCAAGGTTATACATATATAGCTATACATATCAAATACAAGACCTTTAGTGCTTTCCACCTCTATTGGGGTTTCCCCAATATCTTCAATTTCAATGTAATGCAGATGGACACTATTGGTATCCTAACCAACAAAGCCTTTTGGCATTATTGCTTTACAGGATTATTTACGGGCTTTGGGATTCACAGGATCGCAAACACACTGACAGGACCCCTTAATGGCAGCTCAAACTTTGAAGTGCTTAGTGGTTGTCACTTGGTAAGCTTTTTCAAACTTTACTCCAGTGCCCTAAAAAGACGTGTCTACCAGTTTGCATGTGTAATAGAATTTAGACAGAGCTCATACTACCACCTTTTGCATTACCATAATTATAATTCTGGTCCTTAAAGGGTTAATAACAGAATCTGTTACAGAGCAATGTTCTGTTATGGAACAGTGTTTTCTGTTTAAAACACTAATTTGTTCACCAGTTATAATGTCTTATATATGATAGATACTACATGAAATATTGCAGTAAAAAAACAACAAAAAAACAGGGAATATTTAATTACATTAATCACTGGCCACATATTTTTTAATGTGTATCCTCAAAATAATTGTGCAAATAGTTCTGAGGGGAAGACAGTTTTCCACAAATACATAGTGTCTACTAAATGGAATGCATTAAGGAGGATACTGAAATAATGCCCTATTTATCTACATTTACATACTTTTGGGTGGGCAAATTTACAGTGGAGGCTATTTATTAAACTATACTAACCATGACCAAACTTTTCAAAATATATTTTTTTAAACATTAAATAGATAATTCTACTTATCTTGACAACAGTCCAATAGGCCACCAGGCAAGAGAATACAGTTAGTTCTAAATATTCCAATCTTAGATGACCCACACCATATGATGTAGTTATCAAATTCTTATATTATAATGACAAAAAGATTACCTCTGTGGGATAAGTGTATACTTGAGATTCAACATTCTTTTTTTGATATTCTTATGTCAAGATTCTACATAAATGACTGCATAAATAAAATGATAAGAGATTAATCAAGGAATCTACTGTTAATAGTGATCAAGTATATCTCATTACATTCACTGCGTGTTGGTGTTAATATAGCCCCCCCTTTCTGTGTGTTTTGTTATCTATTCTGTTACATGGTGTCTTGTGAGTGGTTTAGACACTAGGTCAGCTACTTCGCTGATATTAGCACTAATTCACTCTTTTTCCACTGTCTTTGGGGGATTTGCTTTTATGTGTGACAGACAATACAAATATAGGTGTTATTAAAGGGGCCATACCAACTACTGCATGGTGAGCCATTCATTCATTGATTTTCAAGTCAAACAATTTTGAAGTTGCTTTTAAAAAAACTTGGACTATGTCATTGTAAAATGTTAGACATACTTACATGCAGGGCTGCCATCAAACGTTTTAGGGCCCCTGACACTGCTCAAGGTCTGAGTCCACCCAAAAATGTTTGCATGTATTAGATGAAGAGTGTGTGCTTGTGTAGTGGAGGTAGGTGTGTATAGTGAATGCAGAGTGTGTGTTTGTGTAGTGCATTTAGTATGTGTATAGTGAATGTAGTGAGTGTATAGTGACTGCAGACTGTTTATTGTGAGTGTAGTGAGTGCAGAGAGTGATTAGTGAACTCAGAGTATGTAAAATGCATGTAGTAATTGTTTAGTGAAGGCAGTATGTGTGTAGTAAATGCAGTGTGTGTAGTAAGTGCAGAGTGTGTATAGTAAATGTATTACACTTGTAATGAGTGCAGAGTGTGTATAGTGAATATAGTGTGTTTGTAGTGAATGCAGAGTGAGTATAGTGAATGGAATGTTTTTGTAGTGAATGCAGAGTGTTAATAGTGATTTGACTGTGTTTGTAGTGAGTGCAGAATGTGTATACTGAATGTAGTGTGTGTGTGTGAAAAATACAGAGGGAAAGCATTTTTTACATGTATTTTTGTATATGTATTATTATTTCTCTCTCCCTGCTTCTTACCTGACCACGGAGGGTGGGGATCGCATTCCCTGGGGATCCAGTGGCATGGTGGAGGGTGCCAGCTGCTGCACACTGCAGAGGGGGGCCCGCTGCACACTCTGTCTTTCCTTTTCAACTTCTCTCTCTATAACTCTCGTGAGACCGGGGTGCGTGCTGTGCAGAGCATTGCCATGGTAACCCGGATGTAGGGCTTGCAAGAGTTAGAAAGAAGCTGCAAAGGAAAGACCAAGTGTGCAGGTAGCAGGGGGCCCCCAGTGCACACATATATAGTGAGAATCGCTATATATATGTGCACATAGGGAATGTGGGGCCTGGGACTCTCAGAGCAGTCCAGGCCCCCCAGGACCGCTGGGCCCATGACAACCGTCATGGTTGTCATGCCCTGATTGCAGCCCTGCTTACATGGATAATACAAAAGTGTTATTTTTTTTTATTAACTGTGTGGCTGCAAAGCAGTAAGGTAGGTCTACACATTGCCTTCCCCTAAACTAATTTCACAGAAACCTTTGGGGCACTGTTTATAAATTCATAATGAGGTAAAAATGCTAACAGTGAGCATGTTGGCTGATCTTCAAATAAAATTCACAATAATGTGTTCTACTAAAGCAGACATTTTACTACTTTGAAAACAATGGTGTGCATTGGGTTGAGGTGACCAGGAAAAAAATATACTTACCTCTGCTGCTCTTTGCTGCTTTACAATGTGTCAAATGCATATACCTTCACAGATCTGCTATACAAATGCATGCATTCTTTTTCATTCCTTCAGTAGTGCCATACTCACGCATGTATGGCACCTAATGGTGTTTTAATAGAGACTATTATACCTAGGTTTATATATAATTTTTTTTTATATATATATATATGCTCTATCTATATACGTGTTTTTATTTCCTATAAGTCTACATTGATACGTTTTGGTGCAGCCTTGCACTACTGTTGTTGTTATTTTCTACTCTTATGCTAGAGGGTTAGAGGGTTACCCTCTGCTAGGCCGCTGCCTACCTATTCCTTATTATTATTATTATTAGCGCTGACCTCTTTTAACTTTTCACTTACTGATAGCAACTTACTCAAAGTAGGAGTAATGGTCGGGTATCTAAGGAAAGGTATATTAGAAAGTATATAGTAGAAAGTAAGGTCCAGGGAAGATAAGACAAGAGCCCTTCTAGATTCCCACCCACCATTGAGGATAGAGTAGCATACTCTGGGTTGTGATGTATTTCTGTTGAATTTTAAAAACACAGTCTTGGCTGTGGAAAAAAATGAGTTAGGGATATGGACCAGTAGAGCCTACTGTAAATGGACCAGTAGAGCCTATTTTAATCTTAAGCACATTTGAGGCAGTATGAAGCAATAGAGATTTTCAGGGCATAAAGTTGACAAGGAACAGGTAGATGCCAAAGTATTTTAGCTTATGTTTTTGAAGCCTGAATGAAAACCTACATAGTGGAAAATATCTTTATCATTGTTATTTTATAGTTATCACTTAGGGAGGCACTTGCAAATCAACACTTACCATCCTAAAATCACATCTTCAACAATAGAGAGTGTGTATCTGTGTGTCTATATAATTATGTAACTGCCTTGCTAGACACCATGTGGTGTGATTTTAATAGGCTACATATTTTGGTAACTGCCTTGCTAGACACCATGTGGTGTGATTTTAATAGGCTACATATTTTGGTTTTATATGCAGGTTTAGTCACTAAGGTCCAAATGGCCCGAATGGTGTAAAACCATCCAGCTACATACAGGGCGATTCGTACTGCAAAATCTGGACATTGCTCACGCTGGTTAAAGGACCACTATAGTGCCAGGAAAACATACTTGTTTTCCTGGCACTATAGTGCCCTGAGGGCGCCCCCACCCTCAGGGTCCCCCTCCCGCCGGGCTCTAGGGGGAGGAAGGGGTTAAACTTACCTCTTTCTCCAGCGCTGGGCAGGGAGCTCTCCTCCTCCTCTCCGCCTCCTCTTCGCCTTCTCTCCTCCTCTTCGGCTGAATGCGCATGCGTGGCAGGAGCCGCACGCGCATTCAGCCAGTCCATAGGAAAGCATTCATAATGCTTTCCTATGGATGCAGGCGTCTTCTCACTGTGAAAATCACAGTGAGAAGCGCGGAAGCCCTCTAGCGGCTGTCAATGAGACAGACACTAGAGGCTGGATTAACCCATTTATAAACATAGCAGTTTCTCTGAAACTGCTATGTTTATAGAAAAAAGGGTTAAACCTAGCTGGACCAGGCACCCAGACCACCTCATTAAGCTGAAGTGGTCTGGGTGCCTGTAGTGGTCCTTTAACAATGTTTGGGTTTCGCAATTTTCAAAAAAAAAATTTCATGCCAGCTTTTTGAGTCACAGCCAGGGGACTGACTAGGGCAGTTTTAACAAAAACAAAAGTGATTCAACTCCTAAATGGCAGAAAATTGAGCAGTAAAACTGCAGAGGCAAGATCTATACACAAAAAAATGCTTCATTAAGTAAAGGTTGTTATAGTGTCCCTTTAACCTCAATGCATAGGTTTGTTTTAAACAAAGGTTCTAAATGTGTTATATAAATACATTTGAAGCTTTTCTAGATATTAATCACTTTTTAAGAAAATTATGTCAGAAAAAAAAAATGTTTTTCCAGACAAGGAAAATAAAAGAGTGAAGTTTGAAGCAGAAAGAAAAACATCTAACTTTCAACAGTTTAAAGAAAAAAAAAATCTACATTTTGTTCAAGTTTTTAAAATCTTATAGTGTGAAATAATTTAAAAGAGCCTGGTTAGATGGAATAAAGAGTTTAAAGCCTATTAATAATTATCAAATCACTGAAAATTAGAGGAAAGGAGAGCATGAGTAGATTTTTAAAAAGATAAAATCATTATTAAATCGGCTGATGAGGGGAAAGACTTGTTATTATGAAGTAGGAGTTTTATTAGCATATTTAAAAACAATTGGAATATTTAACTACATGTTATAAATTAGAGGGTAACCCAATGTCTAATACAGAGAAAAAATATATTAATTTTTTAGACAAAGGGTTCCCTCAATGAAATTTTTAATCAAATTGAATATTATTTCAATGTAGAATATACTACAAATTCCTTTTACATAAAGATCAAATGAATCCCAAGTGTGTCCTGAGTAGGGTCTCTCCTATTACGTCTATCTCAATATTATGTAGATGTACATCTACAGAAAATTGTTGAAAGTTTTCCCTCGTATCTAAATGACACTATTCGTCTATTACAAACTTTAGAAGATTTTAATTGTGAGGATACATAGTTATTGGCTACCTGTTAGTAGCCTTTATACCAATATAAGATATAAAAAAGGTGCAAGGCAGCTAGGTTATTATTAGAAAATACTGAGAAATACCCACAATTATAATTTGATTCTATTATGAAGAATATAGAAATGATACTTAAGAACATTTTATTTGGTTTGAGGATGCGCTCAAAGGGATAGCGATGGGGACCAGGTTTGCACCCAGATATGCAAATGTATTTATATCTTAATGGGAAAATTCATATATATATATTTAAAACACAGACCTAGATTTAATATTGTTGGATACGATTTTCAAATTTTAATATTTTGAAAAAATTATTTGAAAAGTTTATCCAAAATCTTAAATCATTTGGAAATCTTATCCAACAGCATTGAATTGAGGACATAGCAGATTGACAAACTTGGTCCTTTATATGAGGTACATTATAAATATTTTTCATGGAAGTCAAACT
Source organism: Pelobates cultripes (assembly GCA_933207985.1). Classification (NCBI taxonomy): domain Eukaryota; kingdom Metazoa; phylum Chordata; class Amphibia; order Anura; family Pelobatidae; genus Pelobates; species Pelobates cultripes. Next base: position 201,396,055 of record OW240917.1, on the reverse strand, counting down.
TTATTGAGTAAAACATTCAGGTATAATTCAACATACATTGCAATATGAATGAGACTCGCAGGTGTCAGAGCTAGTTAACAGTAACGTGGCCATGCAAGGCTCAACAAATATAATGTAGTGCAATACAGATGTTGACGGTGAGCCGATGAAGCAGAGGTATGTGGTACCTCGAAAGATGGTGGTAAGGGTGAAAGGAGAAAACTGATAGAGGGGAAAAGGATAAAGCGAAGGATCAGAAAAAAAAGAAAGAGGGGAAGTGCAATCCCACCAGATATCTACACCCGGGCCGCCCGTACCCATTATCTCGACCCTAAGCCCCAGGACTATGACCCAGTCCCCATACCCTGGGATACCTCCGCTGAGTTTGAGAAGGAGGTAGCTTCTGACCCGACCCTTCAAGGTTACAGGGACAAAGCAACCACAGAGGAGGTAGAAAGAGGTACACCTGGGAAGGAGGGTGGTTATACCGCATAGCAGTAGAGGCTACAGCCTCTACTACCACCAACCAGCTACAGCCTCTACTACCACCAAGCCGCTGGTGGTGCCCAAGAAGTATCAGTATGAACTGCTGAAGCTAGCTCACGATATCCCCTTGGCAGGGCATTTGGGCAGGGACCAGACGGCATCTCAGCTCACTCAAAACTTGAGCAGTGTCTGGGCAAACTGTGGCTGAAGTCATGATGTGAGTGTTCTCCCGGATAGATTTTCCCTGGGAGCTTCTCTCGGACCAGGGCACCCAATTTACTGCCGACACGATCCACCAACTGTGGAAGTTATGCAGCATCAAACCGATCCTGAGCTACTTATCCTGTGCGAGTGCTTCAATGGCACATTGAAGAAAATGCTCCATACCTTTGCAGTGACTCACAAGGATTGGCCCATCTCCTGTTCGCTTATCGGTGAGGTGACGCAGGAATCAACTGGGTTCTCTCCATTCAAGCTAACGTTCAGCCGGAGAATGAGGAGACCCTTAGACCTAGTGTGGGAGCACTGGGAGGGAGCTGGGGATCAGGAAGAGACCCCCATCATTCTATATGTGCTGGAGTTTAGGGACCGGCTGGAGGAACTCACCCATTTGGTGCGAGGGAACCTCCAGGTGGCCCAGAAACACCAGTGCACGGTATGATCGGGGCGCCAGGAGCCATAGCTTTCTAGTCAGGCAGAAGATTTTGTTGTTGAAACCCGTCTGACATGACAGGCTACAGGCTGTCTGGCAGGGCACATACCGGGTAGTGGAGCGGAAAGAGGACACTACCTATGTGATCGGTCCATGCTCGGGTACCGAAGGCGGGCGCCTGTTAGATGTGAACATGCTCAGGCCCTACCACAAGTGGACAGAGGATGTCGCCACCATTTGTGAGCCAGCCTCAGAAGATTATGGCAATCTTCCCCTGCCTGACCTCCTAGAGGATGGGACTCAGGCAGGGTCCATAGAAGAGGTCCAGTTGAGGGAAAGACTAACCGATAATGAGCATAGCCAGGCCAAGCAGATGTTGTTCACCAAGTGAATGACATTCTCCAATATACCAGGATTAAACTCATCAGCTCATTTGGCTTCCATTATCATTTATATACAGATGACAAATCTACGTGTCCCCTCCTGGTCTATCATGTCTCTGACTGCCTCTCCGTGATTTCCAACTTGATGGCTGCTCACTTCCTTAAACTCAACCTGTCAAAAACAGAACTTCTGGTCTTTCCTCCCTCAAGTGTTGCTACTCCCGTGTCTGTCTTCCTCCAAGTCAGCGGCGCCACCATCACCTCTACCTCCCAGGCTCTCTGCCTAGATGTTCTCTTTGACTCCGACCTCTCCTTCACCCCTCGATCGCCAAATCCTGCCGCTTCCATCTCAAAAACATAGCACGCATCCGCCCTTATTTTAAGGTGCTGCTCCATGCCGTTGTTCTTTCTCACCTTGACTACTGCAATCCCCTTCTCAGTAATCTTATGTGATCCCAGATTGCACTGTTGTAATCTATAATGAATGCGGAGGTGAGGCTCATTTTTCTGTCCGTCCGCAACTCCCATGCCTCCCTCCTCTGTCAGTCCCTACATTGGCTTACAGTTAGATCAATTTAAGATTCAGGGCTGCACCTTTTCCGTGAAACTCCATTCCCTTCTCCATTAGACTTTCACCCAGTCTCCACTCCTTCAAAAAATCTTTGAAAATACACTTCTTCAGGAAAGAATATAATTTAAATCATTTAAATTGCAAACGGGTTTTCATCCCCTACCCCCTATGACTCCTCTCCCGCAGTTGTCAAAAATAACCTACTAAGTTCTTAGTGAATACTTTTATAGCAATCTATTTCATTACCCATACTTATACCCTTTGTGTCACTATACCCCACTCGCTCTAGCATGTAAGCTCATTGAGCGGGGCCCTAAACTCCTCTGTTCCAGTGCATCCATTTGTCTGGTTACAGTTACATGCCTGTTAGTCCACCCATTGTACAGCGCTACAGAATTTGCTTGCGCTATATAAATAATGAATTAATAAAAAATAATAATAATAATAATAATAATAATATGTCTATTTTGTTATGCATATCCTGTCATGTTGGAGAGCTGACCATAAATAAAGAATTATAATATATATATATATATATATATATATATATATATATATATATATTTATATATACACATTATACATAATATAGAAAATGTACAAATTCCAAAAATCCAGATTTAGACTCTTTGGAAAAAGGGTATCCATATTAAAACTCTATTTACTCCCTACTTTTGCTAATTGTTTAAAATTATCCTCCCCTCTCCAATTCTTTTGTTTCTTAAAAATCACCATATTTGATAGAAAAGAGAGGTAATTTCCATGTTTTTTTCACAAACTGAAATGAAACACTATGTTTTGTTCATCCCCTCTGGATATTGCTGATATGTTTCACAATCCTTTTCTTTAACCCCTTAAGGGACACGATTCCCTTTTATTCCAGAAGTTTGGTCCTTAAGGGGTTAAAGTCCTTGTGGTCATGCCTATGTATTGCAACTCACAAGGAAACCAGAGGAAATATATGGAGTTGGTGGATTCACATGTTAACTGCTGTTTATTTTTAAAATTCTTATTTGTGGTAAAGGAATTTAAATCTATACATATTTGTTTTTTAAAATTAGGTTTTTTTGCAAGCTTAATAAGACTTGCATGGGTAAAAACCATTTTCCAAGCCAAAAAAATGACTCTGCTTTCTTTTATTTTTAATATAACTACACTGAACAAAATTATAAACGCAACACTTTTGTTTTTGCCTCCATTTTTCATGAGCTGAACTCAAAGATCTAAGACGTTTTCTATGTACACAAAAGGCCTATTTCTCTCAAATATTGTTCACAAATCTGTCTAAATCTGTGTTAGTGAGGTGTGGCATATTTTAATTAGTTTAATTTGTTTACAATTCTCATTATAATCTAAAACAAGGGGTATATTATCTTTTTCCCAAACTTGTTTAAAAAATGTATTCCTATCCTTTATTTTTATGTCCCTAATACACTCTTCAGTTTTATAACAGTCATACTTTTTTCTTCTAGTCTACTGAAGCACATAACAATCGTATCTTCACCCCACCCACATACCTAGAATGAACTCCCGGCATTACAGTATCATTCACCATTTGATCTATCTGGCTCTTTTATTGCCACCACCATCACTTAAAATAATTATTTGAAGTGGTCTTGGTGCGTCGAGGTTATATATTCAACATTTTAGTATTAAATGCTGCACATACAGATATATTTTAGATTGCTGATAGTGTAATTCCACATTTGTCAGCAACTTTTGGGGGGGCGTTGAGGTGCTGTGGGAGAATGATATCTAAAAATATGTTTTTAAAAGTAGTGCTCATCACTAATAGCATTGTTGGATGATATTATTTTTGTACTCATTGTATATGGTGCAGTTAGGAGTTATAATATGGTACATTATGTTGCAGTGACCTCTATGCGACTATGAAACATGACCTCTATGTTTCTCTTTCATATGCATATTATCTCATGTTATATAGGAAAAAACAGTTCACAAATAAAAAGCACATGGAGAAACAAGACACCTCAAAAAGCTAGGTGCAAACCATATGAACACTCCCTCAAGTCAGGGCCGGATTAACATAGGGGCTGATGGAGCTGCAGCTCCAGGCCCAGGCCCATGGAAAAGGCCCATTTAAAAAAAATAAAAAAAAATTACTTTATCTTTTTTATTTTTTTACACACTACTCTTGGGTTTGCCAACTGACTGGTATTTTACCAGCACAGCCGGTATTTGGGGCTGCCTAGCCGTGCCGGTATTGCAGTAATACCGGCAATACAAATGCAGATATTTTTATCAGTATAAATGGAGATTACTCTGCAATACCAGCACCAGCCAGTAGGGGTCACTGTGTGTGGAGAGAGGCAGGGATAGGAAGTTACAAAATATCCTCCCTGCCTCTCTCTACTCACTGATCTGTGGGGGGAGCAGCTACACAGCACAGAGAGTTCAGACAGCAGCTCCCAGTCTGCAGACAGACAACAGCTCAGGGAAGTGAAGGATGGGGGTGGAGAGACAGCAGGGAAACATGGGGACACTGAGACACTAGGGGATACTGAGACACTAGGGGACACTGTGAGACATAGGGACATTGGGATACACTAGGGACACAGTGTCTCCATGTCTCCCAGTGTCCCCATATCTCCCAGCCAATGTCCCTAGTGTCTCAGTGTCCCCCATGGTTCCCAGTGTCCCCTAGTCTCCCAGTGTCTGTGTCTCTCAGTGTCCCTAGAGTCCCATTGTCCCCATGTGTCCCAGTGTCCCCAAATATCTGTTTCCCAGTGTCCACATGTCTCCCAGCCAGTGTGCCTAGTGTCTCAGTGTGCCATGTCTCCCAGTGTCCCTATATCTCCCAGCCAGTGGCCCTAGTGTCTCAGTGTCCCCATGTCTCCCAGTGTCCCAAAATGTGTCAGTGTCCCCATGTCTCCCAGTGTCCCCAAGTCTCCCAGCCAATGTCCCTAGTGTCTCACTGTCTCCACGGCACCCAGTGTGCCCTAGTCCCCCAGTGTATGTGTCCCCATGTCTCTCAGTGTCACTAGTGTCTCAGTGTCCCTATGTCTCCCAGTGCCCCCATATTTTTCAGTGTCCCCATGTCTCCCAGTGTCCCCATGTCTGGGTCCACAAGTGCCCCCATGTCTCACAGTGTCCCCAAGTGTCTCAGTGTCCCCATGCCTCCCAGCCAGTGTCCCTAGTGTCTCAGTGTCCCCATGTCTCCCAGTGTACCCTAGTCTCCCAGTGTCTGTGTCCCCTAGTTTCCCAGTGTCTGTGTCCCCATGTCTCTGTGTCCCTAGTGTCTGTGTCTCCATGTCTCCCAGTGTCCACATGTCTGTATCCACAAGTGCCCCCATGTGTCTCAGTGTCCCCAAGTGTCTCAGTGTCCCCTGGTTTCTCAGTGTCCCCATGTCTCACTGTTTGCACATGTCTCACTGTGTCCACATGTCTTTCAGTGTCCCTTAGTATCCTAGTGACAAGGGAAACACTGAGACATGGGGACACGGGGAGAAATGAGGACACTGTGACACTGGAAGACTAGTAGACTGGGCGTCCAATTCTTTGGACAGAAATGCCCCCCTTTTGGGCATGCTCGCCCCTTTTGGCAGTTCTGGTCACGTGATTCGTGTCAGTGGCCCACCCTTTTACCCCACCCATTGACTTCCTGCTTCACTGGACACTGCTGTTAGGGGGTATGGATTTACTTGAAAGATGAAAGCATAAATTAGAGAGAGATTAGCATAGAGTATGTGTATTCTTATAGCTGCATCCTTTGAGTTTCCCTCCAACACCATCTCCATCAGATACATGACGCTTGGGAGGTATGACTGTTTTAGTGTTTTTGGTCGATAAGATTCTGTAATTAGGCCCCATCATAATTGTCAGCACCAGGCCCACTGGGCTCTTAATCTGGCCCTGCCTCAAGTGTTCAAAGTATTCAAACATCCATATATTACAGAATGCACACTATAACCATTGTAAGTAAAAAATGAAATTTATTATGTACATAATAGTACCACATACAAATACTACAAAAGTAAATAAACAAAATGACAGTAGCAAGGGCAATCACAAAAATAAGTAATACAATACCAACAAAACTCCACACAGCCCTAGGACAGAAACACGAGCCACCAAGCCCCCAATGTTTCTGCAACCAACCACTGCCTTTATCAAGGGTACCTGATAAAAAAACAGAATATAGGAAAAAACAGAACATGTTAAGCATCCTCTTTATAAAGATCCTAGCCCAGATGTGAGCACCTATTGCACACGTGCCATGTATGGCAATCTAGGTGTCTATGCATGGCACCCAAAGCTGCCTGACCCAAACAGGCTGGGGGGAGCTGAGGAAATCCTCCAGAGCCTGCCTATCAAGGGTCCCAGTGGAAGTTATTCAGATATCTGTTAGTGCCAACCAAACATTCAAACCTAGCGGTGTTTGCATCAGGTGTTTAGGGACATTCTTCAATTTACTCACTGCAACACTTGTTAAGGTGAATTAGGGGAATCAGTTCTGCAGCCACTTCAGCTCCTGCCCCTAACCTGCATCTGGCCCACCCGGTCAACACTGGATCCCAGGGAAGCCAGCCTTACAGCCAGACATACACATGCACAGAAGATGCCTCGGCCTCACGCAAATAATACAAACAGTTCACATGCAAACACACACAAAGCCCCCACAAACACAACACCACTGACAACATACATGCACAGAACATCACAGGCAATTTCCCACATGCAATACTCTAAACAGCCCACACATATTCCTACAAGCATCCCTGCATTGTGTGATTGATTTGTTATGATATGTATTTATGATCTTAAGTACAAATTTGAATAATTGACTAGGTTTGCACAACTTGTGCTCCTTAAAGTCAGACTATGGGTTAAAAAAAAAAACTTTATTTTTAACTCAAAATATAGATAATGCTGAAATCTGAATTTTTATTTGCTCTTAGTATCTCACTAATTGATCTACTGTTTCTTGTTTGGAAGTAGCAATTGATATGACTATGTAGCAGTTCCAGCTGAGGGTATATTTACGCATATTGACACATCTAGTACAGTCTCTTTCTCCATGACCAGGATCCATTTCATTTAAATGATCCACCTGGACACTATATATGCATTTGCTCGTACTGATGATCTCAGTGATATCAAGGATGTAACTACACGTGTGGGTTTCACTGATATCATTGAGAAATCATCCGTTTGAACATACACACTGAGTAATACTGGACTGCCAATTCCTCGTGCCATTTTATGGACAGGTAATAAAAACATATTTCAATTTGATATTATATTTTTTTAATAAAATACTTCCCACTAGACCACTGTTGTAGTCATCTGAGGATAATGGGAGCTGAAGTCTGCTAACTGTAGACTAGTGGGTATTATTGGGAGATAGGAGATTGCCATTTTGTTATTGATCCTAATATGAGACTATATTATATATTACTGATGTACATTTGTTTAAAGGGTTTTTTTTTGTTCACTGTTTAGAGAAAGAAAATTAAATTATTTATTTTTCTGAGTGTATTCAGTCCAATGTGTTGCTGTGCAAGTTGCAAGCACCTTGCAATGTTTCTTTATGTCAAACACAATAACATTACAATAGTAAATCCACAAAAAAAAAATCAATTTTGCAACACAAACACCTATGTTTGCATTATTTAATTTGCACAATACAGAGTCAGTTTTATACCTAGTTGATTGTAATAAGAAAAACTAACCTACCATGAACAATTCTGCATATTAATCCCAAAACAATTGAAAGTTGGGGTAGGGGAAGGGGTCCTGTTCATCAATCTATCAACAGCAAGGGGTGCTATGGATTCTGAGGGTTTGAATACCTAGGCAATGAGGATGGCTGACATCTCCTCCACTACCATCACCACAACCACTATTATTAGTAGTATTAAGACACACCATAGTGGGATTAGCAGCATGCCTCTTACTTCTGATTCAACTTCCAGGAAGCTATTTTTCCCTCATCTTTTTCATGCTGCAACAACTTGTGCTGCTGCTTCCATTGGTACAGAAGCTTCAACTAGTACAGCTTTTTGGTGCTTGTAGCTGAGCTCCAATACTCCAGCTGAGTATCTTGGCTGAATTCCCCTCATAGGAGGAAGAAGCGTTGTTTAGTGAATATAACTCTCCCTCCAGTAACTAGACAACACAAAGTTCTTGGAGTACAACTGTTTTTTATTAGGAAAGCACAATCTTTTATACACGGACTCCCAGCATGGGGTCCCTATTCAATGCAGAGTAAGCCCACCCTGGTGACTCTGTGTCTGGGAGATAATTGAGTTAGCCCTCGCTTAAGCTAATTATCTCTCGGATATAAAAGACACAACATGAAATGCCCCCAAAACACACTTAAAAACAAGCAGTCATATGCATATGCAGGCGACATGTTATACCTCCCCGGATACCTCTGATCCGAGCATCCATGTTGGCAAAATAGCGCCCGGATTCATGGAGGATAGCCAAATCACCCCAAGGGGAAAGCTTTGACCAGCCGCTAACAAAGTTCATGCCAAAATTATTTCCAGGGAAAATGCCTCTTCGGCTGGTCAAATAACGGTAGTTCCTGCCAACAAACAAAGGAGGTGCTCCCCTTGGCTCTCAGGGAGCAATTGTTCCTTTCTGTCTACAGTACTTTCCTTCCAAATAACACACTCCTGGCAGGTCGGGATGTGGGGTAAAACAGAGGTATAAATTGGCCAGGAAACGTGGAGTAGTGGCCCTCTGGAACCAAATGCCTACCAGGGAGGAGATGCTCTTGGTGGAGGATGGAGGAGGAAAGACACAGAGCCAGGGGAAGTGAAAAAGCTCCTTAACGAATAGATGAAGGGAAAAGAACACACGTTTTGCCCTAGGACCCCCCACCTCCGTACTATAAGCAACTAAGGGAGAGTGCATCACAGTCTAATTTATGGAGGTCTTTAGTGAGGACTTTGATGAGTGACTCTTTAGTGAAGACTTTATGCAGAGAGCCAAAGTAGTGTCTGTTGCTGGTGATAAATCTGGTGATGAGAATTCTGTTTCCCACACCACTGTTGCCTGCACCACTGCAGGCATTTTACTTTTACCTTTAACCCTAGAGTTACTTCTCTATGAGCAGATGAATTAGAAAAGGAGCGTGTGACAGGACAGGAAGCATCCCAGTATTTTCTCCAGCAGCTAGTGTGCACACACCTGTTACCATCTCCACCATCCTCATGTTCATCTGTATTTGATTTAGAATCACCTCATTAAACAGAGACAGTTGTGATATCAGTTGTGACCACTGGCACAGGTAGCTCACCCACTATCCAGGTTATCATCACCAGCACCACCCCTACCACGACCACCAGTACCATTACCATCAATATCACTTGTGCCAGTGTCATTAACATATACATTAGCATTAATAAACCAAGTGCTAGTGTACAGGCTAGTGTTGGAGAATGGAGTTAACAAACATATGGGATGCCAGGTTTGCAGCCACATGGTTTAAGATTAATGAAAGCAAATAAAGTATTTCCAGCGCTAATGAGAGAATTAGTAGGCAGCTAAAAGAACCCAAACCAGAGTCTCTTACTTCTGGTAAAAAGTACAGTTCAGTATGGAAATGATGGAGCAGCACCTTGAAGATAGTCTTGAATCCAGGAGATGATCAGTGGATATGTGGAGAGAAAAGAACCAAGAGAAAACAAAATAGTGTAGTATCTCTGACAGTTGGTAAAAGGAGTATAAAAGCACAGTTACAATTTTCAGGAGCTATAGATCAGCTCCTGATGGTATCACCTGGTCAGTACAATCCCTGCCTATCGATGTGGTGATTCTGCAGGGCCTTGGCAGATGTGGTAACTGGATCTGATTGCAATAGAAATTGTGTGTATCTCCAAACTTGAAAGCAGTGGATCACCATTGTAGGTTTCTATGGGAAAAATAAAACAGCAAATAGTGGTCAGTAGTATGAAATCAAACTTAAAAATAAATATAAGATGTATTCACAAAAGGGAAGCAAAAAAAAGTGTTTTTGCCCAATAGTTTTCCTCTAGATAAAATATTCTTCTTTAAAAACTTCCAGGAGGGCCCAGAATAGTGTTAGAAATGCTAGAAAATTATTACTCACATTTTCTTTTCTGGTTGAGTCACCACACCTTCAAACAGTTCTTTCAGCCCTATAAGGTCTTCATCCTCATCCATTTCCTAATGAATAGGTAAAAGTAATATATCTAGATTCTCCTATGATGGGGTATATAATTATATTAATGCCATTTTTATTATATATATTATTATTATTATTATTATTATTATTATTATTATATTATTTTCCAATCAATGATGTACTTATTTATTATATTTCAACTATATTTATAGATGTACTACTCTCCTATCTCATGTGGGTATAGGGTACTGTTGAAATCATTCCTGTTGGTTTAGGGAGATAATATTCATAGATTACCTATCTACTTATTCTGTGTGGAGAATCAATAAATGAACAACGCACTATATGTCTCTATGAAACACATGCAGGAGCCTCTCAAAATACAAAATTTTTCTTATTTTGAAAGATAGTGATTGTCCCTCACTAATTGTCAAATTCTATCGCTACGATTATTTGTCCAAAACAATGTAGTGGTTTATGAATAAATTAAAGAATGGAAAACACATACACCCTAGCTATGACTGCCTGACTTAATCGAGAAGTCCATTACGGCAGTTCAAGCAAAAATACACACAATAAGAGGTGAGAAATATAACGAAAAACATAAAAACAAGACTAAGCAAAATAAATTTACCTTAATAAATAGGTCCAAGTACAGGGGAAATATGATTAAGAAAAATCCCACAAATCGATCTAAATAAATTAGATTCCCACTAGGTTTACTATGCAGTGTGTATCAAGTTAAGTTATTATCCATGTATCATAAACAGATCCAATACAGTATTGTGTCAATGTGTCAAAAAAAGTAACTGACACAGAATAAAAAGCTACAGCCTGTGGGAATATCGCTTAACAGAAGCTATCGGAATAAGCCTAGTCTATATAGTGGCAATTAAATAACCTGTCCATACACACACAGTCCGTTCACCAGTCTCCGGTATCACTCCCACAGATCACTTATATGTGTGTTCCGATCCTGCTTTTGGGCCACGCCCCTCCTGATTGCCATTGGTGGCTACACCCATCCTCCTCCTCACCCGAGTCCCCACCCACTATTCAACTCATCCCCACACATCTTGTATATGTGTGTTAAAATCCCGTAAAAGGGCCACGTCCACCATCGTCATTAGGACGCGGCCGATGAAGATACAGGTCGCGTCCTATATGACCAACTACATACACACCCACCGAACCAAGCAATGATATGGGCAAACTACAATACCCATAAGCCTCAGTATTAGATCACGTGGCACGGCCCGATATCAAATATGGCTGCCGACCACGTGATTTTCTCTATGTAATCTATTTTACATTCTATACCCACAAAAAGCTTAGTTTTCACTCATTTTGAAACATCACACTTCCACATTTATTCCAAACACTTATGCTTATGTTTTAAACTATTTTGTATGCTATAAAATCATAATCACAACGTCTTTTTGGCGCCCTTTTTAAAGATGTACACTCATTATTTAAACCTGTACCTGTCAGGCTGGACTTTCTTATCTCCACTTGAAAAAGCCTAAGGGCGAAATGCGTTGTGGTTTCTATTACCAGTATTTGTTTTAATAAAGCATTTTATTACTATTACTACCATCTTTATTATCTGGCACCAGAAGTTTTTACTTTCCAGTGAGGATATTACTCCAAAGAATCCTAGGTGGGGATTATACCACTCAAGCTGTATCCATTGAGCAGTTAGCCTGCTCAATCAAATGTGAGTAACCACTTGGTATTTTATTCTTTCACCTCTCGTTTTTTATACTTTGAGCACTATTGCTGTCTCCTTTTATTCCCCATATGGTTCCTAAATCAAGAAAGACCAAAAAAACCTCATGTATCCCATAAGTGGGGATTGTACCACTGTATGCTGTCAACACTAGAGCTAAGTACATAGCTCTTTAAAATGTGAGTAGGACCACATACTTTTTAAATACTACATTCCACCCCTTTTGGTACCTACTGCACTATTAGTTGTTATTTTTTATCTCTTTCATATTAACTACAAAGACGTACCCATACAACCTCTGAGGAATACACCTACTATCAAAAACTATATCCTCCCTCACAGCGGACTCCCTGGTGTTGATTTTATCCACCATAAAGACACTTACTCAGAACTTTTAGACTCTATCCATATACTCTCTGTTATCTCTCAACTTGTTGTATTTACTGTATATTTATTCATCATTTATCCCATTTAACCCTAGTGGCGTTACCTTCTATATATACTCCATCATACTCCATCAAATACAAAATAGTTGTGGGTTAGAACAAATCTTAAAAGGTCAATAGTGAAATCACTATGTTTTTCTAGATGTGATTCCCTCTACACTAAAAAGTGTCTGACATGTTTGAGACCCAGATTATGTGGTATTGAGCTAAAGAGGGATTCCACATCCATACTACATAATATTGAGTCCTGGGGCATCCTTTCAAGAACCAATACTGCTAGGGTTTGTTTAGCATTCCTCAAATACGAGGGTAAATTGGCCACTAGTGATGTCGCGAACATGAAATTTTCGGTTCGTGAACGGCGAACGCGAATTTCGGCAAATGTTCATGAACCCGCGAACTGGGCGAACCGCCATAGACTTCAATAGGCAGGCGAATTTTAAAACACACAGGGACTCTTTCTGGCCACAATAGTGATGGAAAAGTTGTTTCAAGGGGACTAACACCTGGACTGTGGCATGCAAACTCCGATCTGCGGCTATTCCCACGGTATTAGAGAGCTATCTACTAAAAGGCTGAAAGACCTAAATTGGTCTTTCAGCCACATTTACTAATACTAAGTAAAGATTACTTAGTATTAGTAAATTCTGCCCCTACTCGCTATGCAGCGAGTAGGGGCATCTCTAGTAAGCAGTGAGCAGCCAGTGGCTGTTCACTGTAAAAAACAAACAAAAAAAAAAACCTATTGCCCCCAACCCTGTGCGACAGGTGGGGGCCATAAATTACAATGGGGGGAAGACCTACTGTCCTCCCCCCCGGCCCCCACCCCTGGGTGGTGGGTGGGGGCCATAAAGATAATGAGGGGGAGGACCTACTGTCCTCCCCCCGGCCCCCACCCCTGGGCGGTGGGTGGGGGCCATAAAAATAATGAGGGGGGGACATACTGTCCTCCCCCCCCGGCCCCCACCCCTGCGCGGTGGGTGGGGGCAAATAAATCACAATGGGGGGGCGACCTAAGGTCCTCCCCCCTGGCCCCCACCCCTGAGCGGCGGGTGGGGGCCCTAAATACTAAAAAGGGGGGGGACCTAATGTCTTCCCCCCCGGCCCCCACCCCTGAGCGGCGTGTGGGGGCCCTAAATACTAAAAAGGGGGGGACCTAAGATCCTTCCCCCCGGACCCCACCCCTGAGCGGCGGGTGGGGGCCCTAAATACTAAAAGGGGGGGACCTAATGTCCTCCCCCCTCGGCCCCCACCCCTGACCAGCGTTTGGGGGCCCTAAATACTAAAAGGGGGGGAACCTAAGGTCCTCCCCCCCGGCCCCCACCCCTGAGCGGCGGGTGGGGGCCCTAAATACTAAAAAGGGGGGGACTTAATGTCCTCCCCCCCGTCCCCCACCCCTGAGCGGCGGGTGGGGGCCCTAAATACTAAAAAGGGGGGGGACTTAAGGTCCTCCCCCCCGGCCCCCACCCCTGAGCGGCGGGTGGGGGCCCTAAATACTAAAAAGGGGGGGAACCTAAGGTCCTCCCCCTCGCCCCCACCGCTGCAGGTGGGGGCCCTAAAAAAAAATGTCCCCCCCAGGTGACTAGAGGTCCCCAAACCCCTAGTCACCCCCTCCCCCCCCAAAAAAAAAATTAACCCCCTACCTACCCCCCTCACCCTAAAAATAATGAGGGGGGGACCGTTAACTAAGTACCTGTAAAAAAATAAATGAAACTTACCATTCAATGTTTTCTTTCTTCTAAATCTTCTTTTTTTCAGCCCCAAAAAAGCCCAAATAAAAAACCATAATAACCGAC
>OW240917.1:201366817-201381794 GCA_933207985.1 Pelobates cultripes | reverse complement strand
CCTCGCCCCCACCGCTGCAGGTGGGGGCCCTAAAAAAAAATGTCCCCCCCAGGTGACTAGAGGTCCCCAAACCCCTAGTCACCCCCTTCGTGGCTCAACCTCATTTGCCTTCACCCTGTGTAAATAATGAAATCAGCATTCAAGCACTCAAAATAAATGTATCCACATTCAATGTCTTTCAGCCTCAAAGCCCAACAAAACCATAATAACTCCATTACTACCAAAATGAGCCGCTAGGGCCACCCACGGGCGCAGGGTTTCCGGCTGCGACCGGAAAGCTTGCAAGGGGAAGGTTTATAAAACCCGTCCTCACTTCGTAATTGTTTCAGAGTTATTTCGATTGGCGGGTTTAAGCCATCCAATCAAAGTAAGTTTCGACAGGTGGGGTCGAAGAATGATAGCCATTATTTAGCTTTCCAAGTCACAGCATTGGTTGGTTTGAAATCCACCAATCAGAGTGCTCTGTCATTTTACACAGCGTGGGAAAGTTCTTTGGAATTTTCCCACGCTGTGTAATTTGACTCATAACAACACTCTGATTGGTGGATTGAAAGTAACCAATCAGTGTGTTATGAGTCAAATTACACAGCGTGGGAAAATTCCAAAGAACTTTCCCACGCTGTGTAAAATGACACAGAGCACTCTGATTGGTGGATTTCAAACCAACCAATCAGAGGTGTTGTGACAGGCAAATGGTGGAGACCCTTACCTGTCAGTCTCTTCATTTACCTGTCGGAGCACTCTGATTGGATGGCTTAAACCCACCAATCAGAGTGCTCTGAGCCTAATTGCAGGGCGGGGCAAGGCTTTATAAGCCTTCCCCCGCCCTGCAGAGCTCAGTCTGCGTGGAGCCCTCGCCGGGTGAAGATGGATTAATTTTTTTGCGCTCGTTTTTTTTTTTTTTTTTAATTGCGTTGGTTATTATGTTTTTTTATTTGGCCTTTTTTGGGGCTGAAAAAAGAAGATTTAGAAGAAAGAAAACATCGAATGGTAAGTTTCATTTTTTTTTTTTTACAGGTACTTAGTTAACGGTCCCCCCCCTCATTATTTTTAGGGTGAGGGGGGTAAGTAGGGCGTTAATTTTTTTTTGGGGGGGGGGTGACTAGGGGTTTGGGGACCCCTAGTCACCTGGGGGGGACATTTTTTTTAGGGCCCCCACCTGCAGTGGTGGGGGCCGGGGGGGAGGACCTTAGGTTCCCCCCCCTTTTTAGTATTTAGGGCCCCCACCCACCGCTCAGGGGTGGGGGCAGGGAGGAGGACATTAGGTCCCCCCCTTTTTAGTATTTAAGGCCCCCACCCGCTGCTCAGGGGTGGGGGCCAGGGGGGGAGGACCTTAGGCCCCCCCCCAATTGTGATTTATTTCCCCCACCCACCGCTCAGGGGTGGGGGCCGGGGGGGAGGACATTAGGTCCCCCCCTTTTTAGTATTTAGGGCCCCCACCCGCCGCTCAGGGGTCAGGGGGGAGGACCTTAGGTCCCCCTCTTTTTAGTATTTAGGGCCCCCACCCACCGCTCAGGGGTGGGGGCCGGGGGGGAGGACATTAGGTCCCCCCCTTTTTAGTATTTAGGGCCCCACCCGCCGCTCAGGGGTGGGGGCCAGGGAGGAGGACCTTGGGCCCCCCCCTACTGTGATTTATTTGCCCCCACCCACCGCTCAGGGGTGGGGGCCGGGGGGGAGGACATTAGGTCCCCCCCTTTTTAGTATTTATGGCCCCCACCCGCCGCTCAGGGGTGGGGCCAGGGGGGAGGACCTTAGGTGCCCCCCTTTTTAGTATTTAGGGCCCCCACCCGCCACTCAGGGGTGGGGGCCAGGGGGGAGGACCTTAGGTCCCCCCCATTGTGATTTATTTGCCCCCACCCACCGCTCAGGGGTGGGGGCTGGAGGGGAGGACATTAGGTCCCCCCCTTTTTAGTATTTAGGGCCCCCATCCGCCGCTCAGGGGTGGGGGCCAGAGGGGAGGACCTTAGGTCCCCCCTTTTTTAGTATTTAGGGCCCCCACCCGCCGCTCAGGGGTGGGGGCCAGGGGGGAGGACCTTAGGTCCCCCCCTTCTTAGTATTTAGGGCCCCCACCCACCACTCAGGGGTGGGGGCCGGGGGGGGACAAAAGTTCCCCCCCTATTGTTTTTTTTAGGGCCCCCACCCACCGCTCAGGGTTGGGGGCCGGGGGGAGGACAGTAGGTCCCCCCCCCATATCATTGAGTAAACTTTGACAACCCCCACCCCCGAGCGGCGGTTTGGGGGTTGTCAAAGTTTACTCAATGATATGGAATAGGGGGCGGACCGAACATCGCATATGTTAGCCCGCCGTGGCGAACGCGAACATGCGATGTTCGCCAGGAACTATTCGTCGGCGAACTGTTCGGGACATCTCTATTGGCCACTAGAGGTCTTAGGATACGGTCTATGTACGTCCTTACGTTTTGTGTCAGGTTGCCATTTCCTGAAACTATAGGTCTCCCTGTTAACACTGGAATTTTCTTGTGTATCTTGGGTAGACTATAGAACGTGGATACACGTGGATGTGTATTTAGCCTTAATTCATATTCATCTCTAGAGATCAGATTATCGAAAAGCCCTGTTTGCAGAATCTTTTTCAATTTATCCAAGAAGTTCATTGTGGGGTCAGTTTTCAGAGTTTTGTAGGTGGTTGCATCAGTAAAGATTTTTTTTTGTCATTTCAGCATATTGTGATGTGTCTAGGATTACAATATCCCCCCTTTATCTGAAGGTTTAATTATTATCCATTCTTTCTCTTGCAATTCTTTGAGTGTTTTAAATTCCCTTGCTGTTAAATTAGAGTTAGGTTTAGGTGTTAGTTACGTGGTGGAAATGGTGTCTATTTCTTTGCATACCAATTCCACATATTTTGAATCCCCAAGTTGTGGACAATATTCACTTTTTTCTTCAAATCTGTGAGAGGACCATACCCCGTGTGAACAAATTAATGACTTGGTTGTTGGTTAGTGTCGATTCCTTTGCTTGTATTGTTTCCTGGGCCTTGGTCTGATGTAGGTTTGTTCCCCCACCTGTCTAAAAAACTGGCTGCCTTTTTCAGAATACTTCGATTTTGATCGTTAGATGTGGAGGGTGTTGCCTCTGTCTCAGAGCCACTAGATTCATACTTGGAGGTAGAAACATGATCCTTATCTATCTTAAGTCTTCTCTGAAACTTCCTATATACATTTCCATTTTTAAAATCCCTATTGTCTCATATACATTTTTGATGTTTCATTTGTTTAATCACTGCCTGATATTTATCCAAGTTGCTTTTAAGTTTAGTTCCATTTAGATTAAAGGTTAGATCACTGAAATTGTTTCAACGTTCTCAGTTTCTTTGTCTACCTCTTTCTCAATCTATTTTAGTTTCTTGTTCTCATATTTACAAATGATCTGCATTAAGCGTGCTAAACATTGGCCAGCAGATTCCTCCATTTATCCTACCAAGCATAAAAGTCATATTTAGTTAGTCAACATATGGTTGTTTTCCTCTTTTTAATTACCAGCTAGGAATCCCTCTCGGGATCCATCCATATATTTTTACACAGGGAATGTAAGCCTGAATTAACCTTTTAGATAGTCCTACCAATTCAGGTGGTTATCAGTGCAGCACAAACAGCAAAAGTATCAGGAAAAATGTCCATTGAGTACTAAAGTCCAGGATAATGTGATGAAAGCAATCATGTAAAAATTTAAGTGTTATAGGATAATTATTGAAATATGGAAAACCCAAAACATTAATTGTATAAAGCAACAGAAATTATTTTATGTACTTGCTTTCATACACTTAAATGTATAGAGAGCACAGTCAGCTCAGTATTAGTGTAGTCTAGTGGAATACCAAAGTTACATTGCACCCGAGTTCAAAATGTATTTTACACCACTCGGACTATAGAATATTTTTTTTCTCTCATTCTGCACCTCATAACCCCTCTTTTGTTTAGATAAACTACACACACATACTCTGATTCGTATATACATACACATTCCTATATATAGACATTTTTAGTCATGCATACATTAGGCCACTGACCTGGTAGGGTGATCAGGAGCTGAAACCTAATAACAACGACACAGTACACCCTTACAAACATGGCCTCTAGGAGAACCTGAAGGTGAGGATTGGATCCTAGGATGGAGAGCTTTATTAATGAAATACATTAAAAAAAACAAAGACCAAGTGAGGTGTCCAGGAGAGAATGCAAAAGGAAGGTCAGAAAACCATGGTCAGAGCAGGCAGCAAGGGTTCATACATGGGTAAGCAGGGCCGTCTTTAACGCGGGGCAAACGGGGCAGCTGCCCCAGGTCCAGTTGCTCAGCCGAGCGTTGATTTACGCTGCCCCCATGGACTGAGCGGTGCGGCTGCACAGAGCCGCACCGGCCCTCACACTAAGGAGGCCCCCCGGATGGCTCATGCTCTAAGGGCCAACCAGTGGGCATGTGTCAGCAGGGGCCCAGTCGGGTTCTGTGACGCTTTAAAAGCATGACCGGGCCCCTTCCTGTTCGGCAGCTGGCTGGGAGGAAGTGAGTGCAGTGCGTCCCTTCCTCCCACCAGAGATCAGAGCCGCACGGGAGAAGGAAGTCAGGGAGGAGGGGAGTTCCAGAGGAGAACTCCCATCTGCCTCAGCCTGCCACTGGACCACAGGGAAACCACCCTCCAGAAAAAGGTAAGAACCTGGAGGGTGGCTAAATGTATGTCAGTATATCTGTGTGTGTGTTTGTGTGTATGTATGTGTGTGTGTGTGTGTTGTCAGTATGACTGTCTGTGTGTGTTAGTATGTCTGTGTGTGTATGTCTATGTGTGTGTATCAGTATGACTGCCTGTGTGTTTGTCAGTATGTCCGTCTGTGTGTGTATCAGTATGCCTGTGTGTGTGTGTCAGTATGTCTGTGTGTATGTCAGTATGCCTGTGTGTGTGTGTGTGTATATGTCTGTGTGCATGTATGTCTGTCTGTGTGCTCGTCAGTATGTCTGTCTGTGTGTGTGTCAGTATGTCTGTGTGTGTGTCATTATGCCTGTTTGTGTGTCAGTATATCTGTGTATGTGTGTCAGTATGTCTGTGTGTATGTCAGTATGCCTGTGTGTGTGTGTCAGTGTGTCTGTGTGTATGCATGTCAGTATGTCTGTGTGTGTCAGCATGTCTGTGTGTGTGTGTGTCAATACGTCTGTTAGTGTATGTGTATGTGTCTGTGTCTGTGTGTTGGTATATTTGTCAGTGTATGTGTTTGTGTGTGTATGTATATATGTATGTGTGTTTGTGCGTATGTCAATATGTCTGCCAGTATATATTTGTGTGTCAGTGTATGTCAGTATGTATCTGTGAATGTTTTAATATGTCTGTCTGTGTGTCTATGTGCCTGTATGTCTGTCAGTGTGATTGCGGGTTGGGCATAATTGGGGGGTGGGGGAAGGGAGGGGCAGGGCCCAGGGGGCCCAAGAAAATGCATTGCCTAGGGTCCTATTAATTTTATAGACGGCCCTGGGGATAAGCATAACCAAGTAGCTGGGAGATTCAATGATGTTGGCAGCATGGTGGGAGAAGGACAGGACCAAGGAGAATGAACAAGAACAGCTCTCCTGGTTACCTTAGCCAAAACTAAAGATAACCAATCATTGAATGGAGCCACCTAAGAGATTTATAGGGCTTTCCTGGGTGGTTTCTTCCTTGAGGTGGAGGGTCATATTACTATAAATTATGCCAGGTGCAAAAGCTCCCTCTTAGTAGCTGCAGAAACTGAGCGCACATTCAGAAGCACACGTAATCTTTATTTTATTTTTTTCCCACAGTGATGTCCTCCTTTTTCTTACCTTGATAGGAAGAGCTAGAGCAATACCTCATCCCTGGGGTCCAGAAAATGTGATCCTTTGTTAAACTAATTTGCATATGCCCACTCAGAATCCTTTGCTGTAGTAACATCTCTGCAAATGTGTGATTTCTGTGGGAAAATAAAATCTTATGGCTTGACTGTTGTGCAGATCTATGTTTACCATTGTATTGACTATCCATAGTGGAAGGGGATTTCAATCACAAGTTTTCCCCACCATAACTTTCTTAGTTTTGTGCTTCACAAAATATTTTGCTTAGAGTAACCGTATGCCCTCTAGTGGTGGTTTAAAATAATGCTAATTTTCACTGTTTGAAATAGCCCCTGATGTGAAGAAATAGCCCCTGATGTGAAGAAACCTGTGAAGAAAGGTTACATGGTGATATCTAGTGATGTTAGGGAAGCAGGTACTTCAAAAGATATTAGAATCCAGTGAAATTTGTTTTTTTCTCTTTTTGATTGAATGCCTTGCACTTTTCTATGTGAGCATATTTTTACATGAACACTTTACTACTGGACTATTTGGACTGTTCCGCTAAAAGTATTGCAGGCCATTTCTATTGTAGCATATTGACAACCTTAAAGTATAGCATCATTTTAGAGACAAGGCAAGATTTTTAATATATACACAGACTGCTGTTTAAAAACTTAAACAGTTGGCTTGTATCTTTTTAATGGTATTAAAAGTGAAGTTTTAATATATATTTATAATATGACTCCATCTTTCTCTTTTTTTATGGGTTATTTAATGTGAAGGTATACAATTTAAAATGCATTGAAACCATGTCTTTATAATATTGATGCTTCAGCTAGAAAGTTGTCTTTAGTATTTTTATTTTGAACTGTGTTTTTTATATTTGTCAATTCATGTATTATCTGTAGTGTACTAGATCAAGCCAATTTGCATATACCGTGTATTATGTCAAGAATTATTTGATAAAACTCCTGTTGGGCACTAATATGCCATGCATTTAGCTTGATTCTTGCTAGTAAACCATATAGATCACATTTTTTATTTATTTTTTGTATCCTGGCCACAGTAGGACATATTATGTTAAGGGTCATTTTGCAAAGAAGGTATGACCTATCTTCCAAAAAAGTAATTAACCTTCTCCATCTTCACAAACAAAAGTTTATGAATGACATTTTCAATTATTTGCAAATATTGCAAATATGCTTTATTATCTCCTAAGCTTTAGCTTAGATGTATATATTGTGCTGTTTTACAGAAGGTAGCTGAACAAAATTTTTTTTTATTAGACTTTACTTTCAGGGTTTGCTAATTATTAACAGCATTAAATGTTAGGCAAAGAGTAATTTGATATTAAGGTTTGAAGTACATGAATATAGAGTTATATATTCAACAGGAAGTATATTTATTATGGAAATCCCAGGATAGTGTCCTGTTTCAAATTTGAATAAAGAATGTTTTGTGCTGGTCATATTTAACATTAACAGTAGATTGATATATGGTAAACGATGAAGATAGATTTTAGATTGGATTTGCATTAATACTATATTGTGAGAAAGGAGCCTATCAAATCTATGACTTCATAATGGAATTTCAATCTTTTGTAAAAAAAAAATTGAACTGTGTGGAAAGGATTTTGAAGTTTGTTATATACAGAGCATTTTCTCATAGATTTAATTAAGCTGTAATGTGTATTCACAAGCCCTGATACCGATTTACTCGCTATTTTGTTGCATTTCTCATCTTTGGTATTTGAGCTATATCTTTCAACTAGTGTTTCAAATATGTATAGTCAATTCTATATTTCTCCTTCTTCTTTTTAGATTACCAACATCAACTAAAACAAGATCTATTTAGACATTTAAGAAGAAAGGCATCCAGCATTGTTGAGATGTGATAGGCTTTTGTGGTCTGTAGAACAAGGAAAATGCAGGTACTACCTTTTAACAGCTGCTGTTATGGTAGGTTGAATCCATAAAAACTTGTTGTTAAACTTGTTCATTTATGAATTCATAGTGCAAATCTTAAAAAAATGGACTTCTGAACTTTTGATCTAGAATTGTTAGATTCAAAATACATTTTTAAAATGTACAGGTTTATTTACTAAAGTTACAATGGCCTGTGACTAACTGAACCTCGTCACGGGTGCTTGGAAGGGCCTGCTGGCCTCTCGCCAAAAGACTACAGGTCAAGTCAACGACTGTAAAGACCCTGGTTTCACTGGTTCGGCACTTTCCATAGAACCAAACGTCAGCTTCCTTGCGGCTGTTTGCATTGTCCAAAACCGCGAATAGACTTCAGGGGGAAGTAGCCGTGAATCTAATGTAAACTCATCTAATGTAATTATCTCCCAGGCACAGAAAATCCACAAAATATCCTGTACCCCAAAAGTACCCAACCATACATAGGAACCTCACAAAAAATATATTCCCTGATAACAAAACGGGAATGCCATTGTGATGAAGTTTTGACCGGCCAGACAAGAGGCGGTAGCCCAAAATAGTTCTAGAGAATTAGGTGTCCTGGCCGGTCTCCGTTCGTGAGGTTCCTGTGTGAAAACCATACAAGGGAATCTCTAGTTTTCAGGATACTAATGCTCCCCCTTTTGGTAATACAAATCTCCCAAACACCGTTCGTGTAGGTGGTCAGGAACGGGAACGGGCAGCGGTCAAAAGTTTACTAGTGTTCGTGCGAGTGCCTAGCTGAAAAGAGTTCCAGGCACTCGACTGCCAAGACCACTGCCCTCGTTTGGGAGGCACTCATTAATTGTTTCCCTTGCGGTTTCACCAACACTTGAGTGGTTGGTGTTAACGTTCTAATGAGGCACAGGGGGGGTCCTCACTCACCAGAGACGAATAGATCCTGTTCGTGTGAAGTCTCCCAAACGGCCAAAGAGGAACCACATGAAATAACAGAGGAAAAGCACAGTACTGTAACAGGGGGGATATGGACAGCCAAATCAGGGAATACATGTAGCTAGTAAGTGTCTATTCTGCTACAATTAGGATGTCCCCTCTATAGCCCCCACACGCTGGCCATGGCTATTGCTGCCAGTGGGAAAATAGTACTTCAAATGATCAATTCATTTGCACAAAAGCAAGTGAACTATAATTTGCGTTTGTGCATCCTACCAGATGCATTTGGTTTGGAATTTTATTAATATGTGTGGTTCTTGAAGCATAATTTGCTGAGGTTAATATAGACATTTTCAACCTATTTTACATGTAGGACATAATTTTCAGTCATCCATAATGTAAATATATCAAAATAGTGAATATAGATTGAAAACACTGTATAGCCTATGAACGACAACAGGGCCATAATATGAGACTGTTGTTGGCTTTTATAGTGTGTTGTTTAGTTGGTGATGACAATATCTTAAAGAAGATCTAATCACTCTCCATGAATTTTCATGGAGGTTAAACGGGTCAGTGTTTAGACTGGTGCTGCTGATCCAAAACATAGTAAAGTATATGGGCAAAGAAATAGCAAGCTATCTGTAACGGACCGGTTTGCCCACAGGGGGTTAAAAACCGTTTAGGCGATATTTCCCTTTCAGATGCACAGACAGATACTGCAATCACCAATCTCCCAAACTGCAAACTACACGAATTCTCCAACTCCCGAACAGGAAACTCCCGAATACTGGAAACAGCTGAACAGGAAAAACCATACAAAAGGTTTACACTCCTGGCACTCAGCATACAATCCAATTCCCCCAATAACGAGACGACACTTCATTTGAGGGTTAAGCAGAATCTCTTTTACTGGGGCTAACTGCCCGGCTTTTATGCAGGTCTCCCACCTGGTGGACACTCCCCTAGGGGACCAAATGGGAGACTAGGACACAAAGGGTACAAGAACCAATCACAGACTTACACATTTCAACCATTCCACAATGCATCACAATCCCTCCTCTCTGTCCTGGAGATAATTGGGAAGTAATCCAATTATCTCCAAGGACAGAGGCCAAAAACTCCATTAACCACATGGTAGTAAAAAGACAGTAAAAGACATAAAATTACATACAGTTACGTCAACTACATAAAACATAGACATTCTAAATATCCCCATATAGCTTAGATCTGAGTGAACATTACTACCGAATGGCGCTCAGATCACCTACATACATTTAATCGCCATGGAGCCAAAAGTCTTTCACATAGTCTTTCGTTACACGAACAGGCTCCATGGCTTAGCTATCTGGGGTGATGCTGTTCACCTGGTTAAATTGCCGAATGAACAGTCATTCGGTTCCACTACCGAATGAGAAGGTAAGGAGGCTGGCGGCTTAGCGGTGTTCGCGCCAATAAGTGTCCGTTTTCAGTTCCATAGTTTGGGCGCTGAACACCGCTGGCCGTTCGGGAGGTAAAATGGCCGCTGCCAAACAAAGGCCACCCAGTGTTCATCAATTAAGCTGCGGTTAACCGCAGCTTCTGGGCGGTCAATTGACGGCACACTCCAGTTCCCAGGTGGTCCATCGTTCGGTAGTTTGTTCGGTAGATGGAATTTACCGAACACCCTAGCAGAAAGGCATGAATAAACCTTTCAGCAGGGAAAATAACAGGTCTGAACTGCAGGGCTATAGTCTAAAGGGAGCAGGCGAGCAACCAGGCTTCTCCAGTGCATAGTGGCGAGGTTGGTTCCGCCACACCATCTATTTAGAAGGGTAATCAAAATAAAACTAAAATCCTCAGAAAACCCTTGAATGTGACTTGTGTGGCTAGAGTGGATATAAAAATGAACAACTTTAAGCAGTCCTAAACTTGATAGGCAACATAATTTACTCTTGTAAAATAGATAGTAGATGAGCAAATCAAATCAAATGAGCACAGCTGTGCTGGACATTAAATTTATATTACCTAATTAATACTCGAAATCTGCCACACATTCTGTAGAGTTTTTTTTCTTTCTTTAGTAAACTGTACTTCTAAAATGTCTTTAATAGATGTTATATTTTTCAGTTCCTGGCACATGCTGGTATATTATGCCTAATATTTTGTGGCTCAAATTATCAGTTGGGTAGTTTGTAAGGGGCTACATTTTGTCTGCTTGGAATTTTTACTGTTAGATCAATCCTTTCTAAATCAGTCCTCAAGGCATACCAACCGTTCCCAATTCTATTCGAGCATACTGATAGATGGGTGCATTCCACAGAACATCATTACAATAGAAACAGTGAATGGTAAACCGGCTTTTGTTCGTTGTAGCTACAATGTTTGAACTTTTTTTTTTTCTAGCAACAGGTTTTAAAATAAATGAAATGTGAAAACATTTATTTGGATACTGGAGCAAAAACATCTAGGTCATTCATCATGTTGATTTGATGGCAATTGGCATGTACCTAAAATAAAATGTATTTATATTTTGTAATGAGTACAATGGGGCCTGAAATGGTAAACTTTGTTAAAGAAATGCTGTAAATTTTAATGCAAGTTTGCTGTGTAGTCTAGTGTTCTGTTCTGGAAGCGCAAATATTTAACATGTCCTACTGCATAGGACATATCCCAAAGATTGTCTCTTAGAATGATACTTTAGATAAAACATTAACAAAAACACTGTTAAAAACCCCCCACATATTATCAAAAAGTGGCTTGACGGTTAAAACTACACATCAGCAATCCCTCGTGCGCTGTAAAATCCAATTGTGCTGTTTTCTTAAAGTGCACTAGTCAGGAAATAAAATACAACATAATTACAAAATAGATTTTTTAAAAGTCAACTGAACGCTATATGAAAGGCCCATTTTTGGCTCAAATTATAAGACCTTGATTTAATAAGCTTTCCAAATAATTAAATACTGTTAGAAAAAAACAAGGTGCATGAGAGTACTAAGAACGGACAACAGCTCAAATAGCCTGCCCTTCTGTGGGTCCCCGCTCAGAACTCAAGCTGGTTTTAACTCATCTTCTGCCATTACAAAAATAACTAGGTCCATTTGCATATCAGATGGATCCCACCCAAAATGGTGGTCCACAGGGCCGGCCTTAGGGGTGTGCGAGCTGTGCGACCGCACAGGGCGCCATGGAACAGGGGGCGCCCTGTGGCCGACACAGCTCACTCATGGCCGGAGTGCAGGGGAGCTAAAAGAGGTACCTGGCTGGAGGATTAATTGTTCTCCACCCAGGTCTATTTAAAAAAAAAAAAAAAATCGCGGCAGAGGGGGCGGGGTTTACCGAGCGGCGGAGGCGGGGCTTATCGAGAGGCGGAGACGGGGCTAATACCTCCCGAAGCCCCTGCTGTACAGGAAGAGGGAAAGATGCTTCCCCATCAGCCAACTGCATCCACTGGAAAGAGGTAAGTGTGTGTGTGTGACTGTTTGCCTGTTTGTGTGACTGTCTGTCTGTGTGTGTGTGTGACTGTCTGTCTGTGTGACTGCCTGTCCTGTGTGTGTGTGTGTGTGTGACTGTCTGTCTCTGTGTGTGTGTGACTGTCTGTCTCTGTGTGTGTGTGTGACTGTCTCTGTGTGTGACTGCCTGCCTGTGTGTGACTGTCTGTGTGTGTGACTGTCTGTCTGTGTGACTGCCCATGTATGTGACTGCCTGTGTGTGTGACTGTCTGTCTGTGTGACTGTCTGTCTGTGTGACTGCCCGTGTGTGTGACTGCCTGTGTGTGTGAGACTGTCTGTCTGTGTGACTGTCTGTGTGTGTGACTGTCTGTCTGTGTGTGTGACTGCCTGTGTGTGTGACTGCCTGTATGTGACTGCCTGCCTGCCTGTGTGTGTCTGTCTGTAACTATCTGTCTGTGTGTGACTGCCTGCCTGTGTGTGTGACTTTCTATCTGTGTGACTGCCTGCCTGTGTGTGTATAACTGTCTATGTGTGTGTTACTGTGTGTCTGTCTGTGTGTGTGACTGCCTATGTGACTGTCTGTCTGTGTGTGTCGCTGTAGCTGTGCCATTGTTTGTGCCTGTGCCTGTATGTGTGACTGCCTTTAACTGAGTGTGTGTGTACATGCCTGTAACCGAGTTTAAATTTCCCCCACCCCTTCCTGTCAAGGCCGCACTTTGACTGACAGACGCTCACTCACTGACAGACGCACACTCACTGACGACACATACACACTCACTGACGACACATACACACTCACTGACTGACACATACACACACACTACACACTCACTGACTGACACATATACACTCACTGACCAACACACACATTCACTCACAGACACACACACATTCACTTACAGACACACACAATTACACACTTACAGACACACACACACACACACACACATTCACTTCAAAATAAACACTCACAGACACACACACAGACATTTCCACTAACACTCACAAACTAATATTTTTTACATTTATTTTAAATCCACCCAGCCTCCCTGGGAAAGCTGGAGTGGATTTCTTACCAGCAGTCCAGTGTGGCTGCTGGGCAGGCAGGCAGGGGGCGCACAGGCTGAGTAAGCAGCGCTTAGTGATGCCGGGAGCCGGACTGACGTCATATTCTGGCTCCCGGCTTCATTAAGCGGCGCAGAGGAAGCTGAGCAGGAAGAGCTCAGGTGAGTATGCTCCTTCGCTGCCCGCTGCCAGCCTTGGGGGGGCTCAAAAGTGGCCAGCCGGTCAGCTCTTGAGCCCCCCAGGATGCGAGGCAAGCAAGGGATCTGCCTGGGGGTTTGGAGGGATGCTTTTTTTTGCCGCCCCCTGCAAAGTGGCGCCCAAGGCAGATGCCTTGTTTGCCTCGTGATACACACGTCCCCGGTGCCTGTGTGTGTTACTGTATTCAGGCAACTTGGTGGGAGGTGGGGGGGGCGCCGTGAAGACTTTTTGCACAGGGCGCCTAATTGCCTAAGGCCGGCCCTGGTGGTCCAGATCCGAAATGCAGGCCAGCTCTGTTAGAAAACTTTAAAAGTAATTTATGTACAAATGGTGACTCTAATGGTGACTTCTGTAGCTAAATCACTTGGATTGTTTTTTCTAACATTGTTGAATTATCTGCAAAGCTTATTAAGTCAAGGCCCTAATTGCTACAACCACAACTATTTTTTTTCATCAAAGAAGCTAGAAATATATTAAAGAATTGATAAATTTCTACAATGTTCTAGTATAAATGATACTTGATACCCATGTTATAAATGTTCACATATTCACCTGTGCATGTGCAGTTTTGTAATAGGAAACAGATGTAGATCAATTATATACATGCACACCGATGCCGCAAATATTGCATTTTCACAAGCATAGTTCGCTAAGGTTATGAGACATTTTCAACCTGTTTTATATGCAGGACATCATTTTCAGTCATCCATACTGTAAATATATTGTTAAAAGGATCAGCAGTTTTTAGAATATTTTTAACAATAATATTTAACATTTCCAGCAACGGAAAATCCCCAGAACATGTTATTCTAAGATGCGCATTCCATTTCTCAAAATCACCAGATGTCTTCTTATTTCTATAGAGGGCAACAATTTTGAAATGAAGGCACGGTGCATCCCATTATATACAAGTAGTCCTCAATTCAACTCGGTAGTTTACACTACTTAAGTCATGAAACTACAATCTCCATTTACGTCGTCATAGACTTATATTAAGTTGCTTCTTCCAAGTGTGTTTGGGAATTCTCAAAGTAAGATTGCCGCGCTATGTTCCACTTAAACAGTGTTATAGCTCTGTATTAATAAGGAGGTATACTGTCAAATATATACAATTTTGCAACTTCTCATCACTGTACATCAGTGTACGTAACAGACAGAAAAGACTTCAGCTGATTTCAGGCTACATCTAATGTTAGGCTCTCGCTGTGTTTTATGGAGACAATTGGACGAGGGCCAGATATCAGAACTATTCTTTTAAACCAGGGATGATTAATGTGTATAATTTAACATCTCCAAAAGTGAACATAACATTAGAACAGCAGGATATGCCAAAAGAGCCATGTTTCGTTATACCTATATTTTGTTTTCTTGCAGCTTCATGTTATTCAAATTACTCTACACTAAATAGCTCATTAAATAAGGTTGCAATTGTATTCAAAAATCATATAGCAAATCAAATTTACCAGAGCTATTTTCATTGATGTGACAAATGTATTTGCAATTCTTTACCATAATGCTATATTCAAAACGGGTTCAAAATCTTTGCCTGGAAATTATAGACCTGTGAGCAAAACTTATGTGGCTGGGGAAGTATTTAAAAGGTTACTAACGGATAATATCCAGGGTTTCATT
>OW240917.1:201219432-201358105 GCA_933207985.1 Pelobates cultripes | reverse complement strand
CCAGATTTCCCCAACTGAAAGTATAGTTGAGTTTACCGAGTTTAGCTATTTTGACCTTAAATTTGAAATTCACTTTGAATTCATCTTGAATTCTCACTTTAGTGAATAATCCTAATAATATTTTCATTTCTCTTACCAGACCAGGAACATGCAAATCAAAGATACTTTAAGTACACAAATATTTTGTTTTATCCGGTACTTCATTTGGGAGTCAGTGCTCTTTTATATTGGAGGTAAAAAATGTGAAGAAATCATAATTAAAAATTTTTACAGGACTTTCAGCAGTGGTGAGTAACCTAAAATAAACAATCAAATAATAAAACTTCTAATTTCAAGAGAACTTTTCATAAACCTTTGCTTAATTTCACAAAAATCTTGCTCTTTAAATAAACCTTTCGATGTGTCAGAGGATGCTCACAGACGAATGATCTATTACTTAAGACACATCCGTTTACCAACATTCCATTTGCTGTCAAATATATATTTTATAGGTGTTTGAATTAAACTCCAAGTTGCATAGATTTTTCCATCTAGCTTTCTCAGTAATACGCTGGTTAATAAATTAAGTTATTTTTCTATCAAATCAAAGTGGAATCTGTCCATTCAAATAAAGCTCTATATTCTTTCTCTCAAAACTGACTATTGGCATTTAGTTTGGAAATAAAGTCTGTCTAAATGTTTACAGCTCAGTTATGTGGCATGTCCTTCAGCATGAATGACTATAGCATGCACTCATAAATTATCTCTTAAACATATTTTATATTGACCAGTGAAACTGACTTTGTCTTGTTTTTCAAAGAACATTAAGGAATTATATAATTAAATTTTCTGATTTTATAAGACACACTGACTCCTCAACCTTTTAAAGAACCAAGGATATTGGTATGTTTCTTTTCAGAACTGTTAATATGGTCTTTTGAAAAGGGTGTTCTTACTAACCAGCAAGGTGGAACTTAGTTGGCAACAGGACCCTTAAAACGTGGGCAGCTTAGCTTATGAGCTATTTTGGATAGAATATATATAAGCTGTCAAAATGAATACTAACTCTCTTTATTGTTGTACCTATTTTTTGTGCCTATTCCACAGAATATGCACGACACAATTATACACTATTAAAGGAATAGTCCGAGCACCATAATCGCTGTAGTGGTTATGTGGCCAGACAGCCTTGGCACCTACTCAACGTACGTAGTCAAACTGTTTAAAAAAGTTGGACTTCTAACCTAGGGTCCTCCGTGTGCCCTCTTGCCTTCTCTCAACTGAAAGCTCTGAGCCAAGCCCAGAAGTTTCTTGGCTAAGAGCGAACAGGTGACGAGCTGGTGTTGCACTGTAGGGCTGAGCTCAGGAGAGCCAATGGAATTACTTGGCAGGAGTTTCCAACTCCCCAAATGTAATACCATTATTACATTAATTTATTTATAAGATATTTTACCAGGATGGATACATTGAGATTTTTCTTGTTTCCAAGTATGTCCTGGGTCCACAAAACATTGCATTGTTACAATAGGATACAATATCACAAAAATACAATATACAAACTATATATATATATATATAAATATATATATATATATATATATTTATATAGTTTGTATACTGTATTTTTGTGATATTGTATCCTATTGTATATATAGTTTGTATACTGTATTTTTGTTATATTGTATCCTATTGTATAGTTTGTATATTGTATTTTTGTGATATTATATCCTATTGTAACAATGCAATGCAATGCTATATATATATATATATAATATAGATATAATGGCACTCACCCTTGCTGATGTATTAGAGATCTTATGCCCTGGTGCTATCCCACGCTGGGGTATATAATATATCAATAATGAGGGTGCACTCTCCGGTCTTTTAAATATTCCAAAAGGTATTTATTCCGTTACATACTGTAACACATTGATCGACGTTTCGACCCGTTCGGGTCTTCCTCAAGATCATTGTACAATCGCAATGTTTTTGAACCTGTTAAAGGTCACAACTGGTACAAGCACCAACTAGAAAGGATGCTTGTCTGGATCTGGTTATAACCAACAAAGTTGATCTTTTGATAAACATTCAAGTATGGCAGCACTTGGGAATTAGTGATCACATGAGGAATAATAAAACATATAATTTTTTAAAGGCCTGTTTCAATAAGATAAGGGCAGCTTTACAACACAGTGACTATCATAAACTCGTTAGTGAAAAACCACTGACACAAATGAAAATAATTTGGTATAGATTACATTTTTTGTTCTTGCTTAGAACATTGGCTAGAGGATAGAGTACAGAGAGTTGTCATTGATGGTAAATTTTTAAGCAGGACAAAAGTGGTAACCTCAGGGTTCTGTTCTGGGACTGCTTCTACTTCACATATTTATAAATGATTTTGAAATAGGTATTGAAAGCCATGTTTCAGTATTTGCAGATGACACAAAAGTCTGTTAAGAAGTACAATGTGAGCAGGATATTCGTTTTACTGCTGAGGGATTTAGATATGTTTGGGAAATGGGCAGATGAAATTTAATGTAGATACATGCAAAGTTATGCACTTTGGGGTAAGGAATGCAGAGGCACTTACATCCTAACCAGGAGTGATTTAGGGATAGCAACACATGGGAAGGATTTGGTAATTGTTATAGACAACAAACTAGGCAACAATGTGCAATGTCAATCAGCAGTTGCTAATCCCAGTAAGGTATTGCCATGTATAAAAAAAGTTATGAATTCTCGAGATGAAAATATAATTTTGTATCTTTATAAATCAATGTGACCACACCTAGAATATGCTGTGCCATTTGGGCACCTGTTCTAAAGAAGGATATAATGGCTGTAGAAGTGCAGAGGTGGGCTACAAAAATTATAAAAGGAATGGAGCATTTTAGTTATGAAGAAAGGTTACCAAATTTAAATCAGTTTAGTTTAGAAAAATGGTGCCTCAAAGGGGATATGATAACATTATACAAATATATTTGGGGCCAATACAAAACAATTGTGTGGAAATCTATTGATAAACAGGACTATACATAGTTACATAGTTACATAGCTGAAAAGAGACTTGCGTCCATCAAGTTCAGCCTTCCTCACATTTGTTTTTTGCTGTTGATCCAAAAGAAGACACAATGTTGTGTATTTAGACTGGAAGAAAGGAGATTTAATCTAAGGAAAATATTTTTTACAGTAAGAACATTAAAGATGTAGAATTCTCTGCCTAAAAAAGTGGTTTTATCAGAGTCTGTACAGTTA
Organism: Pelobates cultripes; assembly: GCA_933207985.1. Classification (NCBI taxonomy): domain Eukaryota; kingdom Metazoa; phylum Chordata; class Amphibia; order Anura; family Pelobatidae; genus Pelobates; species Pelobates cultripes. Next base: position 201,354,868 of record OW240917.1, on the reverse strand, counting down.
TTTAAACAGCAACTGGATGCATACTTACTAAAACATAATATTCACGGATATAATTTTCCATTTGTGGGGTAATAGCTTCTTGATCCAATTAGAGATCAGACTGCTATTCTGGTGTCAAGAAGGGATTTTCCCTAGTTTTCTGCAAAATCGAAAAGCGCTTCAAACTGGATTTTTTTGCCTTTTTTTGGATCAACAGCAAAAAGAGATGTATGCAAGCTGTGCTTGATGGAAGAATGTTTCTTTTCAGCTTATGTAGCTATGTATCGTCCATGATGTTTTACAATTTTAAAGGCTGGGAAAGCATCATGACAGCAAAAAAATATACCACTGTACAATGAGAAAAATTGTTCACCTCACAACAAAGAACTCACAAAATGGGAATGATTTCTGATTTATTTTATATATATTTATAATTGTTTTATATAAATTGTATTGGATCTCTCCACATATATATTTGTTCACTTTTGTTTGGTGTTTGTTGTAAAGCATCATGAGAGTTGTTGTTCTACAAAGTCTAGGCAGCTACCATTTGCCCATTCCTGGTCTACAGGCTTGTTTCTTGCTTGTTAGTGAGAAAACACTAATGTTGATGACTGTTCATAGAGAGTCATGGTTGTTTCCTTGTAACAAAATTTACTGTTAGTGACTTTTATTCTACATTTTAGTTCCTTTAATCCCTTGAGGACCAAACTTCTGGAATAAAAGGGAATCATGACATGTCACACATGTCACGTGTCCTTAAGGGGTTAAGAGAACCTTTAGAGTGTACTGGTAGAGTTGCTATGGCAACACCAACTTCTTTATACTATTCTGGTAGCGTTCAAATGACAATACATCCATGTTTATAGTGGTTGTCAGTATCAGTGGAAGCAGAAATAAATAGGGTGCGAAAAAGGTTGGACTAGGGAGATCTGTCAGTGTGTTTCAGCTGCAATGATTTACTAGCTGTTGGTATTAACAATGACAGAAGCAAGCCCTAAGTCTCATATCTTCACCAGAATTAAGGCATCACTAGCTGATGGAAATTCTAATGACTTTAATGCAAGCTTCATAAATACTTTGGGGAACTGGCAATACATACCAACAAGTTATTACAAGTTATTACAAGTTTCCCAACTTTCCCATCTTTTTCATCATTTCCTCTTCTCTTTATTGTATTCCTCTGCCCTTCAATAAAAATAGATTTTTACATAATCTGAGTAAGGTTTACTTTTTGGAGTGTTAAATATAAACATCGCTCAACATCTCTGTTTAAATTCTCACTTCAGTTGCCCCTCTTCTTTTGTAATGTCACCCTTGTGACACTCTTCTCTTTTTTTGCTCCCCATCTTTAGCAGAATCCCCCCAGTGCCACCCTTCTGTTTCCTCAGGGCCCCATTCTTTAATTTCTCTGTTACATTGCCAGTGTTCTCTCCATGTCCCCCTACATTTCTTCTTTATCTTAATTTAAAATAATTTTCACTGGCTGGACAGCATGGCTGACTTACGTCCCATAGCCTGACTGGCCCCATTCAGATTTAATTTGTGAAAATTTAGGATTAGTGAATAACCCTAAAATGAATGCAGCGCCAAGGCTCATTTTCCTGTCCCCTCGCATCTCCCACGCCTCCACGCTCTGTCAGTCCCTGCACTGGCTTCCAGTTAGATATAGGCTCAATTTAAAATTATGTTGCTTGCTTACAAGTCCCTACATAATGCTGCTCCAACCTACCTATCCTCCCTTATACAAAGTATGTCCCGTCGAGGCCCCTACGCTCTGTCAAAGACCTACATATATCCTCTGTCCATACTCCCACCTCTACCACTCGCCTCCAAGACTTTTCCAGGGCTGCACTTCTTCTGTGGAATTCTCTTCCCTTCTCTGTAAGAATTTCACCCAGTCTCCACTTATTCAAAATATCATTGAAAACTCACTTCTTAATGAAAGCATATCAATTAACCTGTTAGCAGATTTTTATCCCCCACCCTCCATGACGCCTTTCCTGAAACTGTCAAAAATTACCTTCTAAGTCCTCAGTGAATACTTTTCTAACCCCTACTTTTACCCTCTGTGTCACTATACCCCATTCCCTCTAGAATGTAAGCTCATGGAGCAGGGCCCTCCACCTCTCTGTTCCTGTGTCTGGTTACAATTACATGTATGTTAGTCCACCCATTATACAGCGCTACGGAATCTGATGGCGCTATATAAATAATAATAATAATATGTCTCAGGCATCAGGTAATAGGAGTTACACATCCCTGGTTCTACACATAGCTCCCTCATGGGTCACTATGTAAGCCACCAAAAGCTGTGTGTAGAACTCACACCGTGCTCCATTGTGGCTCTTCCATTGCTGGTGGTGGCAGTGCCTATGGCAACATCAAGTTTATGGACCAGATGCACAATTTTTTTAAAAGTGCAGTAACTGGCTGTTATTGTGCAAGGGTTGGGCTTGGTTATGTCTATGATCTTAAGGTTAGTCAACATTTCTTAAAAATACATTCCTCAGGATTTTGGGGTGGTTCCTGTACCAATATCTATTTTCCAGATTTGTAAGTGTAAAATTGCTATCATTTTGGAAATATCGGTATGTTTGCTTAAATAAAGGTCCCTTTTATGTATACATTTGTATCAGAAGTGCTCATATTTTACCTTAAAAATAGGGCTTTGCTAAAAATTTTATTTTAAGATCAAGGAATCAACATTATAAGTAATTGTTGAAAATAATTATACATCAGACATTTAAAACATTTCATCATGTCATTATGAATCCCAGAGTGGAGTGTATACTGCTTGCCACAGTAAAGTTCTGCTCATACGCAAAACCATACCTGTAATGCTGAGCACCCAAACTGTGCTGCATTGAATTTCATGTGTGTCTTTTTAACTGTAGACAAAAATGTATATATATACTAGGTTTAGTGCCCATAGTGCGTATGTATCTAGGCATACTGCCTTGACTGATCATGCTATCTGGTTTACTGAGTGCCATAATAAAATTACCATTTAATTCTGTGGGTATATATTGGTCATGTCACAGTTAATGCAAAATTTTGTGAAAAAGCTGAGTACAGGAAAGAAGGAGGTAGTGTCTCTAGGCCAGGTGGAGATGATTATCTGTGGATGAAGATTTAAAAAAAAAAACACTGATTCCCATTAGTTATACAAGTCATGAATTTATGGACATCTTCCAACAAAATCAAAATATGCTGAATTTTAAATCCAGCAAAACAAAATTTCTGTGCCTTGGTCACTCCTGACTTGCACAATATATAAATATGTATATTGCAGATTTTTTGATTATGTGTGATGCGTTTCGAAAAATATTATATATTCCATTAGACACATAGAAACATAGAATGTGACGGCAGATAAGAACCATTCAGCCCATCTAGTCTGCCCAATATTTTGAAATACTTTTAATTAGTCCTTGGCCTTATATTAAGTCTAGGATAGCCTTATGCCTATCCCACGGATACTGAAACTCTCTCCCTGTGTTAACCTCTATCACTTCAGCTGGAAGGCTATTCCATGCATCCACTACCCTCTCAGTAAAGTAATACTTCCAAATATTATTTTTAAACCTTTGCCCCTCTAATTTAAGACTATGTCCTCTTTTTGAGGTAGTTTTTCTTCTTTTAAATATAGTCTCCTCCTTTACTGTGTTGATTCTCTTTATGTATTTAAATGTTTTTATCGTATACCCTCGTTTCCAAGCTATACATGTTAAGATCCTTTAACATTTCCTGGTACGTTTTACCTGCAATCCATGAACCAGCTTAGTAGCCCTTCCCTGAACTCTTTCTATAGTATCAAGATCATTCTGAAGATACAGTCTCCAGTACTGCGTACAATACTTCAAGTGAGGTCTCACCAGTGTTCTGTACAATGGAATGAGCACTTCTCTCTTTCTACTGCTAATACTTCTCCCTATACAACCAAGCATTCTGCTAGCATTTTCAGCTGCTCTATTACATTGTCTTTCTACCTTTATAATTACTCCTAAACCCATGTTGTCTCTGATCTTGTGATTTTAGATGTTTAACAATCCTATTCTTTAACATGGTTTCCATTACTTTCCCCACTACTGAAGTAAGGCTTACTGGCCTATAGTTGCCTGACTCCTCCCTACTACCTTTCTTGTGCATGGATACAACATTCGCTAATTTCCAATCTTTTGAGACTACTCCTGTTAACAATGATTGGTTAAATAAATCTGTTGATGGTTTTGCTAGTACACCACTAAGTTCTTTTAATAACTTTGGGTGTATCTCATCAGGCCCCATCGACTTATTTGTCTTTACTTTTGACAGTTGAAATAGAACCTCTTCCTCTGTAAACTCACATGTAACAAATGACTAATTTGTCCTTTTTCCTAACTGAGGACCCTTTCCTTCATTTTTATCTGTAAATACTGAACAAAAACATTTATTGAGGCAATCAACTAGACCTTTTTCCTCTTCTACATACCTTCCTGCTTACGTTTTTAATCTAACCAATCCTTGTTTACTTTCCTTTTCTTATTTATGTATTAAAAAATGTTTTATCCCCCTTTTTTACTGACTGTGCTTTTTTCTCTTCTGTGTGTGCTTTGGAAACTCATAACTTGCTTAGCCTCTTTCTTCTTAATCTTACTTTTAGTTTTTTACTATTTTGGCCAGATCTGCGTAGTACCACAGTGCTTTCTTAAAAAAACTTTTAATGCAATTTTCTGTTGCCTTTAGCAGTGCAACTTTTAAATAATCTAAATTCTCTCGGGACAAGAATATCATTTTGCCTCTTTATAAATCACTGTTAAGACCACATATTGAATATGCTGTGCAATTTTGGGCACCTGTTCTAAAGAAGGATATTATGGCACTAGAAAAAGTGCAGAGGCGGGCTACAAAATTAATAAAAGGAATGGAACATATCAGCTATGAAGAAAGGTTAACAAATTTAAACCTATTTAGTTTAGAAAAATGTCACCTGAGAGGGGATATGATAACATTATACAAATATATTCGGGGCCAATACAAACCATTGTGTGGAAATCTATTCACAAACCGGACTTTACATAGGACACAAGGCCATGCGTTTAGACTGGAAGAAAGAAGATTTCGTCTAAGGCAAAGGAAAGGGTTTTTTTACTGTAAGAACAATCAGGATGTGGAATTCTCTGCCTGAAGAAGTGGTTTTATCAGAGTCCATACAGATGTTCAAACAGCTACTAGATGCATACTTGCAAAAACAGAATATTCAAGGATATAATCTTTCAATGTAGGGTAATAACTGCTTGATCCAAGGATAAATCTGACTGCCATTCTGGGGTCAAGAAGGAATTTTTTTACTAGCTTGTTGCAAAATTGGAAGTGCTTCAAACTGAGGTTTTTTGCATTCTTTTGGATCAGCAAAAAACAAATGTGAGGAAAGCTGAACTTGATGGACGCAAGTTTCTTTTCAGCTATGTAACTATATAACTTTGTAAGAAACCTCATTACAAGCCTTATCATTTGTCCCAAGATGGACAAGTACATCTAATTCCCCTGCCTGCTTTGGTTGCCCAACAATATAATACAATTAGGGTGTATGATAGGCACGTGACAGGGCATGTGGCTTGGTTGTGGGGCTTGAACCCCAGTGAGGGAAACAACTCACCCTTGAGAACACTCCCAAGGAAGACCTGGAGATGAACATGTGCTCCCAGGAAGTATGTGGTGGCAAATGTATTTTATTGAAATAATAACAAGAATTAAGAGAAGTCTCAAGACAGACTGAACTTGAGTCATCAGATTCGAGAAGGGAGGAGACAGAGTCAGTGTCAGTCCAAAGCCAAAGGTCAGGCCAGGCATTCCAAAGTTGAAGAGCCAATAGTCAGGACAAAAGTCAGGAATCTGGGAGTCCAATAGAATAGGAGATGTTAGTAAATAGTGACTGGAATGGATCAGGGCAGCAAGGAGAGAAGGGCCAGAGAGCAGGTCGCCAGAACTGGGAGCTATAACTGAGCTCTTGGATTTTTATAGTCTGAGACCACCTACGGGTGCATGCGTGGCATGGGACACACTCCCAATGCTTACGTGGCACCACTGATAGCATTTCAGATCCAATCAAAGGCACTTAGTTCATCTGCATCACTCCCCTATACACCGGAGAAGCTTATGTCATAATCTATGTGACGTGACCTGTGAATCACGTGCCTCGATTGACACATCAATAAAGACGCAATGAGGTTGCTACAATCCATGCAGAGCAGGTACCTCCTCCCCCAAGCAACACAGAGGATGCCATGGACCACAAGGACGTTAAGATGCTGTTCATGACACAGGGAAATATTACCAACAGTAAATTCTAAAAAAAAAAATAAGGGTTTGGCACCATGCAGAAAAAATTTATGAAGAAACGGTTGGAAAGTGTGATATGAAAATGTGTAGGGGTTACTTCCATGCCCACTTTGGTGCTTACATCACAACAAATATTTTTCTTAGGTAACATCCCTGTGCATTGCACTATGGTATGTATATGTCTGATGCTCAGCACAAGCATTGATTTTCAATGGTTTGGGCATTGTCAACTGCCCAAGACACACAGGGGTGTACATTGAGCCTGTGGAGTCAGGATGTCCGGTGTATGAATATGAGTGTGAAAAGGATAAGTGGATTTCCTCCATAAGTCAGATGAACTCCACTCTCTGTATCAAATCTCTAAGTGTTGGAGGGGAGCGCTTTTTCAAATAGAGGGTGACTAACACGCTGCTGTCAGAAAGTGGTTGATAAGGATACGCTGGGGTTTGATGAGCGGGTATCGTAGAAACAATGTGACTTTTGGTGAGACAGGAAGTGGAATTTCTGTAATCATTTGATCAAGGTTGTGATTTTCTTCCAGAATGTTTGGATAAGTATACAGGACCACCATATATGGCCTGCGGTACCCCTGGTTTGGTGACAATGCCAACAGATGTCAGGTGAATTTTGAAGAAAAACAATGGAGGTGTGAGGGAGTGTAGTGCCATCTGGAGATTCTCATAGTTATGCTCATGTGTAGAGTTACTTATCTAAGAGTGGGACATTTTTGAGAATACGTGTTTGTGTTCTGTGGTGCTTAGATAGATCTGTAATTCCTACTCTCATAGAGATCTGAATTTGGGTTTGCAGGAGCAGGTGTTGCATTGGAGGAGTTTGTAGAATGTAGATAACTGCTTTCTTTTAATGGCTTGCATGTCACTATAGGTTTTGAATATTGTTACTTCTCTTTAGGTTTGAGGAGATATGGCGCTGAAGAGATAAAGTGTTTGAGTTGCTGCAGATTTAAAGAGTTGTAGCATTGTGGGGCGAAGTTTAGGGGACGTTCCTCAAGTGATTTTATTCCCTCCAAATTGAGGAGGTTGTCTAGCCTGAGATAGTAGAACTCGTGCAGTGTCCTGAAGGTGGATGTCCTGTTGGAAAAATGGGGGTTTTGTCAGTGGGTATAGAGGGGTTGGGAGGGGTGTATTTAGGCAACACAAAGAGGTGCACACTTACATTTAAAGCGGCACTGTCACGCCGAACTTACCTTTCCCCAATCGATTCCTCTTCTCTCCCTCTGTCAGGATCTGTTCTTCATTTCTTCCTGTCTGCTCTAGTTTTCTTTAAAACATAAGACAAAGTAGGGACTACTTTGTCTTATGGAGGTTTCCTATGCCTGACAAGCTTTGACCAGCGGAGGAGCAAAGTGTGCTTTGTTTCCGACGATCAAAGCAATTTTCCTACAATTCTCACCTTTGATCCGTGATCTCGCGATGCTTCCTGTTGGTATTCCCGAACATTACAGTGCTTTAATGGAGCCCCTGATGGCTTTTTGTTAAGGCTTGGAGTGGAATAAGGAGCCATCAGAAGGCTCCATTTAATATGAGTGTGCATCTATATATATTCTATCTGCTACTCTGAACATCTGACGTATTACTGTTCTGTTTTATTATATATCTGACTTATACCTCGTTGGACCAAGACTCCAGGCTCAAATCCACAGGCAGGGTTGTACCACCAGATAGGTGACCAAATAGGAGAAACTCTAGTTTGGGTTGCTCAAGCTGCCTTCCATATGGGACAACAAGCGCTAGAAAACTACTTATCTCTATTTTTTGTACAGAGTTGCAATGCTGTGCCTTGATGGTTGTATAGCCTAACAGTACCCATTGTGTGGCCCCTTCTAGTTATACTTGCCTCTCCCCGTCTGAGTAACTTTCTCCCTTTTCATAAGTTAATCTTGTCAAGACAGTCAAGTAACAGTATATAGGTCCTAAAGTAACATAAAAGATCAAATATAGCTGCATGTAAAGCATAGTAGTGGTGTTGAGGAGACAGGCTCAGGCACTGAGGATAGTGGTGCTGTGGAGACAGGCTCAGGCACTGAGGGTAGTGGTGTTGTGGAGACAGGCTTGGAGACTGTGGTGAGGCCTAAAAGAAAGCAGTTGTTGTAGGAGGATTCCATCAGAAGAGGTGTGGAGATGGACAATGGTCTTGTGAGATGTCTTCCCGGAGCTACTGCTCACAGAGACAGGAGACGTATTTGTAATATTGTTAAGCAAGGAAAGCAGGAAGGGGAATTGGATGTACTTGTCCATCTAGGGGCAAATTACTTGACTTGCAATGAGGTTTCAGAGGTTAAGGAAGTTTTTAGTGTTTTTGCCAATGATATACGGCAAGTTGCTTCCACACTGTCATTCTCTGAAGTTCTGCCTGTGCATAACACTCAGAACGACAGGCGGATGCGTATTAGGGACTTTAACTTGTGGCTTGGTGAATGGTGTCAGGAGCAAGGATTTGGCTTTATTTCTCATGGTAGCTCTGTTTGGAATGGAAATAAACTGTACAAAAAAGATGGTTTGCATCTTTCTCAAAAGGGAACAGATGTTCTCAGTGAGCAGTTCAGAGGTTTTGCTACGATGTATTTAAACAAGGAGGGGGGGCAAAAGGGTGATAAAACATCAATCCAATTGCCCCCCAAAACAAGGACAGAAGGTGCCTTTAGCAAGTGTGTTAAAAAAGGATAAGCTTAGAGTCATGTCTACAAATGCTCGCAGCTTAGGGAATAAGATCCATGAACTTGTGCAATAATTGGCAAATGATAATGTAGATTTAGTTGCTGTTACTGAGACATGGTATAATGAGAAAAATGACTGGGACATAGCAATACCAGGGTACTCTTTATATAGAAAAGACAGGGAAGGCAAGAAAGGGGGAGGGGTGGCCCTGTATGTGAAGGATAGCATAAAATCTAGCCTAATAAAAGTTAGGGAGGCGAACATATGTTAGAATTTTGGATTACGTTAGAATTTGGTAATCACACAGTAACCCGTGTAGGTGTGATTTATAGGCACCCAGGACAAATAGAAGAGTTAGATAATCAACTAGCTGAGGAAATAGCTAAAATGACAATGAAGGGGGAAGTTATCATCGTAGGTGACTTTAATCTTCCTGATGTGAATTGGAAAACAAAATTAGCTACTTGTGCCAGGAGCACACATATTCTAAACTCCCTACTGGGATTGTCTCTAAAACAAGTCATTGAGGAGCCAACTCGTAAGGAGGCCATACTACATTTAGAGTTAACAAATGGAGATTTGGTATCAGATATTACTGTAGGTGAAAGTTTAGGATCCAGTGATCATCAGTTAGTGTGGTTTAATATAAGAACAGTGACTGAGTCACACCACACAGAAACCAAATTTTTAGACTTTAAAAAAACAGACTTTACTAAAATTAGAATATGTGTAAAGAAGTCATTTTCAAATTAGAGCAATTTAAATGGAGTCCAAGAGAAATGGGATTATTTAAAAGTTGCACTGCTGAATGCAACAGAAAATTGCATTAGGCTTGTCAGTAAAAGCAAAAAATTCAAGAAACCACTATGGTACTCTGCAGATGTGGCAAAAATAGTAAAAAAATGTAAAGTTAGCATTTATTAATTATTAAAAAAAAACAAAGTGAGGAAGACAGAATGATCTATAAGATTAGGCAGAAAGAGGCTAAGCAAGTTATAAGAGCTTCTTAATCACACAGAAGAGAAAATAGCACAGTCAGTAAAAAAAGGGGACAAACATTTTTTAGATACATAAATGAGAAAAGGAAAGTAAAACAAGGATTAGTTAGATTAAAAACAAAAGAAGGAAGGTATGTAGAAGAGGATAAAGGTCTAGCTGGCTGCCTCAATGAATATTTTTGTTCAGTATTTACAGATGAAAATGAAGGAAAGGGACCTCAGTTAGGAAAAAGGGACAAATGAGCCATTTATTGCATGTGAGTTTACAGAGGAAGAGGTTTTATTTCAACTGTCAAAAGTAAAGACAAATAAGTCAATGAGACTGGATGGAATACACCCAAAGTTATTAAAAGAGCTTAGTGGTGTACTAGCAAAACCATTAACAGATTTATTTAACCAATCATTTTTAACAGGAGTAGTGCCTGAAGATTGGAAGTTAGCGAATGTTGTGCCCATCCACAAGAAAGGTAGTAGGGAGGAGTCGGGCAACTATAGGCCAGTAAGCCTTACTTCAGTAGTGGGGAAAGTAATGGAAACCATGTTAAAGGATAGGATTGTTGAACATCTAAAAACACATGGATTTCAAGATCAGAGACAAACATGGGTTTACTTCAGGGAGATCATGCCAAACTAATTTTATTGATTTTTTTGATTGGGTAACTAAAATAATAGATCAGGGTGGTTCAGTAGACATTGCTTACGTAGATTTCAGAAAGGCTTTTGACACTGTTGCACATAGAAGGCTTATCAATAAACTGCAGTCTTTAAGTTTGGATTCCAATATTGTTGAATGGGTAAGGCAGTGGCTGAGTGACAGGCAACAGAAGGTTGTAGTCAATGGAGTATATTCAAAGCTTTGGCTTGTCACCAGTGGGGTACCTCAGGGATCTGTACTTGGACCCATTCTCTTTAATATTTGTATTAGTGATATTGCAGAAGGTCTTGATGGTAAGGTATGTCTTTTTGCTGATGATACTAAGATATATAACAGGGTTGATGTTCCAGGAAGGATCAGCCAAATGGCAAATGATTTAGGTAAAATAGAAAAATGGCAACTGACATTTAATGTGGATAATAAGATAATGCATCTTGGACGTAAAAATCCAAGGGCAGAGTACAGAATATTTGATAGAGTCCTAACCTCAACATCTGAGGAAAGGGATTTAGGGGTGATTATTTCTGATTAGCGTTGTCCCAAACTGTTCGCCGAACGGTTCGCCACGGTTCGCCACGGACTCATCATTGAGTAAACTTTGACCCTGTACCTCACAGTCAGCAGACACATTCCAGCCAATCAGCAGCAGACCCTCCCTCCTAGACCCTCCCACCTCCTGGACAGCTCACTAAGAATGCAGCTTCAAAATGGATGCTGTCCAGGAGGTGGGAGGATCTGGGAGGGAGGGTCTGCTGCTGATTGGCTGAAATGTGTCTGCTGACTGTGAGCTACAGGGTCAAAGTTTACTCAATGATGAGTCCGTGGCAAACCGTTCGTGGCGAACCGTTCGGGACATCACTATTTCTGATGACTTAAAGGTAGGCAGACAATGTAATAGATCAGCAGGAAATGCTAGCAGAATGCTTGGTTGTATAGGGAGAGGTATTAGCAGTAGAAAGAGGGAAGTGCTCATGCCATTGTACAGAACACTGGTGAGACCTCACTTGGAGTATTGTATGCAGTACTGGAGACTGTATCTTCAGAAGGATATTGATACTTTAGAGAGAGTTCAAAGAAAGGCTACTAAACTGGTTCATGGATTGCAGGATAAAACTTACCAGGAAAGGTTAAAGGATCTTATCATGTATAGCTTGGAGGAAAGACGAGACAGGGGGGATATGATAGAAACATTTAAATACATAAAAGGAATCAACACAATAAAGGAGGAGACCATATTTAAAAGAAGAAAAGCTACCACAACAAGAGGACATAGTCTTAAATTAGAGGGACAAAGGTTTAAAAATAATATCAGGAAGTATTACTTTACTGAAAGGGTAGTGGATGCATGGAATAGCCTTCCAGCTGAAGTGGTAGAGGTTAACACAGTAAAGGAGTTTAAGCATGCGTCGGGTAGGCATAAGGCTATCCTAACTATAAGATAAGGCCAAGGACTAATGAAAGTATTTAGAAAATTGGGCAGACTAGGTGGGCCGAATGGTTCTTATCTGCCGTCACATTCTATGTTTCTATAGTCTGAGAATGATATACGCTGCTACCTGAGAAGAACTAGGAGTTAGGATTTACTCTCTGTAATGAGCATCTCTTCTCTGAACACCCAACACAAGTATTTGGCATGATTATTATTGAATATTTTAACTTAATTTTTTTTGCCCTTTAATCCTTTAGAATTAACATATCTCCTGTACCATCAGATTTCTAAACAGCATATACACGCAGGTTGTTGATGCATATACACTAGCACCAGAAAACCTCTCCACTTACAATGCCAAGTGCTTCAGGCAGCACATGGAGCAACAAGCAGGAATGCACATACCCTGGATGAGCATACAAATACCAACAAGGATATATTGTAACCACAGCATATATGACTGGGGTGCTAAGATGGGTACTCTTATAATATTCAGATTATAACTGAATAAAAGGCAATTGTCTGCACACAGGATTTAACATACAAAATACAATCACACAACTTGAAATCAAATGTTTCATATTACATTTAATCTATATTCTACTGCCTCACATTTCTGACTGTCAAGGCATACCCTATAGTTGTTATAATATTGGTACATGTATTACAAAAAACAAAGCAAAATAATAATTTATCATTTTTGCATTGTACAGCCAAAAAATTTAAACTAAAATGTTAAATACATTAGCTGACTTAATTAAAACGTAAACAATATTAATGGTATTAAAGTGGGGACAGACTTGTCTAGAACATATCGGCAATCTGCAAACCACATTAAACAAGACATACATTTATCTTGTTTTTTTTTTCTTTCAAACTCTTATTAAATTGCGTTAAACAAGACATGTTTACTTTGGACTTTCAAGGTTTCAGCAAAACCACATCAAGTGTATTTAAACATCAAACATAAGTCCTTTAAAACCACATTAGTCCTAAAGATATTTACATTAAGTTTTGAGGAGACTGCGTCAAAGAAGGTAGAAAAATATATAACAAAAACATGATTTTAGTCAAAATTCACCTGTAATCATTTAATATTTCCAAAGTCCACAGCTTTCAGTATCTGGTTATTCTACATAACCTTGGTTGAACTATATACAATATTTGCAGAGCAATCTCATACAGGAATTCTGTCTTCTTTGTGGAGATGGAAGGCTGCAAATGCATGACAAGACAGGTATGTATCACCTGAGTACACTGCACACCTACAAGCTCTCACATAGAGCAGAACATGTAATCCAAACACCACCACCCACAGCCATTTTCATGTCTCTTGTCTATTCATTCCACTTCATCATAAATTGTATGCTTACTTTATCCTACTCAGACACCTAACATCCTCCTTCGCTACTTTGTTTTACCTATCTTTCTGAGTACAGTAAATTATATCATGATTACTAGCAAATTGTGATCCGTAGAGTAAGTATACCATGCCCCACTAAAAATATATTCTCTAACTGGCAAACCACTTTTATTACTTTTCTCTGAATCTTCATTTAGTTCTAAATCAATTTAAAATCCTACAGAACATGATTTTATTATTTATTGCACCACATGCTATCTCCCCTTTAAGATATTGTGAGTACTAGAGAACCTGATAATGACGTCTTTAGTGTGAGACCTTTTGTCTGTCTTACAGCTTTAATTGTAACTCTTACAGAATAAATTTCTTAATAAAATAAATAAAAGGATCATGGGGTGGGCATGTACAATTAACAGAATCTGGAGTATTCACTCACATATATAGAATATAGAATTGCAATATACACTCAAACAAAGAAAAGGACAATCTGTTGGAGGGAGTAGATGCAGATTATGGCATATGATAAACCAGAGCAGCACTGGCAGAAATGAGACAGGAACAAGTCAGTGCCATCATAACAACATTATGGGCCCCCGGGCAAAGCAGTGCATGGGGGCAGTGGTATATTTAGGATTTGGGACGGTGCTCGCTCCCCCCCCAATTTAAATTTTCCCCACCCCTTCCTGTCAAGGCCGCATTTTGACAGACGTTCACTCACTGACAGACATACACTCTCATTTACACTGACAAACAATGACATACACACACACTATTACTTGAACACACACTGACAGATGCACGCACTCACTGACCAACACATACATACTCACATTCACTCACAGACACACACACATTCACTCACAGACACACACACACACACATACACACTGACAGCCAGACACACACAATCACTCACATACACACTGACAGACATACATACACACACTGACAGCCAGACACACACAATTACTCAGGCATACACACACTGACAGCCCCCCTCCCCTCCCCAAACATTAACCGATTACTTTTATTATTATTTTTTTAGTTTAAATCCACCCAACCTCCCTACTTTGGGACTTTTGGGGCCCCTCCAGTGGGGCTTTTCACAGGAAGGGAGGCATGCAGGCGGTTGTCCGGCTAAAAATCCGGTCAGGCTGTGCTGGAGAGGGAGCACTTATTAGTGAGCTCTCTGCTCAGCTCCCTCACGCGCCACAGAATGATGCCGGGAGCCGTAATATGACGTCATATTCCGGCTCCCAGCATCACTCTGCGGCGCGCAAGGGAGCTGAGCAGAGAGCTCAGGGAAAAGTGCTCCGTCGCCAGCGCCGCCCGACCAGATTTTTAAGCCGGACAACCGTCTGCCTGGACTGTTAGCCACCACGCTAACAAGGCATTTGCCCAGGCATCTAGGGATGGCATTTTTGGCCGCCCCCTGGAAATTGTCACCCAAGGCAATTGGCCTTGTTTGCCTTGTGGCTACACAACCACTCACAGGAATAAAAATTTTAACTATCAATAAAATTAAGCTTATATTTATTTGTACCTCCAACAAATGCAATACATTCATACAATACATACACACAGACTGCTGAATACACACACACAGACTGCTCAATACACACACACACAGACTGCTGAATACACACACACAGACTGCAGAATACACACAGGTTGTTGTCTACACACACAGGCTGCTGAATACATACACACAGACTGCTGAATACACACAGAGACTGCTGAGAACACACACAGACTGCTGAATACATGCAGACTGCTGAATACATACACACAGAGTATATGCACACACGTGCAGAATATACGCACAGGCTCCTGAATACACATACACGGACTGCTAAACACACACACGGACTGCTAAACACACACACAACTGCTAAATACACACACACGGACTGCTGAATAAACACAGACTGCTGTATGCACACACAGACTGCTGAATAGATACACACAGACTACTGCATACACAGATTACTAAATACACGCACAGACTGCTAAATACACACACACAGACTGCTGAATACACACACACAGACTGCAGAATACACACAGGTTGTTGTCTACACACACAGGCTGCTGAATACATACACACAGACTGCTGAATACACACAGAGACTGCTGAGAACACACACAGACTGCTGAATACATGCAGACTGCTGAATACATACACACAGAGTGCTGAATACATTCATGCAGACTGCTGAATACATGTACACAGACTGCTGAATACATACACATAGTGCTAAATATACACACAACCACTCACATGAAAAAAAACTAAATTATCGATAAAATTAAGCTTATATTTATTTGTACCTCCAACAAATGCAAAACATTCATACAATACATACACACAGACTGCTGAACACACACACAGACTGCTAAACACACATACAAACTGCTGAATACATACAGACAGAAAGCAGTGAGTGGTGCAGTGTGTGTGTGTGAGGGGTGCTGTGTGTGAGAGGGGTACAGTGTGTGTGTGATGGGTGCTGTGTGTGTGAGGGGTGCTGTGTGTGTGTGAGAAGGGTGCTGTGTGTGTGTGTAAGGTGTGCTGTGTGAGGGGCGCAGTGTGTGTGAGGGGTGCTGTGTGTGTGTGAGGGGTGCTCTGTATGTGTGTGTGTGTGTGTGTGAAGGATATTGTGAGTATGTGTGTAGGGGGTGCATAGGGAAAATAGATTTTTTGTTTATTTTTAACAGGGGAGTGGGTACTGCCAACCCTGGTGGTCCGCTGGAGAGTAATGATCTAAAGCCGGCAGCTTCTCTGGCTGCAGGCTATCTTCACTACTCCCACACACCAGCCAAAAACAGCTCCTAAACCCAAAAGAGTCACCAACCGAGAGGTGAACTCGCAGGGCAAACACTGATACCAAGTATGCTACCACCCCAGCAGAAACCACCAGTGTGACGCTTGCGGCCTACAAACCTGGTGGGTGCAGGGGAGATGACCGCTCCCCAGCTGCACCGAAACGCAAACAGTTGACAACTGGGCCCTCGTTTCCCACCCCCCCCCCATGGACCTCTACAGGAAGCACCATCAAGCGGCGCTTACCAAACCCACAATAGCGGCGGTCGCTGCTGGGCCACGAGACACAGCAGAGAGGCCTGACATTCTCACCGGCTGAATGCCATATTCGCAGCCTTCTGGAGGAAATTAGCAGAACGGCAAGCGGGGGCACACACCCCAGGACAGCACTTACCGAAGGTACCCTCCCCATGCTCCCAACCACAAGGTACACCTCACAGAGAGAAGCGAACGGGAAAATGGCGCCGAAGACAGCAACCCTCACAGCACGTGTACATACCTAGGTAGCTGCGACCACGAAATGCCACTCTCTCACGGAGGAACAAGCCACCTACATTTAAGCACACATCAGTGACTCCTGGGACGGCTATCTAAGGCTGCACGCCCACACACAAGCCTGGGGCCGGATGCGTCCCTCGCCCTGCTACACTACGGCAGACCCAAGCCTAAACTCTCCTACACACCGCCTGCCTTTGGGGGCGACAGAGATTGGCTGATCTAACACTGGAGCACACAATCAGAACATTAATCTGTATAAAGGGGCGGCAGACTGAGAGTCAAGCTGTTGCAGCATAGTTATTTTTCTGTTGACTAGTTAATTTTCTTTTGAACAGGTTGTTCTATAATTTATATGCCTGATATATCATATTGATTCAAGCCCTATGTGTATTACCTTTCAGATGCCTCTAGCGTTATACATATAACACCTGGTTTAGTAAAATCAACATACTACTAATCTAAATAAAAAAAATAAAAAATGGATTTGAGTCAGGTCTTATTCCTCTTTACATTATCCAGGACTCCTGCTCACAACATTGACTTTTGCATAAAACTTTTCGAGTGTACTTGCTTTTGTGTGTAACGGTATGTATGTATAGATGAATGGATTGTGTTCTCTTAATTCGCCAACCCATTGAGTGTCTATTAAAGGGACAGTCCACAGTCCAGATAAAAATAAACATCACTGTGAAGTAGATATACTGCAGATCTCTTGTCTTACGCCTTTGCAAGCCCTCCTTTTCTAACTTAGCCCAGGCAATTGACTGCCTCTTGAGTTTAGTTCCACTGAGCTAAGCAACCAGGAAGTAAAAGGACCTGATATCTTATTGACAGCCATGGAATGTAACAAAGGTAATACTATAATACTATACTATAACTCTATAGAAATCTGCATATTTTGTAAAATGAAAAAAGTGGACACATTCTTCACACATAAAGAATTTACATAGTTACATAGTTACACAGCTTAAAAGAGACTTGCGTCCATCAAGTTCAGCCTTCCTCACATATGTTTTTGCTGTTGATCCAAAAGAAGGCAAAAAACCTCGTCTGAAACACTTCCAATTTTGCAACAAACTAGGAAAAATTCCTTCTTGACCCCAAAATAGCAGTCAGATGTCTCTTGGATCAAGCAGCTATTACCCCACTAATTAGGAATTATATCCCTGTATGTTTTGTTTTTGCAAGTATTTATCCAATTGCAGTTTAAACATCTGTATGGACTCTGATAAAACCACCTCTTCAGGCAGAGAATTCCATATCCTTATTGCTCTTACTGTAAAAAAAAAAACTTTTCTTTGCCTTAGATGAAATCTCCTTTCTTCCTGCCTAAATGTGTGACCTTTTGTTCTATGTATAGCCCTGTTCATAAATAGATTTCCAGATAATAATTGTAATGACCCGCGAATATATTTGTATAATGTTATCATATCCCGTCTGAGGCGTCGTTTTTCCAAACTAAATAGATTTACATTTTTTTTAACCTTTCTTCGTAACTAAAATGCTCCATTCCTTTTATCAATTTTGCAGCTCGTCTCTGCACTTTTTTTAGTGCCATGATATCCTTCTTTAGGACAGGTTCCCAAAATTGCACAGCATATTCACAGTGTGGTCTTACCAGTGATTTACAAAGAGGCAAAATTATATTTTCATCCTGAGAATTTATGCCCCTATTTATACATGACAAAACCTTACTGGCCTTAGCAACTGTAGATTAACATTGCACATTGCTGCCTAATTTATTGTCTATAAGAATTCCCAAATCCTTCTCGTGTGTGGTTATCCCTAATTCACTACCATTTAGGGTGTAAGTTGCTTGTGCATTCTTGACCCTGAAGTGCATAACTTTGCATTTCTCTATGTTAAATTTAATCTGCCATTTTAGTGCCCAGTCCCCCAATCTATCTAAATCCCTCTGCAGCAAAGCAATATCCTGCTCACATTTTATTACTTTACAAAGTTTTGTGTCATCTGCAAATACTGAAACATGGCTTTCAATGCCTATTTCAAGATCATTTATAAATATGTTAAATAGAAGCGGTCCCAAAACAGAACCCTGAGGGACACTACTCACCACTTTTGTCCAACCTGAAAATTTACCATTAATGACAACTCGTTGTACTCTATCCTTAAGCCAATGTTCTAGACCAATTTATTTTAGTTTATGTTAGGTTTTTGCAAGTATTAATATTTCAGCAAGTAAAAGTGGTTTAGGATCCTGGAGTGTCCCTTAAACTCCCGCTTACCATTTTGTTGTCTCTTGCACTTGATCAGTGATCAGTATATAGTAGTTTTAAAAATATTTGCTGGTTGATTAATTAGTCACCAAAAAAAGTATAACGGAAAACAATTTGTTGCAGTCAAAGTTAAACAAAAGATTAATGCTTTCTACAAGCACAGCTGATATCTGATCTGTCCCAGAATAAAGAATGAGTCTATGTTACATTTCATAACCAATAGACACTTTGCTAATATAAGATAGATGACCTATGCTACATGATAGATACATCTTTATTTCAAATTATAAACTCTGAATTAATTTATTTTCAATACTTAGACTATTGCAAGACGTATGATATATTGTATTATTCTCTTCGTTCATGTAACTAAGGATCTACCATGAAGTCATCCTTAGCAACCCAGTGGACCGATCAGACTGCTGGGTGCGTTATTTAACCCCTTAAGGACACAACTTCAGAGATAAAAGGGAATTGTGACAAAATATTTCCGTCATGTGTCCTTAAGGGGTTAAACCTAAAAACCCGGGACACGGTGTGGTGTATCACCAAATTAATATATATATTACACAAGGTTCGTCTACATTAAAAGGTATTTATTAAAAGGCAACAACACAATACTATAAATGTATCACAAACACACAGCCCAGACCCACGGAGCAACAACCCTTTTTAAATCTATCCATCTATATAGTAATCCCCTTCCCCACACGTTTGATCTCACCCACGGTTAGGCCTTCACATCTAGTAATGGCTCACTGCTGCAAGTTCAACATCACATCCACCAAGGAAGAAAAGGAAGCAACAGAGAGTAACATGGTTCACCAAGATAGCACATGGCGTCTGCACATCTGCTCTGCAGCACAGCCAAGAAGGAACAGAGAGGAATGGAGAAAGGGGGAAGTAGTTATCTCTTTCCTGACTTGTAAAGGTATTGAATTACCCAATTACCATTTCAAAAGGGTAAAGCTTATCCCACTGTAAGAAAGGCAAACATGAGCTTGGTCACATGACCCCTGGTCACCATATTAGTTTGATGACAGAATGTCACCACACACGGGTTCCCCCTTGAAGAGCCGCTTACCTCCGAAACGTGCGTTGGGGCTCAGCCTAACACCGACCCTACTCAATGACCGAAACCTCTCTCTACTATTGATTTTACGATTCTGCTGCTAACTGACCTTCCATTTATGCAGTTGACATGCATTATTATTGAGGTTAGTAGGGAAGGTGCAGACATAATTTTTATTGTCAGCGCATAGATAGCAGTTAAAAGGACACTTCTAATTTACTTCACCACTCGGCAGTATTTAGGTGCCCTCAAAGGCACAGATTAAGGGCTCTTCAATTAGATTAGTAGCTATTAGAGTGCTATTAGAGTGCTACCAACAATATTTCACAATTTAGCAGGCATTCAGGTGCCCTCAAAGGTACAGATTTAGGGCACTCTTAATAGCACACTTAAAATTTGCCTATGCCTACAGATTATGCATAATAGGTGCCTTTAGATAAGGAGCATGTCTAATTCTATTTATCTATTTCTAACACAGCTCTCCTTGTGCACTGTATTGTATTTGCTTTTGTAAATAGTTATACTGTTGTCTTGAGGGCACTTATCCCTCGATCTAGATTCTCTCTTAGCATATTGACTGTTTATTTATCTATTTATTTTCAATTTTCTTTATATTATTATTCATCAGGATCTGGTCAGCATTTATGCAATATTCTCCTTCCCCAGGGTTTCGCTATATACGTGATATGCAGAGACGGCTCTCTAATTAGGTGGTTTAGGCGGCCGCCTAAGGCCTCACACAGTGACCGAGGACCCGACACCCGGAGGGGGCCTGGCTGCTTGATCAGTATGTCGCCGGGTGTGAGGCCCCTCCTGTCTGCCTGGCCAGCAATTGCAGACAGTGGTCTGCAGATCTGCAGACCATGTGTCTCGCGAGAACTGGCTAATCAGAGTGTTGCCGCGGATTACCACGGCAACGCTCTTATGGGGCTCAGAGCTACAGACCGGATATAATAGCCACTGGACCACCAAGTAGCCCACACTGGACCACCAGGTAATAAAAAAGTTATTTAGTCCCCCCCATCAACCCCCGCACCCTCACACCATCACCCCCTCTCTCTTTCACCATTACCCCATCCCTCTCACATCACCCCCCACCCTCACATCATCACTCCCTCTCACATCACCCCCTCCATCTCACCATCACCACACTCTCCCTCTCACCACCACCCCTCCTCTCTCACCACCACCCCTCCCTCTTACCATCCCCACTCTCCTCTCATCACCCCCTTTCCCTCTCACCTTCACCCCCCTCCCTCTCACCATCAACCCCTCTCACCATCACTCCCTCCCTCTCGCCATCACCCCCTCTCACCATCACCCTCCTCGCTCTTACAATCACCCCACTCTCCCTCCCATCACCCCATCTCCTCTCACCTTCCTCACTCTCACCATCACCTTCCTCCCTCTCACCATCACCTCCCATCCTCCCTCTCACCATCACCTTCCTCCCTTCCCTCTCACTATCACCCCCCTCCCTCACACCATCACCCCACACACACACACACACACACAGTATCACCCCCTCACACACACAGCCTCCCCAGACACACTGTTAGCATCCCCTCACACTGTCACCTCCCCACACATTGTGATCCCTCCCTACACTGTCATCACTCCCCCACACACACTGTCAGCCTCTTCTTGCATCCACACTCACATTAACCACTCCTAATCCTGTTAATCTCACACCCTCCAAACTCACCTGCCCTCACTCTTCTACACTCACCCTGTCACACTCGTCACTCCTACCATGCCACAATTGCCCTGACACACTTACCTCCACTCGCCCTGTCACACTCCCTCATCAAACCATGTCACACTCCCTGTCCCTCATTCTCTCTCACAACGCCGCCCCCCCCCCCCACCCTGTCCATTTACCCCCTTCGCCCTCTCACACTTTCCCTGCTACTGGTACCCCTTTACTCACCTTGTCAGAGTCACCAGCTGAAGACATTCATCATACACACACAGCCAGAAAGCATAGCTTTGCCATAAACACAATGCACAAAGGCTACAGGCAGACCCCCATGCACACAACACACTGCAAGCAGCTACCTCATACACATACGGTCTCAGACAAAAATGCAAACATGCTCACAGAGACATCCATTCACACACACAAGGATACTCTCTGTCAGACACACTCTCAGGCACATACACAGGTAAATTATGCATCAGTGTGTATATATGACAGTGTGCATGTATTGCAACTCTATTTTTTTAACTTTTTTGTTTGTGGGGCCTCATGTTTGAGTTTCGCCTAAGGCCTCATAAAGTCTAGAGCCGCCTCTGGTGATATGTAGTAGCTAGGCTAACTATCGCTACAGATTGCTACTTATTTCTACTTAATTGCACTTCCTATTGAGGGACTTCCACACTACTTGCTATTATTTTTGGTTACAATATATCATATATCTAGCAACCCAGACACCAGTATTTCTACATATAAACTCTTAGTGGTTTTGTTTGACGATCGTCACCACTTAGCTATTTCTAATTCTATGGTATATTTCCAGCAAATAATTATATTTTGAATTTCCCCTTTCCTTTTCCCCTGTTTTAGGTTCCCTAAAATTTTTTAATCATACTTAATAAATGTGATGTTTTGTTCTCATAACATTGGTACTACTAGGACAGATCATGCCTCTTTCCTCTTTTTGTCTACTAACAATTTTCCCCAGGGTTATTCCCTAGTGTCTGTCCTAGATTTTTTTCATATACAGCGCTTGCTTCCTTCGTGTTCTTCTTTGTTATCTCTCTGAAATGTTTGCCTGAAAAAAACTAAATTTTTCCTACTTGCCATGCGTGTGTGGGAAAGTGGAATGGATTAACTGGGAAGAGGGAAGTATTACCTGAGTAGCTGTCAATAGCTCCTACCCTTTCCTCCACCTCATGTGCAGTAGACTGAACACTAATATATAATTGGAGAGTGGGGCTGACAAATGCTCTAGTAAATCAAGCTCTTTGATGTTTTAATGTGAATAAAACATAAAAGAATTATGTCAATTAGCATGATTGATTACTTAAACACTATATTACACTTTTCCAAAAAGCAAATCTTGAAATATAGAAGCAAAAAATGAAAAGACACATTTAAGTGTCCCTTCTTTTAGCTACAATTTTATCCCACATACTAAACCTTTTAAATGTCTCTAGGAGATAAAATGTATTCCTATTGACTCTCTAAATAATCTACTCCTAACAAATTCATTCACTAAAGTACTGTGGTTCCCAAAATCAACTGCTCACGTTTACAAATGCTCATTCTGGCTTGTGCTATATGTACATTTTCTTTCTATACATATATGCACATATTACAATGATGCTCTGTAGTCTTATTTCCATTCAATTTTCAGCACAGTAACTACCTTCATAGTCAAACAGTAATGACATGGAAAAAAATCTAACAGCAGAAGAATATCTCATTCTACTGTATAAATGTTTAGAAAAATACACGGGCAGCATTTTATTTGTCTGGAGGCTAGAGAAAGTTTACATCTACTCAATAGCACAGTTGAAAGAAAAATCTGTCTCCTTTTAAGAAAATAACTTAGTGGGAGATCAAGCCAAAGAGCAAGCTGTAAAAAAATGGTGTTTATTGACATGTTTTAAAGTATAATTTTAAACAGTTTTAGAGAGTCTGTATCAGTTGCATTCTAAGGCTGACTATTCAATGTAAAGTATAAAGGATTCTTTGACTAAGTATGCAATGGTTACAGGACTATAGCAAATAATGAGTGATCTGGCAGAATATGCTATTTGACGAGGACAGTATGTTCATACAGAGGTAATGTGTTTGTAAATATAATCAAGGATGTTCCACAAGACCTTTTATTGGCATAACTCAAAGATAAAATAATTGCATATTTTTGATCAACTGGACTTTAATGCATTATCCTGCATGAAAAACATAAAAGGGATCTGTCACTTATGCCATAGAATAAAACAAAGAAAATAAGTAAGCTATAGCTTCTTTTTTTATTAATAGTAAAGATTTAAATAATTACATCATAATCCAGTTCAGGCAAAGCCAGGGAACATATTGCAAATGAAGATGAGAAACCGAAAAAAAAAGCTTACTTTCTGCTCTTCTACTTTTTCATTTTTATACATCACAAGTATATTTGTTGTATATAAGGATAAGTAAACTTAATATAATTCTGGGATATGACTAGGGATGTGCGTGGGAAAAATATTCGGTTCGGCTAGGCATTCCGAAATTCAGGACTTCGGAAATTCGGAACTTTGGGACTTCGGCACTTCGGATCGGTTCAGCACTTCGACACTTCAGAATTTCGGAACTTCGGCATTTCTGAATTTCGGCACTTCGGCACTTCGGCACTTCGGTACTTCGGTACTTCGGGACTTCAGATGTTCTCTTGCAGCCACTTAGTAGATAACTTCCTAATTCTCACGGTATTAGGGAGCTATTTACCAAAATTACTTAGTATTAGTCAATTCTGCCCCTACTCGCTATACTGCGAGTAGGGGCATGTCTATTAAACAGACATGCCTGTGGCTGCTCACTGTTAAAAAAAGAACAAGTGTCCCCCCTTCCGAGCCCCCATCCGTGCCGCGCGAGTAGTGGCTTTTAAACTGAAGGGGGGACCTATTCCCCCGAGCCCCCACCCCGAGCCGAAAATCAGAAAAATGGGGGGGACCTACTGTTTTTCACCCCGGCCCCCACCCCTGAGTGGTGGGTGGGGGCCCTAAAGTAAAATAAGGGGGGGCTATTGTCCTTCCCCCCGGGCTCCCACCACTGAGTGGGGGCCCTAAATTACTTCAAGGGAGGGACCTATTGTCATCCCTCGGCCTCCAACTCCGAGCAGCGGATGGGGGCCCTAAAGAAAAATAAGGGGGGGACTTATTGTCCTCCCCACCAGCCCCCACCCCTGAGTGGTGGATGGGGGCCCTAAAGTAAAATAATTCTTCGAGAGCCTCTTCAGCCTGTCCTTCAACATCAACAAAATTCAGGCTGCGACTCCCCAAGCCCGTCCGGGCATTATCCATATACAAAACCTGATGGTGCAAGAAACCCGCCACCGCAGACCCTAACCCTGCTAGAGGAAATGGCGCAGGAAACCCGCCACCGCAGACCCTAGCCCGACTAGAGGAAATGGCGCAGGAAACCCGCCACCGCAGACCCTACCCAAAGCCAGCGCCTGTGTAATTATTAATTGTAACCCCATATTAAATGTATCGAAGCCTACATGAGTAAGATGTACCAAATCAGTACGCATAGAATTATGGTTATCTCCTTCTAGATAAACATGAGGAATTACCAATCCACCCAAGCGTTGTACAAATCATGATATTGTCATTTGAAGAGACATCCACCTCACTATACCCCTTTTTGCGTTGCACGCTCTTGACCCAGGTAATTACCACCAGCAGGGATCAGCAGAATCATCAGTATAACTAATTCCATCACATATCGCCAAAGCGATCACTCCAGATAAAATTGCTGCCTGTGCAACCCCCTGATCCCACACCACCTAAACTGACCTGGTGATGAGTAATCCCAAGATCCTGGTCATACGACCTCTGGTCTACCTGACAAGCTGCCCAATAAATAAAAGAATGCCCAAGGATCCAAACATATAGAGAATATCTAGCAATAAAGAAATAAACCGAACATTAACCATACCCAGGCACCTATAAAAGCACCTTTTAAAAGCCAAACATACAATCGAAAACCTGCTCTATCACCACCGACCCAGCAACCAAATGGAAGAGTTTGACAGACCTAACCTGCTTGCTTGCAGAGTCAGACAGATGCGGAATGAATGAGTTGTACTGGGACAAATCTCCAAAATATGGTTGCTCCAATCCTAATCACTCTACCACTACCCGTTTGATCAGTATTAGATCGCCAAATTACAAATTCCACTTCTTTTTTAAACTAAAGAACCTCCTTCCTAAAAAGGGGTGACTGAGCTCTAGAACTCCACCAATCTGCCGACCCATAGAGTTGCATAAAAACACACAGAAAAGGCCACCAGAAACAGAATTTCCTCCAATAGGGAAACATAAATAGCAGGCAGGATCCCAGCATTGCCCCCTGTACACCTTATAAGCCCCCCAAATCAAGTCCAAATACAAAAACAGTGATATTTCCAAATTATGGTTGCTCCAATCCTAATCACTCTACCACTACATGTTTGATCAGTATTAGATTGCCAAATTAGAAATTCCACTTCTTTTTTAAACTAAAGAACCTCCTTCCTACAAAGGGGTGATTGAGCTCTAGAACTCCACCAATTTGCCGACCCATAGAGTTGCATAAAAACACACAGAAAAGGCCACCAGAAACAGAATTTCCTCCAATAGGGAAACATAAATAGCAGTCAGGATCCCAGCATTGCCCCCTCCGTATACCTTATACGCCCCCAAATCAAGTCCAAATACAAAAACAGTGATATTTCCATAAACCTAGATGATAGGATGCTTGCATAGGTAGCAAATCCTTGCAACCAATTCCCAAAGGTATGGGGGACCTGCTTACCTTTTTCACCTCCAAAGACATGTCACCCCGGGGGCAACGTCACAGACAGGTCCCACTGAAGTACTCACCTCACCTGTACCTGAAGGGGGAGCCTCAGAGGGAAGCACTGAGCCCTGCGCATCACCCGCTGTCCCAACGGTCCCCACAGGTGCTAACTGGCCAATCACTAAATGCAGCAATTGCACCAATTCTCCTTGACCCTCTCCCACTAACCCCTAACTCCTGCCAAGCGTGAGCGCACTCCAACTCACGGTTCTGGAGAAGGGGTCTCTCTATCCCAGGCTCCAATTCCAGTCCTTCTTGCTGTAAGGGGGGGTGCAGTCTGCCTGCCTGCTGTTCCAACTCCGGTCCAGAAGCCGTCGAGATCCTCCACTGGCCGTTACTACCCACTGGCCTGCCCCACTTGCCGGGGGCCAGTGGTGCTCCTCCTCCGTTTACACAATCCAAGGAGCTCTGGGACTTTCAGGTTCGGCAGGGGCCTGTGATGTCTGTGTTACGGGACGTGCAGTTGTTACGTACGCGCCACCCGAGTTCCAGCGAGAGACTCTCCGCTTCTTCCTACGTATGTTTGCACACGCCAACATCCCTTCCGCAGCCACCGGAGGAGAAGGATGAGGATTATGGGACCTCACCTCGCCTCCTGCGCCATCTTGGAGACCGCCATCTTGCTGCCCAGGCTCAGCCTGGCCACCTCGACTTCCGCAGCACCTGCTGCCATTTCTCCGCCTCGCGATGCCTGCATCCTGCCGTCTGGAGCCAGCCTCACTCGGCCCTGAACCCTCTGGCGATACTCCGACCCTGGACCTCTGCACTGGACATGGGGACAGTCTGAAATGCAGTCTGGAACAGCAGTCCCGATGTCCACTCCTGGTCTGCACCTCCTGAACTGCACCTCCTAAGCAACCTGCTCGCCCTGGACACTGTGTAGCAGCAAGTTGAAGGATTCTTCCCCATAGATCCTCTGGAAGGCCTGCAATAGGGTAAGCAGGGCTTTCCTAGACACAGCAGGGGTGTGGGCCATCCTGTACTCTCAGCAGAAGTAATTTCTCTCTTTTTTTATTTTTATTTTTTTTTTAGGAGAAACAGCACTGCCAGGCTCCCTCAGGGAGGAAAACTCAATTTAACCCTTAACGCTGTTACGGCATTCTATGCCGTCCTGGCTTTAAAGCCGTTGCGGCGGCATAGAACACCGTAAAGGCTTAAGCCCCCAGGAGGTGAGATCTACAGCCCAGGCAGCCCTCCCCCGGCAAATGAGGCCCCTGGGGGCCATGTGATCGCTCTCAAAGAGCGATCACATGGCCCCCTATAGCTGGCTGTGGATCTGCCAGCAGAAGGACTGTCTAAAATATCAGACAGTCCCCCTGCTGGTAGGTAGTGTAAAAATAAAAAAAAAAGACATGTTTAAAATTAAATTCAAAGTATTTTATATATGTAACATCATACAAAGTGTATTTTAATAATAATATTAGTATATATATTAATATTAAAAGACACTTAGAATGATGTTACATATATATAATATGTTTATATTATATATATAATAGATATATACACATATATTATATATATACGTATAATTACAATAATAAATAAATAAAATAAAAAATAAATAAATAAAATATTGAAACAAAATTTAATATAAATTATATATTCATATGTAATGTCATTCTAACTGTATTTTGTTATTAATATATATAGATATATATATAACAAAATACACTTAGAATGACATTCTATATATATCAGAAAGGACTAGCTGGTAGAGGAGTACATTAGGGATGTGCATAGGCAAAAAATTCAGTTCGGTTCCGACTTCTGAAATTTGGGACTTCGGCAATTCAGGACTTCGACAATTCGGTTCGGTTCTGCACTTCCGAAATTCGAGACTTAGGCAATTTGGGAATTTGGCAATTTGGGACTTCTGCAATTCAGGACTTCGGCACTTTGGGAATTCAGGACTTTGGCAGTTCCCTAACCCTACTCCTAACCCTACCCCCTAACCCTACCCCCCAAACCGAATGTCCGATTTGTCAAAATTCGTCCGAATTTAAATTCGGACCCAAACAAATTGCACATGTCTAGAGAACATTTTTTGTTTTATCATAGGTAAATTATAATGAGTAAACACATTTGTGAGTGTATAAGTAAACAGGAGACAGTAGAACACTCTGTAAAGGGACATCATTCAGTTCCAAACATGCAGGATGATAACCAACCTATAGTCATGTTGTTCCAATATAAATTACCCATGCAGTTCAGGAAAGCCAACTGCAGCATTGCTCCCATTTTCCATGAGGTTTCCAATATGTATTAGCCTCCATCCTGTGAGGCTCTGGAAAAGGTAGCTATTAGTATCTGGGCCTAAGCCTGACTCAAAACTCCTACAGACACAGTGCAGAGCTTTTCTGCTCCAGTAATACATGTGATTGTAGAATCTGCCTACATTATCCAGGTAGGGAGTGCTTTCTGCTTCTTTGTATGCCTAGTGAAATTCCACACGTTAGGAGCATTCACGCCATTCAGCGGTTCTGTGGAGGAGACTGCAGCCTTTCTTCAAGACTGGACATGAATTTATTCAAAATATAGTGCAGCTTGGACACTGGAGTCCCAGATCTCATCATGCCCAGATCTCTGGTTCCCTCCTCTGCCATCTTGGAATTCATGAGCACCTGGCAGATTGGGGTGGACTCTGGGGACTGGGATGACCCCCAAAGGTGGGGAAAGACAGATTTGCTAAGTCTGGACATTCAGGAAAGGCATCAAGAGAGCGTCTGTCTCTCCCACACCAGTACCACCCATAGGCAGTATAATTCTATAACTGGGCAATCTAATTGAGTACAACAACAAATGTGGTAGCCCTAGGTTCACAAGTAGCAAGATCAGCAAACCATCTGGAGTTATAAGCGCTAAACCAACAACGGGCACAGAAGCTCACTCAGCATGCATCTGCACCGTTCTGATGTCAGGCTCCACCACGAGCAGAGGATTATTAAGATCCTCTACCTCAATCTATGAGGCCACACTACAAACAGAGAAAGGAGGGAGAAAGGACTCTGGTCACCTCTCACCTGGAGCTGACCTACCCTACTACTCATCACATGTCCTTGACATCATTGGTTTTCTCTAAAGAAGTCACATATTACTCTGTGATTAATGTCATCATAATACCAGGCATTCATTTACTGGCAGCCATATGTGTAACTCGATGATGTCCAAAAGACATCTCGCAGATTCAAGATTAAATTTTGAAGTATAGCATTGTCACTGATTGAACACATAATGTTGCTCTACTACTATACACTGTACATGCTTGCATGGCAATGTTTGTTTTTTCAACCTGTTCTGAGATTGAAACAAAAGAGGTTCCACACTATTGCTGTACACTAAATAAAAATGTGTGATTTGTGATTACTGCTTATCCCGGGGTTTCTTTTCCCTCCACATACATGGCTTGTATGTATGACTATGGTTTTGTTTACTTTGCATAACTTAAATGATTTAACTTCTTTACAGTTCAAATCTTGCACTGCATGTGTCAATATTATTTGTTTACCAAGTCTGGTATTTTTGTACTGACACTGACCACTTATTTGATTGATTATTCTATGTATTAGTCCCAAAGGTTAATATTTATCTTAGAAAACGATCCTTAAAACATAAGTACCCTACAGTATCAATTACTGATGGCAATAGTTGTAGCAGAACAGGTCCAGTTAGCAGCTAGTAAACTCCTTGGGTCAGTTCAACGCCATCTCCACATTGAGGGTCTTTACTTACTAGATCCTGCAAAATTACAATTATGCATTATCTTATAATAATACATATAACATCTCTAGAAGCAAAATCAATGCTAAGTCGTTTGCTCCCTTTTGTGGCAATTCCAGTTATTTTCAGTGCCACTCGAGCCACTAATTGAGGCAGTAGAACAAAAGAAACACATTTCCTTGTTCATTTCTACTCAGTATTTTTTTTTTTACCAACTATTGTATTGACTTACTGCCTATCTTTATTTCCTCCACAGTTTACAGGAGACATTTTGCAACAAACAATTCATAAACTGTCATGTTTAACACATATACCTGATTACATTTGCAAAGACAATCAAGCTAGGATTGGTTCCAGATATGTTGAGAAATTTCAACCAGAGACTATTGTTATGTCTTTTGAAAAAAAAAAAAAAAGACCTTTCTATGGCCATATGGCTGGATTCCATAAAGTATCTTTACACAACAGGATGGAATAAAGCAGTAACTCAACCTTTTTCCAGATCACCACCTGGTACTGTTCTGTTGTTTTTACCTTCAGGGACTGATACTGAAATGGATTGATATGTGACACAGTAAAATCTTGCATTGTCTTTTACGTGAGACTGGATGCATTGTTCTGGAAAGCTGGCCTGACTATAATGTGACTTTCAGATGATGAAATTAACCCAAATGAAATTTATATTGTGCGTTGGAATCAATGCTTTGACTATTGTCAGTGTAGGAATCTGACTTCTGGGATGGCAGCTGTCTTGAAAATGAATTACCCAATTCCTAAGAAACAAGTTTTACTCTGTTCTACTTGCTGATTAAATTGGAATTGAAATTGTCTCTAGAGCAGTAACTCCAAGTACATTTGTCCGTTTGCCAAACAGAAATTCAACTAACAGAAATTCAAAATACCAAAAATCTAAATGTAGCCCTTTATGATTAATGTAAATGGAATACTATAAAAACCTAGATATTTATTATCAATACCTATACAAATAAGGTTAAAATGAAGCCCCTGTTCTTTACAATTTGGAAGGGTACAGAGACCGACAGAAAATTATTGGAGGCACATACAAAGAACAACTAAACTACCTCATGTTATGAATGCATAGAGCTATTCAAATTGTCATATGAAGGGGAATCTATAGTGTATTTTTCTAACACTATTTCTAACACTATAATGGCTTTTGGCCCCCCTCCTTTGCTCTTTTCCCCTCGGCACATAAAGGGTTTTTAAAAAAACAACTTTATTTACTCACCAGATTCCAGCACCTATGTCTCTCAGCTCCTCCTCCTACGTCATCCTACTAAAGGACTGAGGGGGACAGGGACACTGCACCCAGGCCACTTTAATAAGATGAAGTTGTCTGGGTGCCTATAGTGTCCCATTAAAGTAACACATGATGTACCAAAGCCATTACAGCCTGTAGTAGTAGTTATAGTGCTAGGATTGCCCTGTACCATCACAGTTTATAAAGAATGGTTTGACAACTTACCAGGCACTGATAGCCTCCTCCTCTGCTGCCCTCAAGCTCCCTGCTCTGAGCTAAGTCTGGCAGTGAAGGGCCTATCTCAACTGAAGATAAAGGAACACTCCAGGCATCATGACCACTACAATTCTATATAGTGGTTATGGTGCTATGAGGGCCTATCCCCCATTTTAAAGAGTCAAACCATTTTGATTAGTTTGACTTCTTACATCGGATCTGCCATATGCCACTGCCAAAAACTTGAAGTTCCTCAGCACAGAGTGAGACGAAATGGTTATGTTGTCTGAATTACTCTTTTAATACTGTATGTACTGTTCATTTGATTCAATTCTTTCATATATGGAACATGAACATTTTCATTTAGAAATATATTGACACTTTATAAATACCAGTAATAATAATATCTCAGGAAATGAAAGACATAGTGGTAACAGAAGTATATGCTAGTGTTTATAAAAGCCATATATCATGTTTACACCTGTCATACAGTCTATATATATTAAGCATATAATAGTACTAGACAGTAAAAAAGATGCAAATATAAAGATAATAAATAAATAAATAAATGTTGCCACCATACACATTGCTAACCTTATTTATCTGAATAGAATTGAAAAGTGCTTTATTAGTAAAATTCTGTAAAGCAAAGAGCTGTAAAGCAAGGTATTACTGACAAGGTTATTCACTAAAATGAGAAATCAAAGCAAATTCAAAGTTAATTAAAAAATACGCTGTACTTTGAGTTCAGCTATTCTGTCTTTAAAGGAATAATATACATATATTTATATTATTCCTTTAAAGACAGAATATATATATTAGTAAAACAAATGTGTATTCCTAATGCTATAGTGACCTGGTATCCGTTTAGGGTCACCACCTGTAGGGAGTAAAAAAGGCAGTTCTCCCTTGCAGTGCCAGTCTCCTTGCTGGTGTTCCTCCTCCTTGGCTTAGGTCATCTACATCAATGAACTCAGCTAATCCAATACTTTCCCATAGGAAAACTTTGGGAGTCTAATGCACATGTGCGACAAAATGCTCCACATTTCTATGAGACTATTTGATTGGATGAGCAGAGTTTTACTCTGCTGTTTCATAGAAAGCAGCTCTGTTGGCTGGCTGTTTTCACCTAAAACGTGGGGACATGGCACCCAGACAACAAAATTGAGATTAAGTGGCCTGGGTGCTTGTAGCATCCCTTCAGAGTCACTTTGAAATCTCACTTTACTAAGTGACTCTGTGTATGTATAGGAAGGGGTACCAAAAAGATAGATCATCAAATGTTAAAGATTTACAGTATCCATGATGCTTTGCCAGTGTTTAGAATCTTGTCATTCTAAAACACTTCAGAATCTGCCTTATGACCCAGTGCCAGATCTAAAGATTTAAAAAAGAACCACTATTTAAGAATTGACAACTCAAACTTGAAATTGAAAAATAATCCTGGTTTATCATGTAAAGTGTGTTCTTGGATCTATTTCTACTCGCCTAAGTCCTGTGTATACAGAGAAATACAATGCTATTATATCTGTGCAGAAAAAATGGACATTGCCAGGAGCATCACCACACTGATTTTTGTTTTATTCTATGAACTAAATGAAACTTGTTTCAATTGATGGGAGATTGTGTGAAATTGTTTGGATATGGTTGAGGTATAGAAGGTATATTAAAATATAACTAGTAGGAAATGGGGGATTATGAGAAGAGAGAGTTAAACATCAATTTGGTATAGACATTGGAGATAGATATTGTGATAGAATTTATCTTGATTCCAAGGCTCAAGCTTATAGGTGTCATATAATGGTATCCTATTTTAAAATTGGCTAACTTGGACTCAGGATATGCTTGATGCTTAACACAACACTTAAGACCATATATGTCAAGGTCTGTGAACAGAGAGCCCCCACCTGAAATGTCTTTTCTCTAATCTTTTTGTTCTTTCTTACCTTGGAACTTATTTGTTATGTGTACATGACATTCATCCTTATGTCTTATCTGTACTCCCTTCCTATTACCTCAGCAGGAACTCCAATCAAGAACTCTGAAGCTGTGAGTGCACTTATGGACGTTATCCTGCTACCGACTCAAGTAGGCATCATCAAGGTGGCAGCTCACGTGAATATCACAGATGAAGTCTCAAGAGGAAACCACAAGGCAGACAAAGCTGCCATGCAAGCAGTAATTCAAGTTCATCCTCTACAGGTAATACCTTCCTACAAGTTGTTCTTACAGATGACACCGTTGACTACAATATACTGTTGAGCTTACAAAGACAGGCAAGCAAGGAAGAACATGACCTCTGGAGTAAACATGATGACAGAATGTGGAGGAAAGGTAAAAGACTGTGTTTGCCATGAGTATTGTACCCCATGATGGCCCAGATTGCCCATGGACCTACACATTTATCCAAGATGCACATGAACGGCATAGTAAATACCCATTGGGTAGCACCTGGATTTACTGTTGTAGCAGCTAAACACACCCAAGCTTGCATGATTTGTGCTAGAAACAATCCAGGACAGGCTGTCAAAACACCAAGTAAGCACACCAAGGCCACTTTACCCGTTTCAAAGACTGCAGAAAGACTATATTCAACTGCCTAAGGTAGGCGTGTATGAATATGTGTTGGTGTGCATTGATCTCTTTTCAGGTTGGCCTGAGGCCTATCCAGTGTCAAATGCCACAACGAAGGTCACATCAAGTAAGCTTCTAAAGGAACTGGTATGTAGACCTGAAGTGATTGAAAGCGACAGAGGTAGCCATTTCACTGGGGAAATAATGCAAGAAATTATGAAAGCCTTAGGGATCAGTCAGGCCTTCCACACCCCCTATGACTCCCAGAGTAGTGGGAAAGTAGAAAGGGCAAATGGCACCTTAAAGAACAAGATTGCAAAAGCCATGCAAGACACAGTGAAGCCCTGGACTGAATGCCTTCCCCTAGCATTCTTTTCTATGAGATTCAGACCCAATTCTAGACATGGCCTATCCCCTTTTGAGATACTGTTTGGATGTGCCCTAAAGACAGGCCTGTATTTTCCCCAGACCCTCCAAATGCAGCATGGTAGTATGACTACCTACATAGAGGCCCTACACCAAAGATTACGCAGGGTGCATAAACAAGTCTTTGATTCTATTCCAGATCCAGACTCTGATTCTGCAACTCACAAACTGCAGCTTGGTGATTGGGTGGTGATAAAGAGGCATGTGAGGAAAGGACTTGAACCACACTTTGACGGTCCATTCCAAGTGCTCTTGACTACAGCTACCTCAGTGAAACTAGAAGGAAAAGCAACGTGGATACACGCCAGTCACTGTAAACAAGTCTGATCCACCGACATGAAGCTGTTCTTATCCTTTACCATTGTATGCTCTGTTCAGATATGCTACTCTGACTTGAGACCAGAAGATAATAATGCATAGCAGGAAAATATATAATTGCAGATAGCAAAGGCTTTTAATTTAACCTCCTTTTACCTCAACCCTCTCCTCAGTACTGAAAACGCCATAGAATCTTGTCTTATAGTTGTCCCTACCCCCATCTCACTCTTGAGGAAGTACCTACATACCCGAGTAATTCGTGCTGTAGCCTGTTCCCTTGCAAAGGGTTTAAATGCCACTTCACAGGTCCTAGAAGAGCTACTTATGGACAACCAGGCAAATAAGAAGGCAATCCTTGAGAATAGAGCAACCATTGACTTTACTAATTAAGACAATTTTGTACTTTTTGCTATTAGCTATATTTGTTATTATGCCCATTTTTCTAACCTTTAGATTTTTATAATGTCTACTAACCTCTCTATGTAACAACAAACCTACTGTTGGTCATACCTTAACTTACATTCCAGCTCCGACTTTAAAGGGTTTTAGGATGTTACCTCGCCTAACAAATGAAGGAACTCTCCTCCGCTGATTCTGGTGGTCTCTCAGTCCAAGGGAACCATGGTGAAGCAATAAATGAAAGTCCCACAGGCTTTGGCTAGCAGGCCTGGAAATACCTTGGACATTTGGTTGACCCTTGGATCAAAAGAGGGGATTGTGATAGAATTTATCTTGATTCCAAGGCTCAAGCTTATAGGTGTCAGATAATGATATCCTATATTAAAATTGACTAACTTGGACTCAGGAAATGCTTGATGCTTAATACAACACTTAAGACCATATATGTCTAGTTCCGGGAGCAGAGAGCCCCCACCTGAAATGTCTCTTCTCTAATCTTTTTGTTCTTTCTTACCTTGGAACTTATTTGTTATGTGTACATAACGTTCATCCCTATGTCTTATCTGTACTCCCTTCCTATTACTGTTCTATGAGTATTTGCACGTAAGCACTTACTTTTTAATGTATAGAAACCCAGCTGATGAATAAAACGTCAGAGGCTTATTTTGAATACCAACAGGTGTCTGGTGTCTAATTCTCGCTTCACCAAGTGCACTTGTAACAACTATTTGGGCTTCCTCTGAATATAACAAAGATCAACATTCTGATCCACAACAATATAGAGATGGGACAGAAATGAAAATAAAATGAAAAGTGGGAGAAATTATCTTAAACAACAATGAAGGAGGTGTAGCGTGGTAATAAATTGAAAAAAATGGAGGAGGATGAGAAAGAGACAATGATAGAGACAATTTGACACTCGCAGGGTTATTTATTACTGTGAAAATTGTCAGGAATTCAAAGTGAATTTCAAATTTAAGTTTCAAAATTGCCACACTGGATGCATAGGTGACATGAGGATTTAAATTTTTTCAGTACGGCTATTTTGGTGTTTGAATCCTTTAGATTGTAAGCTCACGGTCAATCTAGCTACGCACTTTGTATCAAAGAGCTTCAATTGCTAGATATCAGCTTACAGGCAGGGCCCTCTCTACCTTTTTTTTTTGTCTGTGTATATTGTACGTCCTCCACTTATTGTACAGTGCTGCGGAATCTGTTATAAATACCTGTAATAAATAATAAATAATTAAAATTCTCACTTAAGTGAGTAAATCTATTAGGCTCAAAAATGTTCACCATTCCTTTTAGGTTCATTTAATTCACCTAATTTTATGTTTATATGCTAATTATATTGTCATAACGAAAGGAATATACTTTGCATTACAAAGAATGTTAAGTACATGCATATTCTTGTTCTACTGTGTGGGAGGTTACTAGTGTAATGATGGCAGTTTAAATAGTATTTAGCAGTTATTTGTATTTCTTGTTGTAAACTGCAGTGAAAACTTTAAAAGTAGTATCAAAATATCAGCTTATTACCCTATTAGTCAGTACATTTCACCTTTAAAGAACATTCGAAAATAATGTAAGATTAATTTCATTCAGATTGCTTCAATTAACAGTCATTAAGGAAGTAAATTTAAATGACTACTAAACAGACAAATCACAGAATGTCCATTGCCTTTCCTATAGCAGATCATTTGGCGGAGATTGGCATTTGTAATAAGTTCCTGTATCAGTTGTTAGAACTCCAAAGTGCAAACTTAGTGAGTTCATACAACCAATGGGGACTGAAAAATGTTCCACCAGTCAGCAGCAGTTAATGCCTCGTGAGATGTGCGAGAATGATTTACAAGCTCATTGCTATGTTATATTATGCCTAGCGGGAAGCTAGACTTTATAAGGTAAAATAGTAATTACATGGCTCATAATTTAGGAAGCAAAGTAAGACCAGCTAAATAGCACAGATAGATAAGCCAGAAACGAAAATGGAAAAAGGGGAATTGTCTCTGGGGAATGAATATTT
This sequence comes from Pelobates cultripes, assembly GCA_933207985.1. Lineage (NCBI taxonomy): Eukaryota > Metazoa > Chordata > Amphibia > Anura > Pelobatidae > Pelobates > Pelobates cultripes. The sequence continues at coordinate 201,317,318 of OW240917.1, read as the reverse complement.
GAGCTACATCATTGTGAGTGTATTCATGTGTTACTATGTTTGCTTGTGTGGATTTCTGTGTGACTGAGTGAATGTGTATTTATGTCTCATGAAACAAACTGCTTTTAGACAGATAATGGTTTAAAATAAATTTTTCTACTGCGGGACAGTGTTACAAATTTTGGCCTAAGTTTGGTTATTATTTTATAGTGATGCTACGATACATGTTTTGCTTAACAATTTTTACATAAATAAAGACTGTCAAAAAGAATCAAAATCCTAGCACACATTTACAAACCATTTTACAGCTACATATCCTCACTACTAAGCAAACATTGTGATGTCATTTTCTCTGCTTTTCCACTGGCCTTTGTTTGTTCTTTATATGCACTACTGCCACTAACACTTGTCACAGAAATTCTCCTGTGCAGATTCCTCCTTATGGAATGACCTTTGTGACCCCATCATACTTTCCCTTAGCAGTCCTTCAGAAATCAACTTCTTAACAGAAGCCTATCAGCAAACCATTTAATTTATCTCCTCATTTCAGTCTTGCATGTTTGACCTCACACAGCTTGTGTCCTCAATGTGTGGTCTAACCCTTTTCACCTTTTTACTCTACAGCTTCCATATGTTATGCTTTTATGTAGATATATTGTTGGCAACCCTGTAATCCATCTTGCCTTCCAGATATATTGCACCTTGCCTTTTGTGCAATAAAACCTCATTGCAAGTTTGTTTGAGCAAGACTATTAATAGTTAGTTTCTAGTTTTTCTAGAGTGTTGTAACGGACCATTTTGCACACAAGGGGTAAAAACCGTTTAGGCGATCGTCCCCCTTTCCAGAGATGCAGGCACAGCTACTGTAGAACACCAAACTCACGAACCGCCAATAAGGGAATGCTCCAAACTCAAGAAAGGCAAACAATGTAACACTCCAAACACACGAAGTGGAACCATACGAATCGCTGCTAGCAGACGAATAGGAAAAGCATTCAAGCGGCTTACACTCCTAGCAGTCAGTCTCTATCAGCATTCAGTAAATCCCCCCAAAGACGAGACAAGGCTCCGTGTTGAGGGTCAAGTAGTGGTCAGACAGAGCTGTGGGTTTATTGTGCTTATGTACACATTCTTACACATTAGTACCACCCACAGGGTTTTGGAACACAACCAATAAACACATACAATACACTCAGACACTCCCACACAAATTCCTCCCCTCTGCATGTGATTCAATTACCATACACAATGGGTAATGTAATTTAGCACAAGCAGAGAAATACAATTTTTCCACATTATTCATAACTTGAAAAGTATGCATCACATTCACATAACTTACATTTTCAGAATCAGCATACTCCAAATACAAACATACGCCAAAATCATACAAATTGGTCCAGTGGTTCAAAAGATAGATTGTAGTCCTTTGTGACCACAGGAAGCATGGCTTTTCTGCCCAAAACCAGTTCCACAGAGTCTTCTATCCTGGAGATAATTAGAAGTAATCCAATTATCTCCAAAGACAGAGGCAAAACTCCATTGAACACATGGCAGCAAAAATACAGTAAAATACAATAAAATACACAAGGTTACATTTATGACATAAAATACAGACATGCAACATATGCCCAGATAGTTTAGGTCTGAGCGCACATTATTACTGAATGGCGCTCAGAGCACACACATACAGTTCAATTGCCATGGAGCCAAAGTCTTTCCCATAGTCTTTCATTATACGAATGGGCTCCATGGCATAGCTATCTGGGGTATCACTGCTCAAACAGGGCAAGCACCAAATGACCCGGCTTTCTTGTCTTTGCAGGGGAAAATCAAGCCTTTTAACATGGGGCCATAATCCAAAGGCAACAGGCAAGCAACCAGGCTTCTCCAATGCAATGTGGCGAGATTGCTCTCGTCACAAGTGTCTTTTCACCATTTTTTCTTCATCAAATGCACAAGATGTCTCACAACACTAGAAATGTAGAAAGTATAATAATTGACAATTGAAAATTATGTTAGCTTTAGTGTACTAATAATCTTAATTTTAATAATGACAGGAGGCGAGTATTTCGCATAATCTTTCTTTACTAACTCCATAGCAGCAAAGAAAAGGTAATGAGAAAACTGAGGACCAATCACAAACAAGCACAGGTTATAAGAGACATGTGTCACTGAAGCACTTCCTCTTTAAAACTGCAACATCACAAGTCCATTAATCAACAAAATGAGAGAAAGCGCGATGTGGTAAAACTTCAGACACAAACATGATGAGTAGGTCCCATCAAACAGGCAACTTGTGTTCAAATGTAAAGAGTCCAATTAAACTAAAAAGAGAATATAAAAAGTTTTAGTCTCCAGAAAGGGTTGTATAAAAACGTTCACCCTGACTGTCTTACTCTAAGCATGAAACATATAATAAAATCAAGTCCTCCCCCAGCTAGTGCAACTAAGACAACCAAGTCCCATACAAACCCAAAGACAAAGTCCAAAAATGCAATGTTAGCATCGACAATAAATAATACAGACATACTATTATAAGAAAACTATATACAAAAGTAGCCATAAAATGGAGGGAGAACAGGGAGAGAAGACAAAGTGAGGGAAAATACTAGTCTCCTGTCATTATTAAAATTAAGATTATTAGTACATTAAAGCTAACATATTATTCAATTTTACCACATGACAGGAGGCTTCATATTTTGCAGTTTTAACACTGATATAAAAGAGAAAAGGCTGGATTTGGCAGAGGTCGGAAATAGAACATCTGAAAGGTAGATTCTCATGTCCAATCTGCAGCCCGTAAAATGTTGGGGAGCAATGCCCCCGCCAGTAAGGTGGAGGAGACTGTTGCCCCCCTCACGGAGTGTGCTCCAAAGTACCTGTCTATTCCAGCCAGTGAGAGCTGCCAACAAATCCATTTGGCCAACGTAGTGACCAAAACTGGACCATACAGGCGGACGTAAAAGATGAGAAGTTGATGGGAGGAAGGAGACCGCAACGTCGTGGTAGCTTCCACATAGCAACGTAGAGTCGATATCACACAAATTTGTCGGTCTGAAGTGAAAAATGGATATAAAAACGAGGAGGAGTACAATTTGGTACAGCGTGAGATCTGAAAGGTAACCCTCATTGGTCAAAAAATAAATGCGTCAGCGTCAAAAGCGCGGACATCCGAGAGCCGTCGAAAGGAGACCAAGTAGAGAAGAAAGTTAATTTGGCTATAAATTGACGAAGGGACAGCTTATTGTTAGGCCAATCTCTCAAAAATTGCAGGACGATACCGACGTCCCGAAGTCGCGTGTATTTGGGTCCTGGAGGGCAGCGTAAACGCATGAACCATGAAGTCTACAAATGAGGGGGTCTTGTCCAACTGGAGTCCCTTGGAGAGTGATGTGAGCCACTGAAATGGCTGATCGTACCACATTAATAGACCGGTACATTTTCCAGTTGTCGAGGTTTAGGATAGAGGGAACAGGGGCAGTAAAGGGATCGAGGTCCCGTCCTAAACACCAATTGGCCCAAGATTGCCATGCTGACAGGTAACATCTCCTAGTTCCCAGTGCCCAGGATTCCCATAGGAGGTCCTTAGCCTCCTGTGATAAGTCTCCAATGCACCAGAAACCCCAGAAAGTGTGCAGGCAACCAGGGAGAGGTGACTTTGCACGACTAGAGGATCCTCAGGTTGGACGGTAGGAGGAGTGGATCCTCGCACGATAGTTCCAGAAGTTCTGGAAACCAAGGTTGGTCTTGCCATAGAGGTGTCAGGGGCATCAGCACCACACTCCAGTTAGGCATGATGAAGGACTCTCACTATTATTTCAAAGGGCAGGAAGGCATAGGCTCCGTGCTTCGGCCACGGTTGCAAAAAGGCATCCACTGCTATGCTCTCTGGATCCGGTAGCCAACTGAAAAAGTCCCGTGTCTGCCAGTTGTTGCAAGAAGCGAACAAGTCGAGGGACAAAGGGCATCTTTGCTCCTTCAGAGAAGCAAAAACGTGAGGGTCCAGCTGCCAGTTGCTGCCGTCTCACCAGTGACGTGAATACCAATCTGCTGTGAGGTTGTATTCTCCTGGCAGGTGTTCTGCTAGCAGTGTAATGTTGTGGGGTAGGCAGTAGTCAAAAATCTATTTTATGAGTTTTACCAGTGCTTGAGAGCATGTGCTTCCAAGGTGGTTGATATAACGCACTGCCGAAATATTGTCCATCCGAAGCAGAATGCAGCAGTTGGATTTTTCTTTTGCTAGACTGTGGAATGAGCCTGCTAGGAGCTCCAAGCAGTTTATGTGTAACGTTAGTTCTTCGGAGGTCGTCCATCTGTTGCTCCCCAACTTGACTGGCTGGCATCCGATTCCAATACAAAGTCCGTCTTGCTTCCAAATATCCGACAATGTCATCCGACATTGACGTCACCCGACTGGTAAGTTGGATTTTGTCGTAGGAATTTGGTCTTGAGGTGTTGCATGGCCTAGTAGTGTAGGGGGCCCGAGAATATAGCCTGGATGGATGAGGACAGGAGACCTACTATAACTGCCAGTAGGCGAAGAGGTATAGATGGCATGCAGAGAACCTTCCGGATTTCTCTGCGGATGGAGGCTACATTTCTCTGCGGATGGAGGCTACAAAGAGTACAAGATCTGGAGTCAATTTTGAAGTACAGAAATTGTACTGATTGTGCTGGGTCCAGCGTTGACTTGCCGCGATTGACCAAGAAGCTTAGTGATTACAGCAGACGTACTGTATAATTGGTATGGTACTGTATAATTGGTAGAGTTTGTTTGTTTCCATCGAAAATCAGGATGTCATCGAGATATATGATACATATTTTGCCACGGGCCCGAAGGTGCGCCACCACAGGCTTAAGCATTTTGGTAAAGCACCAAGGGGCCAAGCTGAGGCCGAACGGGAGTCAAGTGAACTGCCAAGCTGTTCCGTGCCAGTGAAAACGGAGGAAGGAGCGGCTCTGCTTGTGAATCGGGATTGTCAGATAAGCGTCCTTGAGGTCTAGATGGGTGAACCAGGAGGTGGATGCCCTCCATTTTGAAATGTCTGTATGCTATGTGGGTGTTTAAATCCCTGAGATTGATGACTGGGCGAAATTCTCCAGTCTTCCTCATGACCAGGAAAGTGTTGCTGAAGAATCCTGCATTCATCCGGGGCAGGCGATCGTCTGCGTGCGTTATGTGGAGTGGGGGTGGTAGAAGTCGTTGGACCGGGGTTGTCTTGAATTCTATGCGGTAGCCTCTTACGGTTTGTAGGATCCATTCCTGGAGATGTCTACCCAGTTCTGGAAAAAATTAGAAATACAGCCTGCGTTCTGGACACTAGTTAGTGGGAGTGTAATATGGTGACTTACCATGGAGAATCTCGCTCAGGACCGTCCTCTGCCTCCTCAACCATGGTTTGATCTCCTGGAGTAGTCGAATCTTTGGCGATTAGCGATTTCTGGGTAAGAAGGCTGTGACCTGGTGGTGCGGGCAGGGACGTTTTAGCCGGGGGGGCAAACAAGGCATTTGCCTTGGGCAGCATTTTCCAGGGGGCGGCAAAAGAAGCCACCCCAAAATGCCCAAATGCCCTTGCGGCTAACTAACATGCTGGGCTGGGTGGGCGGCGCAGGCAGGCGAGGGAGCTCTTCCTCTGAGCGGTCTGCTCAGCTCCCTCGCGCGCCACATAGTGAGGCTGGGAGCCTGAATATGATGTCATATTGCGGCTCCCAGCCTCACTCTGAGACGCGCAAGGGAGCTGAGTGCTCAGAGGAAGTGCTCCCTCGCCAGTCGCCCGCCCAGCAGCCACTGGACCCCCAGGGAGATAGAGAACCCCTTCCCCCCCAGCACTCCCAAAGGTAAGAAGACTGGGGGTTAAAAAAAAAATGTGTTAATGTGAGTGTGTGTGTATGTCTGTTAGTGTGAGTATGTCTGTTAGTGTGTGTGTCTGTTTGTGTGTGTGTGTGTGTCTGTTAGTGTGTCTGTTAGTGAGTGTGTGTGTGTCTGACTGTTAGTGTGAGTGTGTTTGCCTGTGAGTGTGTGTGTCAGTGAGTGTGTGTGTGTCTGCTAGTGAGTGTGTGTCTGTTAGTGAGTGTTTGCTTGCCTGTGAGTGTGTGTTTCAGTGAGTGTGTGTGTCTGCTAGTGAGTGAGTGTGTTTGTTTGTGTGTGTGTGTCTGACTGTGTGTATGTTTGCCTGTGAGTGTGTGTGTCAGTGAGTGTGTGTGTCTGCTAGTGTGTGTCTGCTAGTGAGTGAGTGTGTGTCTGTGTGTGTCAGTGAGTGTGTGTTTCTGTTAGCTAGTGTATGCGTATCTGTTAGTGAATGTGTGTGTGTGTATTTAGAAGGCGGGGCGGGGGGAAGGGATGGGTGGGGGTCGCGCGCGGGAGGGGGGAAGGGGGGTTTGGGGGCCTAGGGCAGCACAAAACCAGAATACACCACTGGGTGCGGGGGCTCGTTGGCCAGAAATGGCTGGTGGCACGGCCCCTTTGCCGACAAGCCCTGCCAAAAACACCCCTGGTGTTAGATCCACGGAAGACTTTCTGCACTGATGACTGAGCCTTGTTGAGGGAGGTGAAGATGTTGATCCTCACGTTGAGCTCTTTGAGAAAGGCCTCTCCAAATAGTTTACCTTGTGCCAGGCTATTTATCCTCCAATTCCACAAGCTTGTCATCGATACGGAACAGTGCTGCTTGGCGTCTCTCAGATGAGAGAAACACGTTTATATTCCCGATAAAGCAGAAGCACCTTTGTGCCCACTCTCGGGTGTCATGTGCCCACTCACGCATTGTATATGGGGTGAAGCTGTAAGCTTGTGCATAGACATCGTCTGCCAAATCCATCACTCTTGCCAGAGGGCCAATGGAGTCAAGGAGTGAATCCTGAGCCACATTGAATCCGCACTCCACCCCTTTACGCGGATCCCGACCACCGTGGGACATGAAAGTCAGCATACGCTGATCGAAGGTGGGTGTGTGAGCCACCTTGTCAGGTTGTATGGGATGAGGACACTCAGACTTCATGTGCTTCCACACGTCCTTGTCTAGGGGTTTTAGGAGCCAGAAATGCATAAACTTTGCAAGATATTAGGGGGGAGCACATTCCTCAGAGCGGGGTGGCATATGTTCATTGGGAACATTCAGAGGTCAGAGGCATCCAGGAAGACCTCAAAAATGTGGAGCATCTTTGGTCATGGCCTTTGAACCCTTGGGCTCACCCAGATATGTATCCCCTGTAAAGAAAGGGTCAGATTTGGGCGGAGAGTCCCAGTCAATCTCCTCGCCTCCGTCTGCCATTCATCCAGCACCGAAAGTGCCTGAGCTGGTACTTTGTTCAGGTCTGTGGACCATACGGATCGCAGTTTGCTTGCGTTTGGCAGGGGCTTTGCCTTTGGATTTCATGGCTTTGTTGTTTTTGCCGTTTTAGTGGCGTTTAGGGGGTCGTGACTGTAACGGATCACCTGGCACCCCGACTGGGTACCTCCATTGAAGGATACTCCTAGCGCTTACTGAGGGCTCCAAGCACTCCAGCTGACACCATAACCACCGTAGACTCTTTCAGAGAGCAAGACAGGAACAAGCTCTTACAAGAGCTTAGTAGTGATATAGCAAGAGAGTATGACTAGCATAGCAATCCCCTGTAGCAGATTCCCCCAATAAGAGACGGCACTCCAAATTTAGGGTAAAGTAGAACTGAAGCTTTTAATGAAACACTCTGCTTTTATGCCCATTCTACACACATAGTACCGCCCACAGGGTTTTGTAAAACAACCAATAAAATACGTACATTATAGTAAAACACTCCCAGCAATTACACACAAATCCTCCCCTCTGCCTGTGATATAATTACTGAACACAATGGGTTAAAGTAATTATCACAGGCAGGAAAAATACACTTTTTACATATGTACTGCAACTTTAAAAATATACATTCAATCTTCATAAAATACATATTAATACTCAGCACACTTTAATTACACACATATCCAAAATTCAGCCAATTCCTTCCAGGGGTTAAAAAGTTAACTGGAAGTCCTTTATGACCGACCGCAAGCACATTTTCATGCCCAAAACAGTTCCATAGATTTGGGCTGTGCGGTCGGTCTATTTCACACTGGAAAAATGATCGCCGATCGGGACTTAGTCTCTGCGGCTGCAAATTCAGTGGAGGAAAGCGGTGTTCGTTGAAATGTGTAGCCGATTTCAGTTCCATGGATTTGGCGACACACACCGCTGACCGCGTTCGGCAGAATAAAGATGGCCGCCGCCACGTGTTCGTTTGTACGAACGGCTGCCACCCAGTGGTCGGCAATTTGTCTGGTAAATTGCCTGCACGCTTCCACTTCTGGGTGGTCCGTCTGTGTAATACTTCGTTCAGTAAGCCCCATTTACTGAACCAAGTGGGAGAAAGCCAGGAACACAGTATATTGAAGGTTTGGGGACACTGGGGACACCGTCTTAAAGGGGCATTGTCCCCAACAAGTCTGGGGACACTGGGGATACCGTCTTAAAGGGGAATTGTCACAAAAAGTTTCAATATGCCCACGTACAGTTCTTAAAGGGCCATACACAGTCCAATAGAAGGCCATATGCTGTGCTTAAAGGGCCAGTAGCAGCACAATAAAAAATCCATTATGCCCAAATGTGTTCTTAAAGGGCAATACATCCCAGGGGCTGTAGTCACAGGGCAGGAGGCGGGCAAGCAGCTCCCTCCAAAAACTCATGGCAAACTCCCTTGAAGGGGTGAGTTTGCTACAGCGACCATTCCCTGGAGGAGTCCTCCGAGCTTGGCAGCATCATGTTCCATTGGAAACGTTTTGGAGAAAGCCTTATCAATGGAGGCAGCTGCCGCTGCAGCAATCATGGCTTGAAAATCTGATGGAGTCTGTGTCTCTTCAATGGTCGCTGTTAAAATAAATCGGGTCTCACCCGAAGGCACTAGAGCATGAGGACAGGAGTGTATTGGCACGGAGAGTAAAGAGACCTGGCGACCAGGGGCGTGGTATGAAAACAGGTGGCGGTTGACCTGTATTAACCGCGGCTGGTAGGCCGGTACAATCAGATGGAAAAGGTTTATATAAGTCACTGGGGCTCACCCAGGAGGTCAGAATCCTGCATGAACAGGTCCATTCAGCAGCACAGAAATGGGGGCTCACCCAACCAGATCAAGGGATAAACCCAACTTGATTGAACCAATCCCAAGTGCAGAGCACTAACCTGGAATCTGGTCCCACTGATATCCGCTGAAAGGGAGTACAGGAGTAGGCTAGCCTGACAGAATACAGCAGTATGAGTCTCAGCAATCACTCTGGCAAACTGGTGAGACCAAAATAGCCGCCGGACTGCCCGCCCACTAAAATGCGGGAATACAAGCACCTCCCTAAATTCATGAGGGGAGGGTGTTCATGAGCCGAATGTGTGCACAAAACGAGAATAAAAACTACCGAATGCGCATGAACGCCTAGTTAAGTAAATAAATAAAGCCGAAATAAAAGACGACTGCAAGCGCCTAGAAGCAAGGTGTTCACGGCTAACTTGCCGAACGCCTGGGGCATTCGTCTATCGAACGCAACACTCGTGTATGAACACCTGGTTACATGCTTTCGTAGGCGAGTGTGGTGTTCGACTTCCGAACGGGTCAGTTTGGCGGGAAAACCTCCGATCGGGAAGGGAGAAAAAAAGCCTGCACGATGGATGGGAGAGGGGCCCGCAGCGTGTGGGAAGTATACTGGATCCCCCAAAGGCAGAGCAGGCAGAGGGCTAGCAGGAAGAGCCATAAAGACCCCAGAAAGTAAAATGGGGAAACATGGTGAGAAAAGTAAGATAGGAATAATAGAAACCTCAGGGAGAAAATAGCAGTAGCCACCCAAGGGTGGGTAGAGCAGGTGAAATAAGTGTAGGAATTAACATATCTCCAATAATAGACTAAAAAGGTAAATATAAGGTGAATAGGGAACAGAGAGAGGGTAACCAAAAACTCTGTACTTATCATGTGATGGAGCAGCAAAGAAAGAGGAAGCGCTTCATTGAGACATGGCTCTTATAACCTGTGCTTTTTTGTGATTGGTTCTCAGTTTTCTCATTACCTTTTCTTTGCTGCTATGGAGTTAGTAAAGAAAGATTATGCAAAATATGAAGTCATATTTCCTGTCATGTGGTAAAATTTGTACATGTGCGTCGTCATATGAACGCCAATACTAAAATGATATTTCTAGACAAATATATCCTATTTCAACCATTCTATACACTCTCTGGGAGAAGCAGGCCAGATGTTGTGGACTGCATCGCTCATAATGCTTTCACAGCCATAATGCTGTCAAAGCATCAGGGGTGATGTAATCCACAACATCTGTAGTGTCAATGGTTGCCTACCCTTGGTATTGTGTTTCAGAATCCAATGTCTTGTTATAGATGTTTATTAGCCACTTCTTTTCTTTATAAACAGAAGGGGGACTGTAAATCCAGAAGGACAAGCAGTAGTCATGCCAAGTAAAATGGTCAAAACATAAACATTGCCAAAATAATTTTGATTTTAAGATAACTTACCAGCATATTTTACATATTCATTATATTGAATTATAGTTAAAGAAAAAAATTAGTTCCCTTGGAAGCCACTATTTCACTAAATATAAGAGCTTTAGGGCACTTTCATTTTGAGTGATCATTTATATATTTGTTTATTTTCATTCTGGGTTACTCCAAATATCACACAATTAACTTTTTTATATTATGCTTTTTTCTTTAAGAATCACTGATACTACATTCAAGTGTAATATTATATTGACTCTGTCTTATGCGAGTTTCACCATTTATATGAGATCTATTTCCCATTTTCTAGAGAAAGTACAGCATTATAATGTTGTATTTTTGTGTTTTTGGATTTAAAATGTGGACATAAACCCTTGAAACACAACCACATATATACAAGTAACACAGGCATTCTGCTCAGTTTTTCTTCTCTTTATTTAATGGTGAAGTTACTATTCTTTCCTCTTATTTAATTCCCGCATTTTTGTAACATATTCTGTTGAGTAGCCAAACAAGAAAGAAAATATTTCTAATTTTCCAGTTTCATAAAAAATATTTTCTTCTCCAAAATGTTGCATATCATAGAGAAATATGTGCAGAGACCAATAAAACAGTGCATAGTAAAATATTTTGTGGTTAAAGCTAAGTTCGAATGTGTTTTATATTTGGCAGATAGATTTGTCTTGTCTTTGTTTCTATTACACTTGCCAACTTCTGTATAACTACAGTAGTCTAGATCAAAGAACTTATCATTTTCATAAATTTAAGGACTTTGATTGGAGGAATTCGGTGCAGTATGAGGTCCAGTCTTCTTAAGCAAGCATTATTTGTCAATAAATTGAACATTTACCACTGAAAAAAAATATTATGATGATTGTGGTATGTGCACAGCATACCTCAAAGACAGTACCAATTTACATTCCTGTGAGTCATATTCAGAGCAAATGACTCTAATCACCAATTAAACTTTCATCACTGCTTCCACTGATGGGATAGGCAGGACACATTATTTCATGCCACTGAAGAATCTTTTCAAGCTAAAGCATAGTTTATTTTCTTACATTTTAAACTCCATGGAGAATCTAAAAGGGAATATTAGGTTGCGCCAAAAAGTAAATGTAGCAAGATAAAAAAATAATAATACAGCAATCAATAAAAACTGGAATTATTACATATAATGCAAATAAAACTGCCAGTTGAAAAAGCCCTGTGTGGCGAAACGCGTTTTGGCTATCTTATACTTTTTATATTATCTTATATTTTATCAATAAAGGATTATTGGCCTATATTCTACCTTTTATCCTTGACAATATATTTTTATTTATTTTTTATTTATTATATTTTACTTATTTTTTGGACCTGGTTATTATTATTCTATACTATTACTTCACGTTCAAGAATCCTAGGTGGGGATGATACCACCTATGCCATACAAGTGAGCAGTATTTCCTGCTCACCCAAATGTGAGTATTTTATACACACTTTATTCCTATCTAAGTACCTATTCATACAGTGAGCACTATCCTGTGTTATCCTCTTCTTTCCCGAGGATCCTTGCCACGTGTATACGTCTACATCCTACCAGTGGGGGACCAGTACCACTGAATGCGAAGCACACCTGAGCTAGTTTTAGCTCTAATATAGGTGAGTGTGATACCTCTTCACTTTGCATTTCTATAAAGAAGCGAAAAAGACTATCTACACCATTGGAGTTTTTATCTTGTTTTCTTTTGCATATTGGCACCTGGAACAAGACGTCCCATCCATTTTTCCAATCCCATAAGGACTATTTTCTTCCCTCAAGCGGATTTGACAATTCCCTGCTTATTTTAGGACTGTTTATCTATTTCTCTTTGTATATACTGCTATTTGTGAGTACTTACCACATTATCCATATGTATTTTATTTGCTTTATATGTAATAATTCCAGTTTTTATTGATTGCTGTATTATTATTTTTTTATCTTGCTACATTTACTTTTTGGAGCGACCTAATATTCCCTTTTAGATTATCCATTTCTCTGACGTACTGTGAGGGAACGTCTTTACTTTAGGTTGCTGCCTGTACTCATATCCCACACTATTCCGTTGAGACACTAAGCGCTGAATCCACTACCATTTCCACATTTTAAACTCCATGTACATTTTCTTAATAATTATATTGGTATTAAGATTTTATGAAGCATAAAAAATTAACTATATATTTTCTGCAAAACAGCTGGTAGTGACAGTTTTAAAATACAATACCAATATAAAAAACATATCTACATTAATATCTCAAGTTCACCGCTTACATTTAAATATATTTATGTTTTTTTATGCAACTTCTAATATGCCATTAATGTGCGTGGGACTTTCAAATTTATCTTTGTTGTTTCCCTATTCTACCAGATAAATTCCCAGCTTGGCCTACAATGGTGGTTTTTAAATCAGTCCTCAGGAAAAATAGTAATCTAGGTCAATGCTCAAAAACTTCACTCGCCCACTAGCCTTGGACGAGTGAAAATTTAGCCCTTGTCAACATGCCATGGGCTCTCCCAGCTTGCAATTGCAAGTAATATTAAAGGCCTGACTTGTACCATAGGACTTGACATTTTAGGCTCAGGTCCAGGTTTTGTCAGCATCACAATTGGAAAAGAATTTGGAAATGCCTATATCCTAAATGTAATGGAAGCTACATGCCATTGCCTGTTAGAGAACCCTGAAGACCAGTCCACAGGCTCTTCCTGGTCCAAGGAGTCCCCAAAAGGGACTATTCTGGGGGACATTTTCTGTGTTGTGCCTCTCGGACTGTGATGGCACAGTAGAGAACCCATTGTGTTGTGGGGCTAAACATTTAAGTCCCCAGACAGAGTGGTGTTGAAGAGGGACTATTGTGCTGTGTGTAGTATGCTATGGAGGACACCCTGCAAGGAGAGTCAGCACTTCTCTAAAGGGACTATTGTCTATGTGGGTAGAATATGGAACCCTAGATACTTGTTGTGCTTCTTATCCAAACTTGGGAACCTCTGGAGATTGCTTGTACTTGTTCTACACATTGAGCACCCGACCGGGAGAATCCTGAAACACACTGTTACTGTGCCATGGTCTGTTGAATTGTGGATATTGCTTGGTCCCCCAACGCCCAAATACAGTGCTATTTATAGGGAGATCAGGAAGGCAAAGAGGCATCTGAGGATATCGGCGACTTGAGAGCATCCCCCCCTCCCCAGAGCCCCAGCAACCCCTTTTTTGAGACCAGGGCTAAACCACCACACACCTGGAACTCATTGCAGGATTGGAGTATAGCAGTGACGAGGTAAAACTTTAACATGCTGTAACTCTCTGATCAGGGCACTTTTTGAACAGTGAGGACGATTTCCAGGTATAATAGTTGTGTAGGGATTCAGTGCAGCAAAAGGGATTTTGGGGGACATTTTGTGTGTTGTGCCTCTCGGACTGTGATGGCACAGTAGAGAACCTATTGTGTTGGCTGGGGCTAAATATTTAACTCCATAGACAGAGTGGTGCTGGAGAGGGACTATTGTGCTATGCGTAGTATGCTATGGAGGACACCCAGCAAGGAGAGTCAGCACTTCTCTGGATAAATAGCTGTGCTGTGTGCAATATAGCTCATTCTACCCTTTACATACCCTTTACACCCTTTAGAATTGAGCATTGAGAAAAGATTGCTGCTTGAAAAGTTTGCTGTTTTGACTAATTTGTGGAGGAAAAACTATATCCACTGCTTTACAAGAGAGAAGGTCTGCAGACCACTGCAGTCGGGTACAGTGGAAGAGGTTCTCAGAGACCCCAGCTTCGGTGACTGGATTGAAAGTGCTCCAGAGTCCCTGGTAGCAGAAGGAAAAAGACCTGGCAGAGGTACACAGTGAGCTCCACACTAGTGGAGTGTTGATGTGCTTTTAGAACTGAGTTGGGAACATAGTTCTACACTATACCAAATGCATAAAAAATGAACAATCTGGAGTTCATTGACAGTTGCATCTTGGCAGCATGATATGTTTAAGCACTCTGCATACTAAAATTATGTTTCCATTTAGTGGATATAAAAGTGTTTATGTATCCATTGTAATAGATATGTAGTAATCCAGACACATCCAGTCACGTGCATTTGACTATACAGGCTTAGTCATCTAGATGTATTAAACAAGCATACTAGCTTTTTGTTAAGTTTAATTCATTTTTGTGTTTCTCAAAGGTAAGCTCAAAAATAAGAGAAATCTCAAAGTATCCTTCCTGAAAAAATATTTTATGAATAGATGTTAAATCTTCCCATATAGTTTTGGATTATCTGCAAATACTTTAGTTCTCTATTTTGTTTAGAACATTAGAAGAAAGAAGGGAAACACACTAAGTTTGAATCCCAGTCGATTACCATAAGTTTGTTTTTTTATAAATTCTTTATTTTTGGTATGCAGGTAGGTATAACAGTACCTGAATCGCCACAACAGCATCAGTAGGCTCAATTTTCTTAGTCATAGTATAACAGTACTGTGGCATGGTGGGTATGCATACATTTTTAAATAAAAATGGTAACGATAAAGTAAACAAGCTATGAGTAATATAGTTTAAGTTAACTTAGTATAACTAGCTTGAGGCGTCACGGAGATATCAACAGGATTTTAACTTTTGATAAAAAAAAACTGTGAAATAGGATTTGCTTGCCGTGTTTTTACACCATATATACTGTCGGGGGCCGCGGACGGCTAGGAGGGGAGGCTGCACGCCATTTGCAGCACTCACCCTCAGTCCATCGCCGCCCACGGTCTCCCCTCCACTTAACTGTTGGCGAGCGGCGTCTCCTCTCCGCCGCTCGCCGCTTGCGTCCTTCACGCCTCCCAGCGGCAGCATGTATAACGCTGCAGGCTGGGAGGTCGCTGATTTATGCAAACGCCGGGGTCACGTGAGTACAGTACCACAATCACAGTGGGAGGTATAGATATCCCCCACGTGTGATTTTTAATTCTGATTGGAAGTTATCCAATCAGAATTAAACCAAGGGTATTTATACTTACCATTCCTGTCCCTCAGTGCCCGGTTGTGGTCTTGTGATACCTGTAGTGCTGTTCTCTCGTGTTGCTCTCTGGTTTCCGATTATTTGGCTCGTCATTCCGATTATCCTGTCTTCTCCACTCCTTTGACCTCGGCTTGTTTCTCGTTCTCCCGTTTTCTGGCTCCCTTTACTTGGCTTGTCTCCTGACCATTCTTAGTGTGCTTAGCCCGGCCACTCTAAGGACCGGTATAGCACCCTTCCTCTCTGTAACCTGTTAGCGTGTTATGTTCCGGAATCGTGACATTACAACAGGGCCACCATGGAACCTGCTGACATCCCACAGTTGCTAGTAAATCAGGAGGCTAGAATGGATGGTTTAGACCACCGTATGGATCAGTTTGCTCAGGCTTTACAAACCATACTGGCTCGTACTGCCCACTTGCAACCTGCCGTTCAAGAAGCTGTTGCTGCTGTGCCAGAACCCATTCCTGATCCAGTACCCGCTCATGCTCACGTGGTTCACATGACGCCACCTCAGCGCTATAGCAGTGATCCAGCATTGTGCCGTGGGTTCCTCAACCAAATTGATATTCATTTGGTGATGAATCCTCGTTCCTACCCCACTGACAGAACCAAAAGTGCTTTTTTGATCAACCATTTGTCCGGGAAAGCTCTAGCATGGGCTAATCCCATGTGGGAGAATACGTCCCCAATGTCCTTTGCAGACTTTTTAACAGCTTTTAAACGTACATTTGATCAACCCGGCGAGGTTGCTTCTGCTGGCAAAGCTCTGCTTAAGGTCCGACAGGGTAATAGATCTGTAGCGGATTATACCATTGAATTCCGCACTCTGGCAGCTGAAATGGTTTGGAATAACGACGCTCTCGTAACAGCTTTTCAATAGGGTTTGGCCGCTTACATATTAGACGAAATAGCATCCAGGGAATTGCCTGTTCTTCTGGATGATGTGATAGATTATATCATTCTTATTGACAACCGTATTAGAGAGAGGCGTAGTCAAAGAAGGATGAATACACAGGGGTTACCTGCTTTACCCAGTACTGCATTACTAGCATTACCTCCCCCTAATCAACCAACCCATGCAATTAGGTGCTGTAGGCTTATCTGAAGCTGAAAGAACGTACCGCAGAAGGGAGGGCTTGTGCCTTTATTGTGGTAAGAGGGGCATCTCCGAAGAAACTGTCCTAGTTTGCAGGGAAACTTCAGCACCTAAGGCCTAGAGAAGGGTCGGCCTCGGGTGTTATGGTTTTTTCCCCTCATGTGTCCATCTCCAGACCATTTATTATGGTTACTCTTTTGGTCATTCAAACCACGATAACAACTAAAGCCTTGATCGATTCCGGTGCTGCAGACAACTTTATGGATGAGAACTTTGCTAAAACCGCAGCTTTGAATCTGATCCAAAAGGCCACACCCTTGGCTGTTGAGGCCATAGATGGTAGACCACTTGATAAACCTCTGGTGACCCATGAAACCCAAGAAATGGTTATGGTCGTGGGTGCCTTACACAAAGAAAGGATAACCTTCCAAATAATTGACTCCCCTACAGCTTCCATCGTTCTGGGCTTCCCCTGGTTAGTTAAGCATAACCCGGTACTTGATTGGGGTTGTCTAGATATACTCTCCTGGGGGGAATCTTGTCAACAAGACTGTATGGCCCGTTTACATCTGTTTGTTTACTTAATGTGCCTACAGCTAAACCACTTTCTGTTTCTGTCCCTCCTGTGTATGCAGACCTCGCATTGGTCTTTGAAAAAAGGGAAGCTGATAAACTACCCCCACACCGGGATTATGATTGTGCCATAAACCTGTTACCTGGAACGATGCCTCCTAGGGGTAAGGTCTACCCGCTTTCTGAGAAAGAAAACCAGGTCATGGAGGAGTACATACAGGAATCCTTACGTAAAGGTTTTATCAGAAGGTCCTCCTCTCCGGCTGGTGCTGGTTTCTTTTTTGTTGCCAAGAAAGAGGGCGATTTGAGGCCATGTATAGACTATAGGGGCCTGAATAATATAACAGTTAAAAACGCTTATCCTATCCCTCTCATTACTGAGTTGTTTGACCGTGTTAAAGGTTCTAGATATTTTACTAAACTAGACCTCAGGGGGGCTTACAACTTGGTTCGTATTAAAGAAAATGATGAATGGAAGACAGCGTTCAATACACGCAGTGGGCATTACGAGTATCTAGTCATGCCTTTTGGACTGTGTAATGCTCCTGCTGTCTTTCAGGACCTCATAAATGATGTCCTTAGAGATTTACTGCACGTCTGTGCCGTGGTTTATCTCGATGATATACTTGTATATTCTCCTGATTTTGAGTCACATCATGCCCATGTGAGGAAGGTACTTAAGAGATTGCTACAGAACGGTCTTTATTGTAAATTGGAGAAATGTTTATTTGACCAGAAATCAGTACAATTCCTAGGGTACATCATTTCTGAACAGGGGTTCAGCATGGATCCTTCAAAATTAGAAGCCATATTGTCTTGGCCTCTTCCTCAAGGCCTTAAGGCAATACAGCGATTTATAGGTTTTGCCAATTATTATCGCAGGTTTATTAAAAACTTTTCATCAGTCATTTCTCCTATCACGAAACTGACTAAAAAGGGTTTGCACCCCAGGGTTTGGACTCCTGAAGCCATTAAAGCCTTTGAAACTCTCAAAAAGGCATTTGCCACTGCCCCTGTGTTACACCATCCTGATCCTTCCCTTCCCTTCCCTTCCCTTTATAATAGAAGTAGATGCTTCAGAATCAGGTGTAGGAGCTGTATTATCACAAAGACTATCCTATAACGAACCCCTCCATCCCTGTTGTTACTTTTCTAAAAAACTGTCTGATTCGGAAAAGAATTACGACGTCGGGAACAGGGAACTATTAGCTATTGTGATGGCTTTTAAAGAGTGGAGGTACTTATTAGAAGGAGCTAGACACAAAATCCTGGTTATAACTGATCATAAGAATCTCTCCTATATAGCTGATGCTAAAAGGTTGTCCTCTCGTCAAGCCAGATGTCCTTATTTCTTTCACACTTTCAGTTCATTATCACATATAGGCCTGGGTACCGTAATGTCAAGGCTGATGCTATCTCCCGACAATACGAACCTTTGGAGTCTATTGCCCCCGCTCCTGAACCCATTGTACCCACGTCTAAGATAATAGCTGCTACCCGTTTGGTTATTTCGTCTATTTTCCTTGATGGTATCAAAGCATACCAAACCCAAGCACCCTCTGAGACACCTGTTGGTAGATTATAAGTGAAAGAAAAAGATAGAAAGCAATTGTTAGCTTTATTTCACACCGCCAAAACGGCTGGTAACCCAGGGGTTACCAAAACATACAAGGGTCTCCTTCAACAGGTTTGGTGGCCTTCACTTAAGCAAGACGTAGTGGATTATGTGCAAGCTTGTCGTGTTTGTGCACAGTGTAAGTCCCCTAATGTTAAACCCCTGGGACTCCTAATGCCTCTATCCGTACCCAAGAAACCATGGACCCACTTATCCATGGACTTTATTGTGGATCTTCCTTCATCCGATGGAATGACAGTAATTTTGACTGGGACTGATAGGTTCTCTAAAATGGCACACTTTATTCCACCTAAAAAACTACCTTCTGCAGTTCAGTTGGCTCAGGTATTTGCCAAAGAGGTTTTCCGCTTGCATGGTATACCACAGGATATCGTATCCGACAGGGGTCCTCAATTTGTCTCTCAGTTTTGGAGGGGCTTTTGTGCTGAGATGGGGATTTCCTTGTCGTTTACTTCCTCCTATCATCCACAATCTAATGGAGCTGCCGAACGGGCATATCAATCTGTGGAGTTATATTTACGCTGCTTCACGAATGCACACCAGGACAACTGGTCTCACCTCCTTCCCTGGGCTGAATTTGCCAGGAACACTGTGACTCATTCATCCACTGGCTTAAGTCCTTTTATGGTTTCTTATGGGTTCCAACCCTCTGTCCTTCCCGACGTGTTCTCCGACAAGGGAATACCCACTTTGGACGAGCACCTCACCTCCTTACGGAAGATGTGGGATCAGGTCCATGCTACTCTTTCTCGTGCGACTGCTACTCAGAAGAGATTTGCTGATCATCTTGGGGGTGCTGCTCCTTCTTATGTCCCGGGTGATAGGGTTTGGTTGTCCTCTAAGAATCTCCGCCTCAGGGTCCCCTCGATGAAATTCGCGCCCAGGTTCCATGGCCCCTATAAGGTATTGCGTAGGGTCAATCCGGTGTCCTACTCCCTGGCCTTGACTCCTTCCATGCGTATACCTAACACTTTTCACACCTCCCTTTTGAAGCCCCTGCTCTGTAATCGATTCTCTGGTCCTCTCAGGCGTCCAGATTCCCTCCGCGCTGTCTCTAGTGACGTGTACGAAGTGGCTGCTTTGCTTGATTCACGTTTTTCTCGGGGTCGGTTGCAGTATCTGGTTGATTGGAAGGGTTACGGCCCTGAGGAGTGGTCCTGGGTTTCTGCCTCTGACTTGAATGCGCCCTCCTTGATCCGCTCCTTTTTATGCGCGGTTTCCTTTGAAGCCTTTGGCTTCCCGCCCGTCAGGGGTCCGCGGGCGGCTAGGAGGGGAGGCTGCACGCCACTTGCAGCACTCACCCTCAGTCCATCGCCGCCTGCGGTCTCCCCTCCTCTTACCTGTCGGCGAGCGGCGTCTCCTCTCCGCCGCTCGCCGCTTGCGTCCTTCACACCTCCCAGCGGCAGCATGTATAACGCTGCATGCTGGGAGGTCGCTGATTTATGCAAACGTCGGGGTCTCGTGAGTGACCCGGCGTTAAAGAAACAGTACCACAATCACAGTGGGAGGCATAGATATCCCCAAGTGTGATTGTTAATTCTGATTGGAAGTTATCCAATCAGAATTAAACCAAGGGTATTTATACTTACCTTTCCTGTCCCTCAGTGCCCTGTTGTGGTCTTGTGATACCTGTAGTGCTGTTCTCTCGTGTTGCTCTCTGGTTTCCGATTATTTGGCTCGTTATTCCGATTATCCTGTCTTCTCCACTCCTTTGACCTCGGCTTGTTTCTCGTTCTCCCGTTTTCTGGCTCCCTTTACTTGGCTTGTCTCCTGACCATTCTTAGTGTGCTTAGCCCGGCCACTCTAAAGACCAGTATAGCACCCTTCCTCTCTGTGACCTGTTAGCGTGTTAGGTTCCGGAATCGTGACATATACATAGTAAAGTAAACAAGCTATTTGCGACACTTCGCAAGCTGGATTGGTATAACTAACATGTATGGTCATGATGATGTATCCCCCTGCTTGTGTCTTTAAACAACTATGCTTGTTCTAAGTGGTGTGTGTTTAGTTGTAAGTAGATTTAACAGAGACCCACAGACCAATGCATAAGTGTGAATATTCTTAATTTGCTGTGAAAAGAATCAGAATAGCTAGTGGCTGTAATTATAGGGGCCTAGTGTGTTTCAGCCGGTACCCAGCATGTTTTGTACAGTATCCCGATCCTGGGAGACCGCTTATAGAGAGAATAATAGAGCTTGTCTTGAGCTTGTGGGGTGTGCAGTGTATGGTTCGCCACCTGGATGGAGTTTCTGCCGCTGGTGCTTTTGAGGACTTTGTCGGGTGACCTCGGGGCAAGCGTTTACCCGATTGTGGGAGGGTGATTGTGCCGATTTGGGTTGGCAAACCATGCATTGGGCAGGTGAGGCTGTCTGGGGCTTCAGGGGTTCCCCTTGCTCACCATCTCTCCAGGGTCTGACAGGGCCCAGTCTGGCCTGGTCTCGGCGCCATGGAGGTGTTGCTTTCGTGAGGAGAGGCAGATCCTTGTGGTGCCGTTTCTTTTCCAGCTTCGAGTACCAGCTTCTCCTGCAGCTTTTTCCAAACGTCCGCAAACAGTTGGTCGATGCAGGCTGGCAGGTCATCGCTTAGCAGCTGTGGGTCAGCGTGGCGCTCGTGTCTTTCCCCTGCAGGCAGCCGCCATTTTGGGTAGGTGCTGTGACACTGTGCTTTCGTCTCGTGCTCCTGTGGGTCTGGAGCTGGACCGGGATAAGCCCCGCTGGTCCGGGGGGGGGGCAGCTGTGTTGCAGCAGTTGCTCAGCGACTCTGAGAGCTGAGAGAGCAGCAGTCTCTCTTCAGCTCCACGTGGTGTAGGCCGCAAGCCTCGGTCCAAGGAGTCCAGTGTCTAAAGTGCTCATCCGGTGCACCAATGCTTACTGAGCCGGGTCCTGTCGGTTCGGGTCCAAATCGCCAGGTTGGCCCGTGTTTATATCCAAATTTGCTTGTTTAGGCCCAGGAGCTCTTACAGAGTACGTCCGTTTAGCTCCACAGCCAGGCTCCGCCCCCGATTACCATAAGTTTTAAATCACTTATCAAGAATAAAACATAGTACCTAATTATTACACAGTAAAGTACTATGTTTTATTCCTGATAAGTGACTTATGGTAATCTAATGGGATTCACACTTAGTGTCTCCCTAACTAGGGTTATTACCCTTCTAGATTACCAGTAACACTTAGAGACCCTCTACACATATTATGTAGTGGATGGTCCTTTCCTGTCTTTTCTCTATTTTGTTGGAGGGGGGAGGGGGGTTCTTTTTTAGTATTTTCTAAAGCGTTTAGTCCCTTTTCTGGAAAACATAGCTTTACCACACATTTAGGCTGGAAGAAAGGAGATTTCATCTAAGGCAAAGAAAAGGTTTTTTTTTACAGTAAGAACAATAAGGATATGGAATTCTCTGCCTGAAGAGGTGGTTTTGTCAGAGTCCATACAGATGTTTAAACTGAAATTGGATAAATACTTACAAAAACATAACATACAGGGATATAATTTCTAATTAGTGGGGTAATAGCTGCTTGATCCAAGGAGACATCTGACTGTTATTATGGGGTCAAGAAGGATTTTTTTCCTAGTTTGTGGCAAAATTGGAAGCGCTTCAGACCAGGTTTTTTGCCTTCTTTTGGATCAACAGAAACAACATTTGTGAGGAAGGCTGAACTTGATGGACGCAAGTCTCTTTTCAGCTATGTAACTATGTAACTATGTAACCACTTAAACCTCCTCCTTTTTTTTTATTAATGGTCAACTCTAGCAATATGCCATTTTATTAAATGGATGCTGCAATACAAGGATTGCTCATCGTTTGAAATGATCTTATATGTTCCATGTCATTCAAATATTTTATGAAAGGGCCTAAAACATAGTGGTGTAGCAAGTGGAGGCGGGGGGGTCGGGACTTTTTGTGGGGTGGCAAGGTCTCTGCTGACTTCCATAGTCCTCCCACCCTCTGAGTGAGACCTGGCAGCGATCCTGCTCTGCTTGCCAGATATCCTCCAGTGCAGTGCAGTGAGTTAGGGGAAGAGGCGGGGCAGGAGGCATGGGAACTTTCTGTGCCTCCTGTCCTGCGAGTGAGGAGGAAGAGAATTCTGCTAGATAGACCAGGTAGGTTCTTCCCTGCACTGGTCACCTCTCCCTGTCCCTCCCTGACAGTCCCCCTCCCCTGCACAGATCCTTTCTCTCCCTACCTCCCCTGCACAAATCCCCTCTCCCTCTGCCTTCCTGACATTTCCCTCCCTCCCCTGCACAGATCCACTCTCCCCCTGCCTCCTTACAGTTCCCCTTTCTCCCCTGGACAGTCCCCCTCCCTCCCCTGCACAGAACCCCTCCCCCCTGCCTCGCTGACAGTCCCCCTTCCTCCACTGCATAGATCCCCTCTCTCCCTAAAAAAGCTCCCCTCCCAGCCCTTTTCCCCTCCCCCTCCCTCTCCTGCACACATCCCCTCTCCCCCTGCCTCCTCTGCACAGATCCCCTCTCTCCCCCCCTGCACAGATCCCCTCTCCCCTTCCTCCCCTGCACAGATCCCCTCTATCCCTCCCCTGCACAAATCCTCTCTCTCCCTGCCTCCCCTGCGACCTGACAGTCCCCCTCACTCCCCTGTACATATCCCTCTCCCCTGCCTCCCCTGCACAGATCCCCTCTCTCCCCTGCACAGATCCAATCTCCCCTCCCTCCCTGCACAAATCCTCTCTCCTCCCCTGCACAGATCCCCTCCCTCCTGCACAGATCCCTCTCTCCCCTGCACAGGTCCCTCTCCCCCCCCTGCACAGATCCCCTCTCTTCCCTGCCTCCCCTGCACTTCCCCCTCCCTTGCTGCACAGATCCCACCCCGTCCCTGCACCTTCCTCAGCCCCCCTCCACACACACCCTCCCTCCCTGCCAAAAAATAAAAGTATATTTTTTTTAAAATGTGTATCTAAAATTAAATCCAATAACCGTGCTTAAATAAAAAAATAAAAAAAAGTTAAATATACTGAAGCGCTTCAGTAACAATTATTTAAAAGAACACTATGCCCAAATGGGCAACCCCCCACCCAATAAAATCACTGTTTAGTAGATATGCCTCCAATGAATTACATGAATGAACTTTTCATGCATGTATTCATTGGGTGTATATCTTACAAAAGCTTGATATGGTTGTTTTGTTGGGCTAGAGGCATTGAGTACTTAAAAGAGGTATATCTGGTGCAGCCACGGACGTCCGCAACTGCACCGGACATGACGTGTGTCGAGATAGGGGCGGCAAACTCAGGAGCAGCCCCGGGCGGCAAAAGTGCTATCTACGCCACTGGCTCCACAACAGGTGTGGGAAAACTGCAAATACAACTTTCACTTGGTTTGGCCATTCTTAAAAGGACACTATAGTCACCACTGGAGCTGTTTCCTGAGTCAGTGCTGCACATTCAGCTTCTTCACTCTCTGCATGGAGTCTTTGAACTTCCCCCATAGATATGCATTGATTGAAAACATCTCTATGAGGAGAGGCTGATTGGCCAGAGCAGTGTTTGGCTCCACCACACACCCTGTCTTTTTGGCTGAGATCATCAGAATTGATTATCTCAGCCTTTTCAATGCTTTACTATGAAAACGAGGTGGATCAGGGTCGGGGACAGCGCTGGCAGACCTGTGCAGCACTGGAATAAAGGTGAGCAAAATAACTTTTTAAGGGGGATAAAAGTGGGGCGAC
Source organism: Pelobates cultripes (assembly GCA_933207985.1). Taxonomy (NCBI): domain Eukaryota; kingdom Metazoa; phylum Chordata; class Amphibia; order Anura; family Pelobatidae; genus Pelobates; species Pelobates cultripes. The sequence goes on along the minus strand of OW240917.1, from coordinate 201,292,836 downwards.
TACCTAGATGGTTAGTTTAACACTATATATTTCCTATAAGACTAGTAAAGCATTGTGGTTGTAGTTCTAAAACATCTACCTTTTAATCAACCCTATTGCACACCCTCACCTACAATGATGACAACGACATACATTCAAAAGTTGTTTCTATATTTTTGCCCTCTAAACAGCATGAGACAGACAAATCAAAGTTTAGTTCATACAGGGTTCATGTAGGGTACATAAAAGGAAATAAAGGGTGCACACAAATAAGAGGGGGGATATTAGGGTCATATGGACAAAGTTCAAGTTGATGTTCATATGGGTATCAAGGATTGCAAAGATATTTCTTTCATTAAATCTAATCAACTGTAGATTCTGAAAGAACCCAGCTACATTTTTCAAATTTATCTTTCCTTGAAAAGAGAGTTTCAGGGTATGAAGACACAGGGACACATAAATTGTGGAATATAAGTTTAGTGTCATTCAGAAAGGCTGTAAGGAGCTCCATTAACAAAATCAAGCACATTTCTGAGATCACTGACCACATCGAAGGAGGGTGGAGCACCCTTCCAAAATTTACTCAAGCTGATTCTCATGGCTCCATCAAAGTGCAAATTATCTTTTTGATGAGACTTTTCAGTTTGAGAGGGAGAAAAGGTTTTTTTGGAGTTGATCTCTAGAACTGAACTAATCAACTATAATATATATTTTTAAAACTTCTTCCGCTGTGATATATATCTTCTTCTCACTCAATCTCCTAAGTTAAAAACCGCGAAATGTGAATGTTATAGGTAAATTAGTATAAACTCCTAAATCATATTACCAATATTTTTGGAGTGGTGGTGAAAGTTGTTGGTGGTTGTAACACCTTTGCTCTCTTTTTAATAAACATAAAACTGACACAGTTTTATTTTTAGCATGCATGTTAAACAGGAAAATATTGAGAGGATAACTTTTATCTCTATTTAAACAACCATCAAATTACTGAATTCTTTCCAACAAGACATTTGGCATACACACTGCTGATCTCTGTGCTATTCCTTCCCCCAAAAACATAGGTTTGAAGTAAATTTGAAAGGTGGTAATCTCATTTTATTACCAAGGTAGACTTATAAAGGCTCCAGGTTTGCTCTTGTGGTTTAAAATGATGTCACTCAGACCACTTTTTTGGAACAGTCTCATACAGCTCAATGAAATAGTAGTTTTTCTACGTGTGTAATGTAGCATACAACATATTCATTGATTTGATTGATTAAGTTGACAAGTGTTGCATCAAAGGCTATTGCAAATATGTATTAATGATGGAGGAAAAAGTGGAGGGCATTTCATTTAGCTAAAGATAAATCTTTGACATTTAACATTATATTTTTTCATTTTAGTTCATTATCACATATCTATAATGAACAAACTGCATTTTAAATGCTATCATCATTATAGCCACATTGAAATGTTGCTGCACTTATACAGTTACATTTATATTAGTGCATGGATAATAATGTTGTTGTTCTGCTAGTGAAAAGATAGGGGAGTTAAGTTTAGGATTGGTAGAGGTTGGGTTTAGTGGGTTTTCTTAATTAAAACTGCTTACGATTATGACTTAGGCTCAACGGGGACTTAGCATTAGGGTACACATGCCTTCGAAATGCTGTGAACTGTTACATTGATGAGTCTCCACTGGGTGAATGAGTTACAGTCCACGGCATTGTTTCAGCAAATTCGCCCTAACCTTAAGCATGCCTTTAACCTATTATTATTATTATTATTACAATATTATAAGAGGGGGATATTTAACAATAAATTAGACAATTAGAAAAACTCACAGGAACAATAGGTTGAAGAGGACCCTGCTCAAATGAGCTTACAGTCTAGAGTAGATGGGGTATAAAACACAGTAGGACTCAAACAAGGGATAGTAATCAAACAAGGTGGGAGTGAAGCAGAGCTGGAGGAGTGAGTAGCGTGCTGCCATTTAGGAGAGAGCAAGGGACAGGTATGTGAGGTAAAGGTTACTCTGGGAGGTCACATGCTTTCCTGAAGAGATGGGTTTTAAGGCACTTTTGAAATGACTGGGGAGAGTCTGATGGGCATACGCAGGCTATTCCAAAGGAAAGGAGCCACCCTCGAGAAGACCTGCAAGTGTGAGTAGTGCGAGCAGCTGACAGGAGGAGGTCATGGGCAGAATGGAGAGACCGAGAAGGGGCATACCTATAGATCAGTGAAGAGATATAAGAGGGGCTAGAATTGTTCAGTGCTTTATAGGTGTGGATTAGTACTTTGAATTGACTCCTATAGGATACAGGAAGCCAATGTAAGGACTGACTGAGGGGTAAGGAGAGGTAAGTAGCAACTGGAGAAAAAAATCAGTCTGGCAGCAGCATTCATTACAGACTGTCATACGGCTTCTGGGAAGTTCAATCAGGGTTACAATAATCCATGCAAGAGCTTACTAAAGCATGGACAAGCTCCTTAGTAGTATCTTAGCAGATGAGAGCAATGTTTTTAGGGTGGAATCGACAGGATTTGGCAACAAAATGGATGTCGACCTTAAAGGTGAGGCCAGAATCAAGTATAAAGCCAAAACAAGGATGGGCTGATATGGGTACCATTAACTTGAAGGGAGAGCGAAAGAGGAAGATCAGTATTTAGAGGAGGAAAGAAAAGGAGCTCAGTTTTAGAGAGATTGAGTTTCAGAAAGCAGGAGGCCATCCAGTTAGATATGGAAGAAAGGCAAACAGTGACACATTGCAGGAGAGAGGTCCAGGGAGGAGAGATATATCTGGGTGTCATTGGCGTATAGGTGGTAGAGGAATTCAAATGAGGTAATACATTTGCCAAGAGAGGCAGTATAAAGAGAAAATAGAAGTGGACCAAGTACAGAACCTTGGGGGATTCCAGCCAAGACAGGACAAAGGGAGGAGGTATCATTAGAAAAGGTGATGCTGAATGAGCGTTGGGAGAGATAGGAGGAAAACCACGAGAGGACAGTGTCAAACAGACCGAGTAGTTGAAGAGTTTGAAGAAAGAGAACATGATCAACAGTGACAAAGGCAGCAGGGAGGTCAAGAAAAATGTGTATGGTGTAGTGGCCTTTGGATTTAGCTGTGATTAGGCTATTAGTAACTTTAATAAGAGCAGTCTCAGTCAGAGGCGTAGCTAAAAATTGTTGGGCCCCGGTGCGAAAATTTCCCTGCCTCCTCCCCCCCCGAGCATCTCACCCCCCTAGCCCCTCCATGCATCTCATACCGCCAGCCTCCCCATGCGTCTCATCCCCCCAGCCCCTCTATGCATCACTGCCTCTGTCCCAGCCACCCCATGTGTGTCATTCCCTCCGTCCCAGCCCCTCCATGTGTGTCATTCTCTCCCCACTACGGTAGAGTAAATAGTGTCTGTTTCTGTGTGGAAGGGATGCATTGTGTGTGTGTGTAGGGATGCATTGTGTGTTTGTGTTTGTGTGTGTGTGTGTGTGTGTGTGTGTAGGGATACACTGTGTGTGTGTGTGTTTGTAGGGATGCGGTGTGTGTAGGGATGCGGTGTGTGTGTGTGTGTATGTATGTCTGTGTTTAGAGATACATTGTATGTGTAGGGATGCAGCGTGTGTGTGTGTAGGGATGAAGTGTGTGTGTGTGTGTAGGGATGCAGTGTATGTGTGTAGCAATGCAATGTGTAGGGGTAAATTGTGTGTGTGAGAGCGTGTTTGCTGGGTAGGATAGGGGCGGTGGGGGCTTTAAAAGTAACATCTTTTATTTTGTAAATGTAATTTTAAAAAACAATTATTTTGTATATCTCCCCCTCCCTGTCTCCTACCAGTATCCAGGGAGGGGGCAGAATATTCCCTGGAGGTCCGGTGGTGCTGGGTGAAAAGACTCTTCCCCCGAGTCCCGGCTCCACATATAATCAAGCATTGCCATGGTTACCGCGGCAACTCTCGAAAGCTGGGACTCAGAACGGAGGTTAAGGCAGAGAGCCTCCCCCCCTTTGTGCTGCGCAAACTCTAAAAAGACCCGGGAAGGGAGATCAAAAGATCCCCCTGACCGGGTCTGTGTACATGTAAGTGGTCCGGGCTCGTGGCACCCTCATGTGGCCTGGGCCCCTTACACGTGAAGTGGCCATGGTCGCAGGGATCACATCTGCAGCTGAGCCCCCTGGAGTGACGGGCGTGGCCGCAACTGCGAACCTGGTAGGTACGCCACTGGTCTCAGTAGAGTGGAGGGAGTGGAAGCCAGACTGAAGAGGGTCGAGGAGAGAGTTGGAATTGAGGAACCAAGCCAGATGAGTGAAGATAAGTCTTTCCAGAAGCTTTGAGAAAAAAGGGAGCAGGGATATGGGACAATAGTTAGATGGGGAGGACTGGTCAAGAGATTTTTTTTAGGATGGGTACTACAGTAGCATGTTTAAGGGCCTCAAGCCTCACAGCTCTACAAGACCTATGCTGTTCCAGATCCAAATTTGGTGCTTGATACATTCCAATTGTTCCAGTCTAATTTTAACATGTAATGAACCTCATTTACTGCAGACAGCATGCAATATTCAATGACACAAAGTAATTCACCCAGATAATAATTGTATGAGTAATTACTATGGTAATGTCATGTATGTGAACACTCTAATTTTCTGCTTGCCATTAGCAATCAGGCCTCACTAGAACATCAATCAAAATATCTATGTGACCAAAAAATGTGCTCATGGTCTTTCTAGCATTGAAAGAACGTTAAATACATATCGTATCTAGGGTTTGTGTTCTTTCCACTGTTGCATTTTCTGCTCGGTAAAATATGTGTGAGCCTATGGGTAATTAATATTTAAGAGGAACAAGGACTGCCTCAGCTGCGATTAAATGTAAAAATGTGACACATTTTAGAACACTGCTTCAGTATAGTAGACCATCACGTGATATTTCTACAACACTCAATTAATGGGGTACTGCATTCCATGACACCATTGGACCAGAGATAATGGTATGTTGTGAATAAAAATAGTCTGCTCCAACTCACAATTCAAAGCATCATGGGCAAACACATTTCTTAGAACAGAACTTATTTGATTTTCAATGTGTGAACAAATATTTTCAGCAATTTTGATATTTTTGACTCATTAAGATAAAATAAATACAAAAGGCATGAAAAGTTACATGAGTTAAATGTGTTAATGTAATAATTTTATTTTTAGCAATGTATTCTGGTAAGTATACTGTTTTTGCAACAAATAATGCAATGTTTGCCGAGAATTAAATGGGCTTTATACAGGTTATACTATTACTTAGCAAACAAATTATTATATAAGTCTATATACATAGCAGTACTTTGGGAGCATTACAGAGAAATATATCTGGAAATTGCAATAATTATCTTATGGAATATTGGAATATATGTATAAAAGCTGCAACTCTCAACATCATTATAAAGCCATTCAAAATAATGAGTCTCAATACAGCACTGTCTCGCAGTAAGATTTCAAACCATTTTAGCATTGCTCCACCACACCTGGTCTTCTTCTGCAAAATAAACCACATACTCTGTAGAGTAAAGCATGGCTCATGGAGGACTCTGCATCTCTTATTGCCTAAGAGTGCTCAGTTGAGGCACTCAACCATAGAGGATGGCCATGAATGGGCATGCTTTGCTCTACACAGTAATCTGGATTCTCCTGCTAGACCATATACAGAGAATGTGGCTGCAAGATCCAGCTGGGAGGTTGACACCATACCATGGTACAGCACCAGCAGACGTTTGGCACCATAGCCAAAACGATATATGGTGGGCTGTAGTGGATATGGAACTTGAAGTGTTCCTCTAATTATGTAAGTCACAAAAACATAAAACATAAAGCAGGTTTAGATGCATTTTGTTTACAAGCTAAGATAACTAGTCAGGGTGTGTTTAAAGTTTTGGGAGGCCTTAGGGTTAGGGTTTTTGGACACTGCTGTAGGAAGTCTTGCACACAGTCAGACTTTCTCCATTACAGATTCATCTTGTGTTCATACAGCGCAGCCCTTGCCCTCGCCAAACAGTCCTACTTTTCTCTTTAATTAGTTCATGCTCCCACAATGCCAGCTGTCTATTTGATACCTGTAACTCACTTCTTCTGCTGTGGCCACCCCCCAGTCTAACCTTACAGTAGACAGCTTTGCATGTTACTGTACCATCAAGATTGAACAGCTAAGGAAAGAATTCTCCCCACCTTGCCGCTATCTTTCTCCACCACATGCCACACAATGCCACAGCATCATGCCTTCAGACTTTCTCCTTGGCTACTGAACAAAAGGTGGCTGTGCTTCTCCTTTCCTCTCTCCCTAACACTTGTCCCCTTGATCCTGTCCATCTCACCATATCAGAAAAATGAATGTTTGTTCCGTAATCGAGTCAGGAGCCATGCGATTGCTCTCCTTGCTGTCCAAGCCACCACCAAACTGATGCTGTTTTGTATCTATGTTCTATTTTTTTTTCTGATTAGTTTATGTACTGGGGGAAATAAAAAAGTTAAAATTGAACGAAGCAATTTGGAGTGTAATATTGTTACTTAAGCCGATATGTAATTTAATGTCTGGGTAAACTCGCCTGTCATTTTTATATAAACTCAGCAATTCTGCATCTTCCAGTTGATGACAGATTAGTCCAGTATTCACTTAATGTGCAGTGTTGAATATTATCACAATTTATTATTTCAGTGTAGTTATCTAGCAATCATCACATTGCAAATGAACACCTACCCATCCTACTTGGTGATCAGACTACTTAGTTCATTACTCAAATTAGTTACATTAATCTCTAAACAGCATCCTTCTGACCAGAACATGCGCTAACACGAAAATTATATATATATATATATAAATATATATATATATATATATATATATATATATACATACATATTTAAACTAATTTATACAAATTCCACACACAAAAATTCAGATAAGAACAATGCAAATATTTTATAAATTTACCTTTCACAACTTGTGTTGTGAAAATGTGTTTTAAAAATGAGAAATGCTGCAGTCAAAATACAATGATATGACACAGTGGTGATTAACAATTGTGTCATTTAAGACTGACTGAGCATTACAGAAAATATATATCACAAAATATCAGAGGAAGAAAATATAGCCATCACAGAAGAACTGTAAGCATTAGCCAATTAACCTGTCCGGATCCCATCTGTAAACAAAGACAATACGTAGGAATAACTTTAAAAATATGCACTTATTGCACCATTCACAGAACGTCTGAGCCCCAGTTCTTAGTAAGATTTCTGTAAGTGTTGTTCTTAAGGCTGCAGACAGAAGTTCCAATTTCAGAGTGGGAGTGGTTGTGTTTATACCTCCCAGAATTAAAGACCTGCACAGCACAATCCACTCTTCAAACCAAGGATAGAAAAGAGAAGGGGGACATACCTTTACAGTAAGGCACTTTTATATCCACTCTGCAGGGTAATTCATGTTTAATGTTCTCTAAAACTAGAAATTTTCAAATAAGCATTTTATGTGTTCTAACAGTTCTGACTTAGCATACACCTGTTGCAATGGGTTAAAGCAACAGTTTCACATTTTTCTTTTTTTTTTCTTCAGATGCAGTTTGCATTTTTAGAAAGCAAATAGCAAATAGTTCCACATGTGTGATTACTGCACTATTATTTAGGATAACCTGGTGTTTAATTTTTTTAGGAGGGAGAAACTGCACTTATGTTGTGTTATATTTTTGTGTGTGTCTCTAAAACTTGATGCTTTACAGTGATGTTTTTTTTAAGTTGTCATTGCAGTTTGACTAAGAATCAGGGAATTGACTTTTTTTACTAAGTTTTGTTTTATCACTTTGCATGGAGCAGTATGCTTGGGAATAAATTGGGGTTAGTCCCTCAGATTATTTGAATAAAGAATTCAGCACAGGAAGTATGAAATCTAATTGTGCATGCTTTGAAAACATAACTTCATTTATTCTTCTTTGATCGTTGCATTCTTGGCTAGCAAAATGTGCTGATCATATACCAAAGTTTTCATAACAAATTAACTTCTGACGGCTAATTGGGCACTTGATATGAAAAAAAAAATTTAATTGACTGCAGTTAAGTCCAGAAAGACAGGTGGACCACTTCTGCAGTCAGCACTACCCTTTCTAAATGCTCTGCAAATATACACATTTAAATTGGCAATGTATAGGGATATACAGATCTATACAGCTATGTATCAATCTGAATCATTTATAGGGCAGATGGTTCATCTGGACTCTACATACAGTAGAAGTATTTCAGTTAATTCATTATTTGGATTATATTATGGTAATGTTATATCTTTATGAAGATTTGAAAAATCCACCTGTAGAACTATTTGCTTACAACACAAGAAAGAGTACAAGAGAGATCCATCCACTTTAGTTCATTTATGTTCTTTGATCTTGGTTAAGTTACATTGATAATGCAGTTTAATAGAGCAGAAATAATTTAAAATATTTTCTGAAAATCATGTGTGTGTTTTTGTGGGTTTACGAAGTTGTGGTTTATTAGTAAATGACCTGTAACATTTAGTCCAAAACTAAGGAGCTTGGGGATGGAATCAAAATTTTACACACTTCATGGATTTTCTGGTAAACTCAGTTATTTTGTTGTAAATTGCAAGCCATTTGACAACTCAGAAAGTTGACAACTGAGCACAACATTAATCATTGTACCCCTTAATTCTTGTATCATCCAGGGCTATTCACTAAACTTGTATTACGCGGAATTTAAATCTGAATGGCAGAATTTAGACTGAAATAGCTCATTTGGAGAAATTATCCTACTCAGATGTAGTCCCATCTTGCTATTTTTAAATTCATACAATTCAGAATTTAGTAAATAAACCCCATTTATTCTTTTAAACCTCATGGGGTTTTGACTGTTATCTTTTACAATGTCTATAGTGAATAATCACTTTAACATACAGTTACATTATAATTAATCTCTACATATTTGTATCACTATATTCAAAAAGTCACAAAGCATTCTTCAGCATGGTAGGGTGTATTTGTACTATAAATTATTGTCACAGTGTAAGCATAAAAATATCACGTGATATCAGAGAGTTTAGTGGGAATTCTAGCATTCATGGTTTAAAATATATGTTTTGGGGGCTTTTAGTAGTCATTTGTGTTAATTAAAGGAAACACAGTGCTTCTGCTTCATGTTTTAAGTCAAATGATATCCCATAGCAGAGATAATATAATTGTACATAATTGTTTTCTTGTGTTTTCCATACATATACTATTTAACGTTTGTTTATATTGTTTTCTAGGTATGCTAAATGTTTACAGATTGCATTCTTGTTTTACATTTGTTATTTTATATGTGAAACACTCATAAAAAAAATACTATGTCCCCTTGATTAAGATCTTGCTTGACACAAAAGCACTTTATAGTTTATATAAAACTCCTTGAGAGCAGAAAAGCATTTTTCCCCATTCTAAGTGTTATATGCTGTCTCCTGCCCAGCTGTCAGCTAACTTGTTATGTAGGATGTATATATGCAGTGATTTATCTCTTAGGATCTGAATGAGAACTGTTTGCTAGAAGGGCCAACAGATGTTTTCAGTAGTAGTGAATATATAGTACATAGAAACTATTGAAAGTAATTTCTGTGCAAGCACATCTAACTGAAACAATTGTCCACAAAATCTTAATTCTGCTTTGTTATATCATTTGTATCTATCATATTACATTGAGCCTGCATTAACATTTAGTATTATGTGCTTTTTTTAGATTTGTTCAACATTCTGATGTTTGAATATGAGATGAGCATAAAAAATAACCTATAAAATTAAATGTTAATGATTTTGTTTACCATATTAGTAGTTGTCATAGTAAGTTTTATATGTAAGAAAGGGCATAATTAAGCCATGGGTGAACCTATGTGGCAAGGAATGATCATATGGGATACAATGTAAGTTAATAGGGCAACCTATGGATAGAAACAAGAGAGCCTGTGTTGTAAATCTGTCCATGTCTGTAGAGTTTATTGTTGCTGTCTGTTGAAGCTCTTGAGTTCATGTCAGTTATATGTCCAGGAATTCCTCTGCTGACTAATGAGCAGTGGTGTTTGTTGATTTACTGTTGGTTTTGTGTAAAGCCATGCTCTTTGCTCCGCCCTCTTTTCTGGAATTTTGGTTCAAGAAATTCTAGAAACTTGCACTTTGCTCCAACATCAGTGTTCCTCTAGCCACTGGTACCTTAGCCTGGTCAGTTAGTAGAGCCATGTTTAGCATTTTATTGCAGGAGCATTGTGATCTAATTCATGCTTGGAATTAAAGGGTCTTTCCAGGCACCAATAAAATGTGTATTTTATAGCTCTTTGCTATATATTTTGAAATGTTACATTTTGTATAGATTTTGCAAAAATATAAAAATTATAAATACACTAACAGCATTCTGCATCTTAACCTTTCCTTATCTGTCCCACGTCTGAAATACTTTCTTCTTGTTGATTACAATGTCATCCTTAAGTGTGTTCCTCTCTCCTGAATTAAAGAGTTCACTAACACAGCTGTGACAGAGCACAGCACTATGGGAGTTGTAGTTTTTCTAACAGCTTTCATAAAAAGTAAGCTTGTAACTGAACTACAAATCTGAGAAACATCTGTCCTTTGGACATTTAGAATATTGGTTCCTCTTGTGCTAGACCTCCATATTATACATAGGAACATGATTGCTTTATCAGGTTTCTGGTTCCATGACTTTCAAATTAAAATAATTTCTCTTTATACTGACATTTTGATGAAGCCTCTCCGTATCTCTCCTTATTGCATGTAATATCTCAGTTTGTGACAAGAACCTGACTTTTATCAGAAGCTAAGAGCCTTGAACTGCCCATAATAACCTGTGTCAAATGATGTGTTCTGCTTCCCTTACCCTTTGATGTCACCAGGGTCAGTTTTTAAAAGTTATTGCCTATGAAAAAAAGTTTGCATAAGAGTAAGACCAGTGTGATATGGAAAGCTAATAAACCTCATTGTGGTTTAAAGAAAGTATAAAACACAATTCTTAGTGGTAAAGAAAGCATCTCGCAGATGAAATGAGTGCATACAAACCATAGATGATCCCAATAATTGTATGTGGTTCTTCAGATTAAAGGTCAAGATATTGACTATAATATACCATTCAACTCTTTTGTCTTTGTGGCTCCTGTCTCACCGACCTAAGATCTTTCTCATGTGTCCTGCTTCTGGGGTGAAATTCTTAAAAAAAAGATTACCTTGTTGTTGAAAATACACTTGTGCTAGAGTGTCAAAGCATTGAATTTCTGCTCTTGTGATCGCACTTCAGCAGCTTTTTGTGCATTAACATCACTAGCTGGAAGGCTTATCTGTGTTCACAGTTGTATTTGTACCACTAAAAATCTATCTAAAGTGTAAATTTAGCTTTATTTTTTTATATATATATATATATATTATATGTGGTATATTGCCTTTTATAGCAAAACTACAAACATTAATCAGAAAATGCACCAGTGATTTTATTAAATGCAGTTGAAATATGAGTATCCACAGTTTTGATTGAAAACTATTGTTACAGCATTCTATAAACATACTTTCTAAGTAAGTATAAATAATTGCGTTTCACAGAATATTTAGAAGATGAAATGCATTGTATCTGCTAGTCACTTACAAAAAAATGTAAGGAATACCATTTCTTTTCACTACAGTTATGTTTGAGTAAAACAAAAAGGTCAGACTGTGGGCATTAATTTATTTGTTCAGGTGTCTTTAACATGTACTAGGCAAACAATTTTCTCATAAACAATGAATAGGATTTAGTGAACAGTTGGATTTTATGGGTTGTGTAAAAAAATAGCCACAAATTGAGCTGTGCTTAGAATGGATGATTGTTCGATAGTCTTGGAATGTTTCTGCTAAAGAGACTGATTTTGCTCCGGGAGAAAATGTTTGAATGCAGGTATTCAAGGGATGTCAGTTAAGTCAAGGGCTTGGACAGAGCCTTCTCTGTTAAATAAAAATAAATCTACAAGCCTTCTATCTACTCTTCATCCTTTTTTTTTTTTTTTTCTTTTTTTCAAAATCCAAGATTTACACATTTGATAAATCATGGCGGATCTGTCACCAAAGGCAATTTGACATGAATCAATAGTAACTTTTTTTTGCAAAAATGTTTAGCAGTTAAAATATTTATAAGATTGGAGTATATCTGCAACTGTTGTTGCTAAGCAACAGTACACAAAGGACAAACATTGTACACCCTTAATTCTAAACCTGTTAGAGTGTATGATAGACAATACCAACACCCAATACCATTTTCTCTACTTAATTCTCCACTGAGTTAGATTAGTCTGGTATGCATGTGGTATGGGATAATATCATTCAAACATTTGTGGGGTTATTTATAAAGTGTGAAATGTTGGAAATTCAAATTGAATTCAAAGTGAATCTTAATTTAAAGATCACAGTATTTCAAGTCAGTTATGTTTTCAGCCTGGCTACAATTTATACTTTAGTGAATAATCCTGTAAGTGTGGCTTCTGACCAGTATTTGTGAAAAAGTGCCAGTTATCAAACAGTACCTCTACTCATTTAGATCTGAACTGACTGTGTCCTTTTATGCCCAAATGTGGACACCTTGGCCAAGATGCCTAAAGGGACACATCCATACCTCAATGACATTACTGTAACGGATCACCTGGCACCCCGACTGGGTACCTCCGTTAAAGGATGCTCCTAGCGTTTCCTGAGGACTCCAAGCACTCTGGCAGACACCACAATCACCGAACCGGAGAAGCATATATCTACTCTCAAGCATATGAATGCTATAAACACCTGAATAGGCAAAAACCATATGGATGGGTTTAGGCTCCTAGCAGTCAAACTGGAACAGCAAACAATAAATCCGTCCCCAATAATGAGACGACACTTCACTTTGAGGGTTAAGCAGGAACTGCAGATTTATTCACACAACCTCCTTTTAAGACATTCTCCCATGCAAGGGAGGGATCCACAACAATTAGTACCCCAGCCAATAATGTACCAGTTACCTCCCACACATCTCCTCCCCTTAGTGTGACACATAATCCCATTAGTACAGACACAAATTCTCTGGGTTACTGGATGTACCACTAAACATAGGGTTACCCCTTTAAATGTTACATCCCCTGGTAGCCCTGATCTGGGTGTGACACATATCCAAAAATCACCCAGATCGGACCAGGGGTTCGGGAATTATGGAGGGTTAAAGTTTTGACCGACTGCATGGCAAAAGTATCCAAAAATAGTTCCATGTATTTTGGCCCTGCAGTCGGTCACAGAAAAGGGAATGAAAACACACAAATTGCCTGGGTTATAGAGCCTGGGGAGGGTTTAAACAAATTCCCTTGTTCGTGGGGTTCTTTCTACCGAACGGCGGGTCATTCGGTAGTTTCCACACGAATTCATGGAAGTCTGGAGGTCTCAGCAATGTTTGCCTAGTCGTGTGTCTGATTTTAGTTCCAGACACTCAACGGCAAAACACCGCTGTTCGGGAGTTTAAGATGGCCGCCGCCACGTGTTCGTTTCCCGAATGGCGGCCACCCAGAGGACAAAACCACACATTACATCGGTTGCCAATTACCCGTTTGCAACATTGTTGCAAACGGTAATTGGCGGCACACTTCTTCCTGGGTGGTCTGGCTGTTGGGTAGTTTCACTCAATATAATGAATGGAGTGATTCTACCGAACAATCAGGGGAATGCTGCATACAGGGGCGGACTGACCGGTCGGGCACTTCGGACACGGTCCTAGGGCCCGGCCGGGAGGGGGGCCCGCCGCCAGGGCTGCCTTCAGGAGGCCCGGCGGCAGGGCTGGATTGGGGGCGGCATTTGGGGACTGCAGGTGCCACCGGGTGGCCGGTCCGGTGGCACACTGTGAGGGGGGGCGGCCGTTTGATGCTGCAGCCGCCGGACCGGGTGGCAGCCTCGCCGGTCCGGCGGCATTCCTCTGACTAACACTGAAGAAGGAGGAGGAGGAGCATGTGTCTGTCAGGCTCCTTTGCGGTTCCCACATCCTGTGCTGGGAATTGTGGGAACCGCAGGGAGCATGACAGACACATGCTCCTCCTCCTTCTTCTTCTTCAGCGTTAGTCAAAGGAATGCCGCCGGACCGGCGAGGCTGCCACCCGGTCCGGCGGCTGCAGCATCAAACGGCCGCCCCCCTCTGACTTTAGTAAGAGGGGGGAGAGATGGGGAGGGGGAAGCAGGGGAGATGGGGAGGGAGAAAGAGGGGAGGATGGAGAGGGGAGAAACAGGGGAAGATGGGGAGGGAGAAACAGGGGGGAGAGATGGGGGAGGGAGGTGAGAGAGGGAGAAACAGGGGGAGAGATGGAGAGGGGGAGATGGGGGGAGAGATGGAGAGGGGAGATGGGGGAGAGATGGGGGAGGGGAAAGAGGAGATGGGGAGGGAGAAAGATGGGGCAATAGAGATGGGAGGGGGAGAAAGGATGGGGCAATAGAGAGATGGGGAGGGGGGAGAAAGACGGGGGACAGAGAGATGGGGAGGGGGGGACATAGAGATGGGGAAGGGGGAGAAAGGGGGGGGCAATAAAGAGATGGGGAGAATGAGACACAGGGGGAATAGAGAGATGGGGAGGGGAGAGACAGAGAGGGAAGAATGAGACACAGGGAGAAAGAGGGGGAATAGAGAGATGGGGAGGGGGAGAAAGAGACAGAGAGGGAAGAATGAGACACAGGGGGAATAGAGAGATGGGGAGGGGGGAGACAGAGAGGGAAGAATGAGACACGGGGAGAAAGAGGGGGAATAGAGGGAGGGGAAGAAAGAGACAGAGAGGGAAGAATGAGACACGGGGAGAAAGAGGAGGAATAGAGAGTTGGGGGAGGGGGGAGAAAGAGAGGGAAGAATGCCCCCCCTCCCCTGTCCGCAGGCACCGTGCGGGCAGGGGAGGAAGAGAGGACCTGGGAGCTCACCCTGCAGCTCCTCTGGGTCCTTCTTGCGCGAGCACAGAGCATTGCCGCGGTTACCATGGCAACGTTACAGCTCTTGCGAGAGTCAACTCTAGCCCTGGAGCTACGGGCTAGAGTTCACTCTCAACACTGTAACCCCCATGCATTCCTGGTGGTTGCAGTGGTGAGAGTGAACTCTAGCCCCATAAACACACTGCCCCCACACACACACCATACACATTCACACACTGCCCCCATACACACCATACACATTTACACACATTGCCTCACACACACACATACACTGCCCACCCATATACACACAGACCCCAATACACAGCCCCCCATACTAACATTGCCACACACATACTCTGCCCACACACCCTACACATTCACACACTACACCCCCACACACACACTGAACCTTTCACACACATTGCACCACTGCTCCTATTCCCTACTACAGCCTCATATCCCAGCAGACCCCAGGTAAGTTGTCAAACTGTTCTTAAACGGTTTGACTACTTACTCTGGAGCAGTAGTGGTTATTGTGCATGGATTATTTCTTTAAATAATCTACAAGTGCCCCAGTAGCCAGCCAGCCCACAGGCCGGCCAGCCAACCCACAGGCTGGCCAGTAGCCAGCCAGTTAGCCAGCCCACAGGCTGGCCAGTAGCCAGCCAGTTAGCCAGCCCACAGGCCAGTAGCCAGCCCACAGGCCTACAGCAAGCCACAGGCTTACAGCCAGCAAGCCACAGCCTGCCAGCCGCAGTCAGCAAGCCCACAGCCTGCCGGCAGTAGCCAGCAAGCCCACAGCCTGCCAGCCGCAGCCAGCAAGCCCACAGACTGCCAGCCAGCAACAGTAATTAAGGTAAGAGGAGACAACTTGGCTTAGGTATCAGCGAGCTATGTTGTGTTGCTATATTGTGAATAGGAACCAGAGTGTTGGAGAGACCACCCTCCAGGCCCCATTAGACTCTAGCCTCTGCTAGAAATCCCCTCCATGGCCCATTAGCCCTCAATTGTAGTTTCTACTGGGGCCTGGAGGCGACTGTTTCCAGCAGGGGATATCTAATGGACGCTGAGATGGCCTCTGTTAGAAAGACCCCCTTCCAAGCCTTTTAGACTCCATTGTAGTCTCTAATGGGGCTTGGAGGGGATTCTATCTAACACACTCTCTAAAGGACACTGAGATAGCCTCCGCTAGAAAGACCCCCCTCCATGGCCCATTAGCCCTCAATTGTAGTCTCTACTGGGGCCTCGAAGGGCTTATTGCCCTTTTGTTCCTTGTGTCTAAAGATTGTGTAGGGTGTGGCTGGAGGCGGTGCATGGAGGCGGGACAAGGGTGGCGCTTGCTGCAGAGTATGGGTGGGGCCTGTAAGGGGGCCCTTGATTTATTTTGCCCGGGGGCCCTGAGGGTTCTCAGTCCGCCCCTTGCTGCATACACATATACAATTTAGCCGAACACACAGAAACATACATAATATAAAAGACATCCTTACTGTGATCTGCTACCAAGTCTTAAAGGGGTATTGTTCCTAAAAGTCATAATATGTCCCCGGATGGCCCTTAAAGGGCCAGTAGCAGCAATATAAAATATCACATGCCCAAATATTGCATTAAAAGTACAAATTTACCATGGGCCATAGTCAGCAGGTAGGAGGCGGGCAGCCAGGCCTCTCCAAGGTCCAGTGGCGATGCGGGTTCCGCCACAATTACTATGATGGTCTAAAATGTATGTGTTGGGCTGCTGGGTCTTAGTAAGTAATTGGACACAATTGGCACAAAAACAACATTAGCTTAATGAAACAGTTTTATTATGTATCTCATGCTTTTTTATTATGTCTTACCATTTAGGAGTTAAATCACTTTGTTTATGCAGTTGTAGTCCCACATCCCTGCATGTCACTTGCATAGCCTTCCTAAACACTTCCTGTAAAGAAACATCTAATGTTTCTGCACAGTATGTTTAATTTAGAATACCTTATCTCCTGCCTTCTAGTCCCTTTGTGTGATTAAAGTTAAATTTACAGTGCAGGAGATAAAAACTTTGAAAGCAAGTTAACATCTGATTGAAAATGAAACCATTTTTTCTATGCAAGCTGTGTAAGCCACAGCCGGGGGGGTGTGGCTACGCCTGCATAAAAAGAAACAAAAGTTAACTCCTAAATAACAGAAACTTGATCGGTGAGCCCCACTAAAACTGCCTTATTAACCAGATATAGTTTCGATTCCTATTGTATATACTAAGACAGAACTTTTACACTATCAGAGTAATTGTCAGTGAGGTATGGCTTATACTAAGACAGAACTTTTACACCATCAGAGTACTTGTCAGTGAGGTATGGCTTTCTTATACTAAGACAGAACTTTTACACCATCAGAGTAATTGTCAGTGAGGTATGGCTGTGCGCCTCAATATTTTCATTAATACAGGGAGTGCAGAATTATTAGGCAAATGAGTATTTTGACCACATCATCCTCTTTATGCATGTTGTCTTACTCCAAGCTGTATAGGCTCGAAAGCCTACTACCAATTAAGCATATTAGGTGATGTGCATCTCTGTAATGAGAAGGGGTGTGGTCTAATGACATCAACACCCTATATCAGGTGTGCATAATTATTAGGCAACTTCCTTTCCTTTGGCAAAATGGGTCAAAAGAAGGACTTGACAGGCTCAGAAAAGTCAAAAATAGTGAGATATCTTGCAGAGGGATGCAGCACTCTTAAAATTGCAAAGCTTCTGAAGCGTGATCATCGAACAATCAAGCGTTTCATTCAAAATAGTCAACAGGGTCGCAAGAAGCGTGTGGAAAAACCAAGGCGCAAAATAACTGCCCATGAACTGAGAAAAGTCAAGCGTGCAGCTGCCACGATGCCACTTGCCACCAGTTTGGCCATATTTCAGAGCTGCAACATCACTGGAGTGCCCAAAAGCACAAGGTGTGCAATACTCAGAGACATTGCCAAGGTAAGAAAGGCTGAAAGACGACCACCACTGAACAAGACACACAAGCTGAAACGTCAAGACTGGGCCAAGAAATATCTCAAGACTGATTTTTCTAAGGTTTTATGGACTGATGAAATGAGAGTGAGTCTTGATGGGCCAGATGGATGGGCCCGTGGCTGGATTGGTAAAGGGCAGAGAGCTCCAGTCCGACTCAGACGCCAGCAAGGTGGAGGTGGAGTACTGGTTTGGGCTGGTATCATAAAAGATGAGCTTGTGGGGCCTTTTCGGGTTGAGGATGGAGTCAAGCTCAACTCCCAGTCCTACTGCCAGTTCCTGGAAGACACCTTCTTCAAGCAGTGGTACAGGAAGAAGTCTGCATCCTTCAAGAAAAACATGATTTTCATGCAGGACAATGCTCCATCACACGCGTCCAAGTACTCCACAGCGTGGCTGGCAAGAAAGGGTATAAAAGAAGAAAATCTAATGACATGGCCTCCTTGTTCACCTGATCTGAACCCCATTGAGAACCTGTGGTCCATCATCAAATGTGAGATTTACAAGGAGGGAAAACAGTACACCTCTCTGAACAGTGTCTGGGAGGCTGTGGTTGCTGCTGCACGCAATGTTGATGGTGAACAGATCAAAACACTGACAGAATCCATGGATGGCAGGCTTTTGAGTGTCCTTGCAAAGAAAGGTGGCTATATTGGTCACTGATTTGTTTTTGTTTTGTTTTTGAATGTCAGAAATGTATATTTGTGAATGTTGAGATGTTATATTGGTTTCACTGGTAATAATAAATAATTGAAATGGGTATATATTTGTTTTTTGTTAAGTTGCCTAATAATTATGCACAGTAATAGTCACCTGCACACACAGATATCCCCCTAACATTAAAACACTAAACTAACACTAAAACTAAAAACAAACTAAAAACTACTTCCAAAAATATTCAGCTTTGATATTAATGAGTTTTTTGGGTTCATTGAGAACATGGTTGTTGTTCAATAATAAAATTAATCCTCAAAAATACAACTTGCCTAATAATTCTGCACTCCCTGTAGGTATAGTTTATGAATAGATCTATTTTCATATGCATGTAATAGTGTCTCTTCTATAATGACATGAGTTGGTTAGAATAACTAAACATTTCTGGAAAGGGGTGACTGTCTAATAAAACAAGTTGTTTTGTCACTGTTCTGTTATACATGATCAAAATCTATCCAGGATCAGAAAGATGCGAGACTGAAGGATGGGAAATGTGTTTTCAGAACAAGAGAAAAGTATTATTGCCAACTATGCTGCAGGAAAATATGGGTATGCAACAGCATCTTTATTATTGGCCCTGGATCTCATTTTTACTGACCTGTCAGTTAAAACCTAGCCATTTGGCAAGTCTACAGGCAGGTCATAAAAGTGAAATGTGTTACTTAAACATCTGTTAAGCTTCCGAACTACATATAAACACTACATATGTACAGTTTCTCTATAAGATCTGGAATTTGATGTACTATTGTTAAAAACAAACTGAGAGGTCTGTTAATGTTGCTAAATAATGCTAAATGATTGTGCAGTTCAGCAGAATGCTTTGGTCTAATACATTTCAATAATAATAATAATAATATTAAATTATATTATTGATAATCAACAGATAAACCTATTTAGCATATCACACTATGTTCCTGGCATTGGCTTTATTGCATTTTTAGTGACTTGTTCCTTTTTCTAGATTTGCTCAATATAATTATATTATACGTTTTTATTATAACGTTTATATGTTTATTACTGCTTTTACAAAGATATTGGATCTTACAGGAACTATTACAGAAAAAAAGGCTATGCACTTAAAATCCAAGCTCATATATGTCATATAGATATAAAGAATATACAAAACAATAAACACATACATTAATAAAAGTAGCCATAATGAATCTTAATAAGGATTTTCCATGTGCATGTATGATTTAATTGATGTAGCATTATTTTAAACACTTTGGCATCAATTTAATATTTTCAATAAGCTCTTCCAATTATCACAATGTGTTGGAAAAACGTTTTTAAAAGATTTATCTACAGAAAATGGCTACTTTTGGAGAAGTAAAGTCATTTGTAAAGTCATTGGAAATGTTTTTTTTTCTAACAGATTGTGATGATTTAAAAAGCATATCCAAAAATATTAAATCAAGGCATTAATAAGGGCACAATGTGTTTTCTTTGAAGCGTTGAGTGCTGCCTAGTATCAAAAGCAATATTTAATTTGACCAATATTGACTTAATATTTAAGCATCTCATTTCAACGATGTATATTTTATGATGTATAAAATTAGGATTTAATGTGTTTGTGTATAAAATTATTTAAAAGTATCATATAAATATTTTTTTAAAGTTCTCAGATGGGTTATCCCCCTCCCCCCCACCCCTTGATAATAGAAGGTCAAAATAAATATATTGTGATCTTGAGCCACAACAATGCCTCACTGTGATCAAAATTTACCTCTGTAGAACAGTTTCCAAAGACAGTGAGAACATTCCTGACCTGTAAATTCTTGGTAATTCCAAAAAAAGTGCTTGCGCTTACAATGGGTCTCTTTTCTCTCCTCTTTTAACATGACTCCTCCACTTTGCGGTGAAGGTCATTGATTTGCAACCTGATATATTAGACAAATAACTTGGAAGCTAGGATTATATATGATTTTGTTTAGCTTTCCTCTCTTCAATCCATTTATCTGTCTCACTGTGGCCTCAATATAATATTTTGGTAAGATTTTCAAATGATTTAAAAATTTTGGATACACTTTTAAAATATTAAATATTATGATATTTAGATAACATACTAGAGTATTGCAGTATGTGTATATATATATATATCTGTTATAAAACTTTATTTGTAAAAAAAATAATTTTTACATTTTACATTGAAATATTAAATAATTTGAATTATTATCATAATCATAATGAAAAGCACTTATCCAAAAATATTAAATTGAGGCCTAAGATAACTATGTGGTACAATAGCCAAGGTCAGATTGGCTTAGAGGTATGCAGGGCTACAAGGTATTATGTCTGTAAAAGGGAGGGAATTATTGAAATTCTACTGTTCCAGATCCTATGAGGCTGTTTTTCAGTCATAGTAAATGCCTGCCCAAAGTACTGAAATTGTTGGGAGTTTATGTATTAAAAGTCGTCACTTGACAGAGTCACTTATCCAAGAACAGTTTAGAATTCTTAATACAATACTGTCATTATTTCTGGTTATAGTTTGAGTCTTCCTGCTTGTTTTCTTATGCAAAAGCTTGTCTTTGCTACTCTACTCTCTCACTTAATGAGCCTGACTTTAGTATGTTTTGCTTTCTTTACGCTAAACAGCTAAGCGTTTTAACTCTTTAACATTCTCTCTTCACTGGAGTACACATTAATATTCTACTTGACCTCCCTCCTAGGTTCTCTCTCCGTTAAGGACAACCCTCAGGGTTAAAAATAATTCTGAAACATTATGCTGTGTTCAGAATTCCACCTTTTTCTGATCTCATTGCATGGCACGTGGATCCATAACGTTAAGCTAGTTTAAGGTTCACAATAGAAGCTCAGTTTGATACAGACTGGTACACAAAGTGTGATAAACTAATTTGAATTGATTATATATTAATACAATATTTATTAATTAATTAAGCGTGTCCCCATGTGCAGATGGTGTTCTCTGCCCTCCCTTCTTGAAAGGGATTCATGGTTTCATTATTGCCTTGCAAGACTTAGAAAAAGATTACAATCAAGAAAGTTCCCTTTCTTATTTTCTTTTATGATTATTTAACTGAGATCCTTAAAGAAATACTATAGGGTCAGGAATACAAACGTGTGCCCCTTCCCCCCCAAATCTTTCACATAGCAAAGCATTGGATTGGCTGAGATCGTCAATTCTGATGATCTCTGTCAAGGAGGCAGGGCGGGCCAAACGCAGCCCTGGCCAATCAGCATCTCCACACATAGATGCATTGAATCAATGCATTTCTATGGGGAAAATTCAGTGTTTCCATGCTGCATGTTGGAGAATGTGTAGCAGATTGAAAAATTGTATGGTGTCAGGAAATAATTTTGAATTGGACATCCCATTTCAGATTGCATTCAGACAGCATTCATAGTTAATGAAATAGAAAAAGCTAGCATCCTCTTGTAGACAGTCTGCTTGTCTGGAATAATTGTATCTTTGTGGTAATGTGACTGACAGACATTCCTTTTAAGTATCAAATACCATTTTCACCACTGTGCCTGCTAAATTAAGCTACAGTACTCCTCATCTATTTTTGTAGACTTCCTAGTTCTGTGTTTATACAATCCATTACAATGCGTGTATTATAGTTTTATATAATGCTATTGTATTGTGTGGAATTTACATGAAATTCATTTTATAAGGAATTGCATGGCTGGTGAGGTGCACATTCTCTTGTATTTAAATATGTTCTTTATGAAATATAGCAAACTAGTTCAGTATGCTGCATACCAGTGGAAAGTTATTCTTGAGGCTAAATGTTGCCTTGTTTGTGGTGTTTAACGGTGTGTGACAGTTATGTTTTTTTAAGTAAAAATATGAGAGCGTCTAAAGCAAGGAAAAGTAACTTTTATTTAATCCAGTGGGTATTCTTAGGGAGAGAAAAAATGTTATAAATTATTAAATCTTCATTCCTCCTAAAAGTTTATGGAACGTAATAAAATACATAAAGGTACCTAATTGGTCTCTTGGTAGAAATCATTGTACCATGTAATCAATATATGTCAGTATTATAATGAAACCAACTTTAGGTTAAATGAGTCGAAATACCATGTACGTAATTCGCATTTGTGGGTTTTTTTCTTCATTATTTCTGCATATGTGTGTATGTGAGTATGTCCAAATGCCCCTTAGGCTAGATCACAGGGCTTAGGAGTGGAGGAGGAGTACATAAACTATGGTAAAAGGATATAATCACAATAAATACACACATTGCACACCTTGGTTTATATACACACATTTATATACACACATTTCCATACGTGCACATTCACAGAGTTTTTTTAATTTTTATACACATACATTTATTTTTGTTACTGAACCGTAATAGTAGGAACAAATGTGAGTGACTGTGGTATTGAGTGTGGATAACTCCAGATCTGAATGACCTGTGCAGAGATAGAAGGAGGATGGCTGACAGTTTAGAGGAAACAGGAATGGTGGAGATATATGAAATATGTGGGTCATCTGGAGAGGAACATAGGGAGAGGGTGAGCCCTACAGAGAGACTGGCAGATGGAGAGATAAAAAGTGTTGGGCCCAGGTTGACAGGTACATAAGAGGAAGGAGAAAGTGCTAGAAGAGGAAAGGGGTGCATGTACCTCCACACTTCCATCAGAGTTAGTGCATGAAGGGCTTCAGTGCTAACAGGCAAACATTATTGAGAAGAAGAACAGTAGAATAGGTGAAAACATTTCACTGATGGCAAAAATATTACTTTAGTAAAGCCTGTGTGAAATAAAAGGTGCATGAAAGAGATAGCAACATGGTAGAAGGTTAAGGTTATTATCGTCAACAGTGTCAGCATGTAATGAAACGGTCTGTCAGAAATACAGTAACACAGTAATCTAGCTTGAAAAAGGACTTAAGGACTCTAGTC
The DNA here is from genome assembly GCA_933207985.1 of Pelobates cultripes. NCBI lineage: Eukaryota > Metazoa > Chordata > Amphibia > Anura > Pelobatidae > Pelobates > Pelobates cultripes. The sequence goes on along the minus strand of OW240917.1, from coordinate 201,269,361 downwards.
CATCAAGTGTAATCTTCCACATATCTGTTTATGCAAAAGAAGGTAAAAACTCAGGTAAAAATATCCTGCTTGGTTCCAAAATGGAACTCCGATAACTCTTAGGATTAACACGCTATTACCACCCACATTAACTATTGTGCCCTGTAATGTTCCAAAAAAATCATCCAGACCTTTTTTTTAAATACAGTATCTGTAAAGCATTGATAAAACAACCTATTCAAGTAAAGAAATCCACATCCTTATTGTTCTTCATGTGAAGAACCCTTTCTTTTGCTGCAGAAGAAATGTCCATTCTTCAAGACTCGAAGGCTCAAAGGGTATCTATCTATCTATCTATCAACAGTCCAGTTAATGAACATATTCAAAGACAGCTGTTTGTATGGACCCAGCATGCATAGGCATCTTATCATTATTTTCCTGAAGTAAGCAATTTCAGATTTTCTAGCCATCCATCATAACTACAATTTTTTATTCCACTTTTTAATTCCGTAGCCTGCTTTTTAAACTTTTTATAGTCCATTAACATCCTGTTTTAAAACTGATTACAAAAAAGCCTTGTATAATTAAAGGGTTACTCCAACCACCATCCATGACTTCTACATTGATTTGAAATGATCATGGTGGTAGGAGTCAGTATGTGCAGTGTTTGAGCTTGAAACACAGCACATACTGAGTTATTGGCAATTATGTGCCAGACAATTAGGTGCACAAGTTGCACCCCCAGTAAATGAACATAGGTAGCTCAGAACTCTGTTACAGGTTGCCTAATTTCAGTTATGAGCATAAATTGCATCTGTTGTCAGGGAGGGAAGGGAAGGGATAACAACAGATGTGGAAAAAAAATTCCCCTTGCAGAAAGAGCACCTTCAAGGGAAAGCTTGCTCTCCCATCCCTCCCTCCCCCACTCTGCCATCCCTCCCTCCGCCACTCTGCCATCCCTCCAATCTCCATCCGTGCTCATTGGTTGTTTTTTTTTTTTTTTTTTAAACACTCTCCCTCTGCCTCCATCCACTCGCAGAACCAAAGCATCCACTCTGACCCTGCAATTGGGCAATTGGTCAATCTGTCTAGACGCTATGAGAAATTTCATTGCGCACTGAATTTAAGGTGAGTAAAACCTTTGTATTTTAGGTTTTACAGCAAATTGAGGGATGGGGGGGAATCCCCACTGTACCCAGAAGGAAAGGCCCTTCCCTCTCAGTAGGGTTATAGTAAACATTTAAGGTAGGGTCTTATCATGGTTTTATAAAGGGGTAAAATTATTGTTCATGTGAATTATATTTTTTTTTATCCAAGAAAGTACCTTACTGACCTTTGCAGCAGCTACCTGACATTGCACATTGTTGCCTAGATTATTGCATATAATTATTTCCAAGACCTTCTCATTAACAGTTATTGTTAAACTCTTTGAGGGTATAAATTGCTTGTAGGTTCCTCATCCCAAAATGCATAACATTGTATTTATCTACATTGAATCTCATCTGCCACTTTTCTGCCCAGCCTCCTAATGTATCCAAATAATTCCAAAAACAAGTAATATTCTGCTCAGAGTGGATCACTTTACCTAGTTTTCTGTTATCAGCAAACAATGACACATAGAATTCGGTGTTGACCACCAAATAATTAATAAACAAATAAAGGACAAGTAAACCTAGGACAAAACCCTGAGGTACTGTACTTTCCACTATTGTCCAACTTTCTAATATTTCCATTAACAACTAATCTCTATACTCTGTCTTTAAGACGAGATTCAATCCAAAAGCAAATATTTTCATTTATACAATAACCTTCTGTGCGTAACTGTATCAAATGCCTTAGCAAATCCAAATAGATCATATCTACCATAATGTAAATGTCTTCTCACATAGAATGCAATCAAATTAGTTTGTCTGGATCTGCCATTCAGAAAACTTGCAGATTCTTAGTAATAACATTATTTGTCAAAATGAATTACTGAATATTATCCCTTAATAACCTTTTAAATAATTTTACAACCACAGACATAAGCTGACAGGTCTGTAATTTCCAGGCTGCTCAATTTTGATCTCCTTTTTAATATGGGCAACAGATCTGCCTTTTGCCAATCTTTTGATAGCAATTGGAATGATTGCAAGAGAAGATTTAAAACCAAGATGGGCCAAGTTAGTCTGTATTGAACATGACCCAGAAAGAAATGATCAAAATTAAAAACATAGGGAAAGGGCATAAAAACATAGGGAAAGGTTTCCAGATCTTGCTGACTCGAGAGAGGCCAGCTCAACCACTGGAACGGGTACATTTATTTTAAAATATCACTTCCTCTTTTCTTCTACTGTAGAACTGCATAATGTTATGTAAGCTGTGATTTGAATGGTTTTAAGATGTCTTTCAATGTATTATAATTTTAATAGGTCATTCATTCAAATATGTACTAATGTAAACAAATTGTGCATTATAAGTTTGTGTAATAGATGTATATGCATCCACATTGCATTGAAGTATCTGCTTGCTGTTCCAAATGTTTATGTGGCTGTCTGGAGGTGGGACACAGATGTCATGGTTATCTTCTAGTCCCACCAGGTATGGGCCTTCTAATAATTAAGATATTGGAAGAAAAGTTCCAAATGGTCATGTCTCACATGATTCTGATGTGGACTGTAGTTGCTTTTCAGACAACTACTGTGTGCTTGATCAAATGGTGTATATAAACCTGGTGGGTGCATGAGATCAAGAGCTCACTGTCTGTTTTCGCAATGCACCTTCGATGTCACTGCAACCACTCTTTTTCTGCTGTTTTTATTGCAGCCGTCTATTAGAAGTTTGTTGGTGTCACAGCCTCTGTTTCTTCTGTCAGGCCTAAATTGAAGGACATGAGCGATACCATGAAAGTTGTAGGGATTCAGTGACATGCTGGCTTCTGTTGCTATAGCAAAGTGAATGATGAATGGTGAAATTTTAACTTTGCTAGTCTTGATAGGATAGGAAGATGACAATAACCTTGATTCCTACCAGGAATCAAGGTCATTGGCCAACTTAAGAACACCTAAAGACAGAAGCTCAAGAAAACACAGAAACAGCACAAAACATTCTAAAAGATTTAGAGAAGCAAGAGATATTAATAATGACAGGCTCACCAACGTGTCAACAATCTGCTACATACATGGAATAGCATTTGGAATGAATCATATAATTTGACACAAAATAGAGAGCAGCCAAATCCTTTATCATCCATTGCCACACCAGCTGATACACCAGAATCACACTCAAGAGTAATTAGAAGTACAAAGTAAGGACTTCCTGCTTCGTCACTTAAAAAGTTAAAATAGGACATCATTCATTCCACCTCATCCATCCTGCTTTTTAGTAAACTTCCTTAAACTTAGAAGTGTCTGAGTCATCGATGATTGGTCACTGAGTACAAAAACTTAGGGTAATGTACTAGTAAAGGAAATAGATAACACCGAGAAAAAAAAATCATCAATTAATTTCAAAGTTTTTGAAGAAATATAGCAGCAACCTCATGAAGTGCTATAGCTCAGAAACAATTCAAAAAAACAAATGCATATTAGTTAGGAACATAATGGTATTTGTAACAATAAAGATTCATTAAAAATACAACCAGTATTGTAAATGAATGTAGCGCTCATGTATGGCAGAACAGTTATGTTCAATTAGTATGCAATAGATGGTTCTAAGGTCAGATTGGAAAAAGCTGAGAATTGGATGGATTTTGTACAATATAAAAAAATATTTGTCCTCTTCATCCTGGATGAATTTTTAGATTTTATTTTCTAAACTTGCAAGGTCTATCACTTACCTGTCTTAAGTATTTTTAACATTATTTTTTATAAATAAAAAATTCTTTGATTTTGAAGAAAAATGTTGTATACATTGTTTTTAGTAATTTGGTTGATTACAAAGTTAGGTGGATATTTTCCTCACATAAAATAGTTTGTTGCCTTCTGTCGTTAACAAATGTAGTTTTCACACTTTTTTTTAGAACAACATGGTGCTCAGTGTATGCTCAAAGAACAGAAAAAAATATTAGGTAATACTCTGGGAACTCCGTATGAAGGAGCACAAAGACCTTTTCTCGCATTACTTGGAAATTAAAGGACGGTTTGAAGTTTGAACAGGTGTCTCTTTAGATCTGTGAAGTAAGGTATTTGGAGTAATGTTGCTCTGTTTGTTTTCCAGTATGATGCAGCCAGTTTCAATACTAGGATTTAGGTACCTACATAATACACTTATTCTTAACATTTGTATCAAGTTCTGCATCATTACCTGCTGTGTAGAAGACTTCAACATATTTGCCAAGTCTGGTCAGAAAGGTGTCCCTGTTGGTTGCACAGATGCGAAATGTCACTTCTCTAGAAATAACACCACTGAATACAACTTTGGAAATAACCTAGAACATGTGATAATCTTTTTTTCATGTTATGCGTCTTACATTTAAAGTGACATCACACTACAATTCACCCCAGGCACAGGCAGGGCACATAATGCAAATGATGAGGAGAGTGGAAACATTGCTTGGTTTCTCTTATCCACTATATTCAATGACAGAAATGGGTAATAGTTATAATGCTGATTGACAGTGATCACGATGGAGTTGCCCCATTTTTACATTTAATTTAATTTTTCAGAACACTCACAAAAACAAATTTGTTAATTATAGTGGATAAGTCAGTAGAATCTTAAAAATCCTCAGATGATAATGAGTATTGAATGGTAAATCTTCTCTAGTACTGCAGCAAGGGTTTGGGTCCTACCCTTAATGGAGTATTATTTATTGCGGATGTCTATTTACCTATTTTGATACAAGAGAGCTGAAACGTTGTTTCTTCTATGTAATAACTTCTCTATGTTTTAATCATTGATATTGCAAATTAAAATACAAAACATTAAAAAAAAAAAATCCTGTGATGTGACTGTTTCCCTTTAAAAAAAATATCCAGTAATATCCAATGATCCAGTAAAACACTAACTGGGAATGACGTAACATTCTGATATTGTCGTTTAAAGAGAAACAATGTTAATATTGTGCAGAGCAATTAAAAAAATGTTTACTGTGGAACTTGGTGGCATAAATAGTATGTTTAGTAGCAACCTGTCAACATCTGACCTGTATCTACAGAGTCTTTACACATGTAGTGGTAGTTATAATAGTGAATTCAATAGTGCAAAACAAAAAGCTAGTAATAAACAAACATTATTAGTGAACTATATGAAGCACATACAATATGTAGACATGTTTAACCTACCAAACGTTTAAAAACAAACATTTTATTTAAAGGGATACTATAGTGTCAGGAATACAAAACTGTATTCCTGGCACTATTGCTCCTCCTGCCTCCCCCCTCCCTCATGCGTCCCCCTCCTCTGTAAATAAAGGGTTTTTAACCATTTATTTACTTACCTTACCTCAGTGCCGAGGGAATTTCCTCCTCCACCCCGTGACGAGCAGGCTCTAATGCACACGCACAGCAAATGCCACGCAAGTATTAGACCTCACCACAGGAAAGCATTGAATCAATGCTTTCCTATGGGGAGACATCTGGCACTGGATGTCCTTAATGCAGAATGTGAGGACATCCAGCGTCAAATACCAGACCACAGGTCCGTTTCAAACCAGGAAGCCCTCTAGTGGCTGTCTGGTAAACAGTCACCAGAGGCTGACTTAGTGCTGCAATGTAAATATTGCAGTTTCTCTGGAACTGCAATGTTTAACATTGCAGAACTAAGGACAATAGGGAAACAGTACCCAGACCACTTCAATGAGCTTTATAGTATAGAGAGACATATGTGTCTGGCTTTGGTATAAAAAGTATGAAAGCATATTTGATTTAGCTATGTTTCATAAATATCCCAGATTCAACTGTTGATCTGGCCGTCTTAGGCAGTCTTAGCTTCTGAGTAGATGTTACAGTCTTACATGGCTATTTTTTATTCAGAATGCCATATGGTCAGGACATGAAGGCATTCTTTCAGAGTTTTAAATCTGAAATTCTTTGGCAGTTGGCACTTGTCCATTTACATTATAACAAATATTAGGTAAATTACAATCCTATCCATTGTATAAGTAATGTTTCCAGTACATTCCTGGTGCCATTCCTCAGTTCTATATCAATTTTGTTTTTTAAGTGATTTGACACAAACTGAAGCTCCATCTGGTGCCTGTGGCCTGGACTCTAGCTTGGCATAAATTATTCTAGATTAATTCCATTTCTATTTGGATGGTATGTATTGGCTGAGTGCCTTATCCCATGCAATAATTTATGTTATTAGAAGTGAGAACAGGGGGCAAGGCTTAAGCCTCATGGCGACCCATCATGTTTTGTAGGAGCTCCGAGCTCAACACTCACTGTAAATGGGCTACACTGATTACTTACCTGTCACAAAGAGAGATATTGAGACTCACCTATTACAGGAGCCGACAGGAGTGACTTGAACTGACCGATCCAGCCTTAACATCTCTGCAAACTGATATGTCGGTGGGGCCTGGTGGATCTCTCGTCCTGCGGACCCCCGTACCTTCTGTCACTTGTCCTTCAGCCCTGTTTCCCCTCCCTCTGGACCAGGTGGGTTTTCCCGAACCCCACGGGCACACATCTTGTACCAACACAGCAACAATACTAGCTACACTACGCTCTCGCAACACCCGACAAGATGGCAGCTGAGAACTTATCTGTAGTCAACAGGCCTATGTAGCCTGCTCTGACACACCTGCACCAATACTACTGACTCACTTACTATGAGCTTGGTGGCTACTTTTTGGCTAATACAAGACTATTTGTTAATGGTTGATGACACTGTGCAGATGTTCTATGCATGCTAATTTATCATTTAACTTAAACTGAGGCTTGAAACCTTCTTGTGACTATTGCTGCTTTGCATTACACAACTACTGTGTTGTGTACTGCAAAGTGTAAAACTAAGTGTTGTACCAGCTGTCTTACCAATTGCAATTGCCAACCCAACATATCCCTGCTGTGTCATACTGTTTTTCTGTGTCAAAAATAAATGCCTGCTATGCTTATGCCTGAATAAAAACACTATTGACAAAAAAAGAATTAGAATTGAGAATGTGATATTTTTTTTTAACATTGTTAAGTTTTATCAGCAGTCATTAACATGTTGATAAGCATTAAATTATAGATTGTAAGGTTTCTCCATATTGTGAATATATTCAAAAGTTGGACTGTTTTATTGTTTCCAAAAAGTGTTTTAAGTTAAGTTGTTCTGCTGGATTTATCACATACAATTCATTCATTGCTTTAAAAACTATTGAAATTATATTGGTGTCTACAATGGACAAGAATTACATTTCACTATAAAGTTTTGATTTTTACATTGTTTTTTTATTCTTTTTTTACTTTCAACAAAATATTATTGTCTGTAAGGAAAATTAAATATGTTGTGCCAACTATTTTATTCATCGTGGTAAGCTGTCTTTTGCTGTAAATCTGTTCTTTATTTCCTCTTTTAGGACACACAGGACTTTTATGCAATGTTTAGTCTTTATTGCAAACTAAGCTTCTAGGCACAATACTACATTTCCGACTTCATAATCAAAATCAGCTTGTGCTGCAGATACTTTCTCAGTTTAGGGTGCTGTGCCATTGACAAAAGTCAATAGATTAATGCTGCATTATGTAAAAGGAACCAAGTGTATAGAACTGTTTTCTGGGTATCTAAAGAAAACATTGTAGGGTGCTGGTGTTTTGATTTCACTAAAGTCCAATGTACTTTCGTAAATTGCCCCACAGTACTTTACAAAAGGCACCACACCTAAGAAAATACTTGCAATAATTAAGGTTCGTCATCTACAACATTGTGAATGATAAAAGTGAGTAAGGATGCTTCAAATCCTTTGTCATCACACATTTATGTAATCAAATGGTTCAAATGTTTTAATTGTGGGGGCTTAGCTATCTGGTTTGGACATGGGAGCAGTTTCTTCTTCCATCTCCTAATTTCTTTCACACCTAGGATCCTGCCAGATGGAATGCTTGGTATGCAGAGATAGACAGCATTGCTAACTCTTCCTGCATCTGTTTGTCATTTCTTGACATATGAAAGCAATCATATGAAATGCTGGAGAGAGGCTTATTCTAAATAATCCAGTTATAGCAGTTAGAATCAGCACATATCCAGTAATCACAGAGCAAACAGCAGCACTGTGAGCACCTATGTGCATTGACACATGGGTACACCGCAGATTCTTGGGGACCAGATTTCTATGACATTCCGATACATTGGTGGTGTTAATGGGGTTACAGGAGTAGTCAAAGTTTAATATCCAATACAGCACTCTGTAGTGGTTATAATGTCAGGAATCCCCTGGTACCATACCATCTATAAGTAGACAAACCATTTATAAGCTATTTCAATCTAAATTGGGTTCCCCAAGTGCCTCCAGTCTGGCCTTCTCTTCAAATATCACTAAAGAGGATCCTCACTTTAAATCAATGAATTTGTCCCATATAAGGATAAACTTGATATATCTAATGCCAAAGTGTTACTTCCACTTTAGGCATACAGGGGACTCTTGGCAGCATAATCATTACAGCACTACATCATATAACAGTTTTTTCCTTTCATGATACCCAAGACCTACATGAAAACAAGAGAAATCTCAATGTACCCTTCCCGGTAAAATATTTCATAAATAAATAATACTTAATTTTTAATAGAAAAAGAGTTGAATCAATGTTAAACCCCTAAAGCACTTTAGCTTGCTAAAAATCGCAGATTTCAATATAAATGGAGTCTTTTATAAATTTACCCCTCCAGTTTTCAAGCAAAAAAACAGGTCCTGTTACTTCCTGGTTTGCTTAGCTCAGTAGAGCTAACATATTATTGAGTTGCATTAGAATGTCTATTATTAAATAGTCAGAGAAGGTCTGGGATGGGGAAAAAGTGGAGTGCTTGCAAAGGCTTCAGACATGCGAACTGCAGGTTTTTCAAGTGCTTTTTAGATATAACCCCAATAAAATAATGCATTAATGAAATGCATGCAAGTTTTAATTTGGGGTATAGATACTAAACAGTGATTTTTATTTATTTTGTATTGAGGTAGTGGAGTGTCTTTTAAATGGTTAACTGACATTTAAATTAACTAGCTTATTAAAGTTGTTTTGGTGCATATATCATGACCCTTCAGTCTCGCTGCTCAATTCTCTGATGTTTTAAAAATGACTTTATTTCTGCAGCTTCAGCCTGTCATTTTTCTTCACAACTTCCATTCACACATCCTGAGAAACCCTATCTTACATTGATATCAACTCAGAATCACTAGAGTATTTACTTGAGTACTCATGGGATATTTGAATGCTGTCCTTCTTATCTTCAGAGCCATGAAGCAGCAAATGCAAATATAATATATGTCTCCTGCCAGCAGCCTCCTGTGTGAGATAACAGGCATCTCACACAAAAACTGAACAAAAGTTAACTTTAAACTTTATACACACAAACACAACAGTATTTAATTATTTAATAATGCTTTGTTTCAATTTATATCTAATTTCATGTGTTAATTTCATGAGTTAACAGATTTCAAATGTGTCTGGAGAACATACACTAAACTATTTGTTTGTTTTTTGTTTTTTTACTTGTTTTCATCATATGATATATTCAAGATACACAGTGCTTCTGCATGAAAAGCCCTCGATTAGTCACTGCCCAGCACTAACAAAGACGATTATGCTGGGCAAAAACATAGGGCAGATCAGCTTAACTGTATGAAGCAAATTCTGCAGCTAAAATATTTAGAATTTTAGTCAGGGTATTTGAAAAAAAACTAAATGATGACTTTTTTAAATTATATTGATCAAATTTGCTAGGCAGATTTCAAGATGCATACACGGCACTAGGACCATGCATAGAGTCCTGTAGCAACTCTCCATGCAAGGGTTGCTTTGAAGTGGCAGGCTGTTATTTACTTATTTATAGAACCAGCCTCTTTCATGAGTGGATCTGCTCTTTTTATTGCCCAGTGCAGCCTGTTGTCTTTGCCTGCTCACTTTGGTCATAGCTTGGGGTGAGTGGAGAATCACCATAAGAAGTTAATTCTGAAGTCTTGTGCCTTTAAAGTAGTTAATAACAATAATAATAGATGAAAAACAATAGCAATAGCAAAATACAGTAAACTGATATATAAGCCAATATAAATATATATGTCGTAAAACCCAAGTTATGAGAAAGTAGAATGCATAGTTAATAAACATTTACCCTTGATGACTCTAACTTTGCAACTCCGCAGATCACCTGTTTCTTATATATACCTTTGGCCTTTGCAGGTTAGTAATTAAATTCCTTGCTAGGCACAATTTACACTGAGCTCTACTCCATAAAAATGTTTTAAAAAAATTACTGTGTAGATTTTCTTGCTATTAAGCTGAAGCTTAGATTGTAAACTCACAATGCAATAATGAGATAAACGGCTTCTGTTTATATGCATATCACAAGATCTACAATTCCAATTACATACATAGTGCCAACATATTTTGCAGCACTGTACAATAGGTAAACAAGACAGACAATTCATTCTAACAAAGACATGACATACAAGAACAGCAGGTGAAGAGGATCCTGCCCAAACAAGCTTATAAAGTATATGGATATAAACGCACAGAGAGAATCAAATGTTGTAACTGAATGGATGCGACGGGGGTCCAGGATAAGGGTGCACATTAGATGGGAGACGGCAGAGGAAGGTTGTAAGGTATGAGGAGTTAAGGGCAAGCTGACAGGCGTCTCCCAAAAAGTTTGTTTTGGGGATTATTGGACTGGGAGAGTCGAATGGATGACATTTTTTATAAGGAGGGGGAAGCCCTGGAGAAGTCCTGCAAGCAAAAGTGTGGGATTGTAGTCGAGATCAGGAAGGAGGTTCAGCGCTGATAAGTCAACAGGGAATATAACAGCAAGGAAGCATACCTATGGGAAAGGGAAATCTAAACCCCTTAAGGTACGTATGGAAGAAAGAATAAGGGTGCACCTTATAACAAGTGAAATAATACTTATAGGAGTACTTCAGAGTCCAAGCATCCATACCAGAGCTGGATTTAAGCTCTGGATATTGTGAGCAGTTTTATTACTATACACACAATATTCCTCACTGTTCATACTATACCATTGGAGTTTTCTTTGTCTTCTGTTCTCTCCACATATCAACTTTGGAATTGCGAATCTACATCTGTGACTTTACACTCCACCTTATGTACTACTAGGACCATTACCTGTGAATGTGGACTACTTATATGTGGACTATTCGATATCACTGCTTGGACTCTGAAGTACTCCTATAAGTATTATTTCACTTGTTTTAAGGCGCACCCTTATTCTTTCTTTTTTCTTCCAAGAGTGTGGGTTTGTTGTGTTTATCTATGATCATTATTTTACTGCATGATAGAATGTACATACCTGTCAGCAGTGCATATGGTTGAGAAAATGATTGCATTCTTACACCCATGTACTCTATATTTCCATTATTAAATTAGTCCTAATGGAGATTCAGAATTCTAAAAATGTAGCTTCAATATCTCAAGTTTATCCTGTCATTTTCCACTATTTTTGTTACATTGATAATATTTTATGTGCCTTTTTACCATGTATTCCTCAGAGTCCATTCTTCCATTCAGTCATCGTTTGTCACAGAGTGTTTATAGTTAGCTTACTGTGTTTCATTCAGTAAATGGACTGTTCACAACCAATTTGCAAGATGTAGACTTTGTACTTTGCAGAGATACAATGGGGTTGAGTCAAAGTGAAGTACTTTCTCTGTCATATTTATTTCCTCGGGAATAACAGCAACAGATTTACAGCTACTTAACACGGAAGTCAGAAACTGAGCTTCTGTGTGAAAACTAACAACGTGTTGTCAGTGGGGGTCCTATAATGCATACTGCCAAAAATCCAAAGAATAGCAGCTGCTGGATGAGACAATTTAAGCATTTGATTAGGAAGCTGTCGAAAAAGTGTAAATTTAGTATTTTGGTGGCTGTTGGACTGCAATTTTCTGGAAGGCCAAAGGTGGACTTTATCCATGTGTTAAAGAACAAATAAAGATTTTTCAAAAACTGATCTTGTTCGTTGTGTGAGCAACAAATAGGACTACTACTATAATATCAACTAGAAATCCCAAAAGATACATTTGCTATAAGCCTTCAATTTAATGTGTTATTAAACTAGCAGTGACAGGTCATGTTTGTATTTCCTATGTGAATGACATCCATTTTCATGATACAACAACACCAACACAATCCCAAAAAGTAATCAGAATGTAGTACATATCATTATAAGCTCATTCCCTTCTAACTGCCTCCGTATACCTTGCTATTTCACCAACAATACTCAGTTTTAAATATATAATTTCCCACCAACTCATCTAAGACCCTCCATAGCACTTTAAAGCTAGAAGGCCCATGGTAAACATTGGCTCTCTTTGGGTTCTCTCTTTGTACACAGTTGAAGCACTGAACCATAAATGGGACACATGGGATTTTACTACCCAAAAGAATTATTAAAAAGATAAAACATTGTAAATGTAAAATAAATAAATTATTTACATCTAAAAAAAAAAAAATTATTCAACAAATCGTAAGGCTTTGGTGCTCCTCCAGTGATGCCAACAAGAATGGAACTGGATGAAGACTCTTAGCAAACCTCTAGTCTCCCATTGTAATTAATTATTTAATTAATTAATTAATATAATTCACAAAGCTTTGAATGATCCTCTGAATTTTGAGATTTACCAATTGTAAATACTGGGGCAATTTCAGATATTAGCCTCAAATATGCTAATACAATTTGTATATGTAAGACAAAAGAAAGTTTTGACTTGACATGTATTTAGTGAAAATAATACACAATGTTTAATAATAAACATATAATAGTTCATTTGCAAACTTTCATAAATCTCCTCCAATGTGATTATCTGCGTACATAGTAGAAGTGTAAATATACACTTGCATTTGCATGAAGGATCAGTATGTGTAAATGCAGGGTGTATTTGACCATAGTATGCATGAATGGAGGGGTGCAATTTAGTGTAGTACAATCGTGGAAGAATGTAAGATGATGATGATTCTGCTTTTTATAATACTAAATGCATGTCTCTCTCCATGCCCCAACTCCAGTGCCTACCTTATTTTTTTCCCCTTATGCATTTATGCACATCTCCATTCTGGTGTTTCTCTCTGTCTCCCCATGTTACGTGTCTCTCTCATCGTTGTGCATCTCTTACCACTTAGTCAACCCTTGTGTAACTATCTATTTATGTGTTTTTCTTCTCTTCCTCATCCCCTTTGTTATTTTCTTCCACTATCACACCCTCTTGTGACACAAGGAAGGAAAAGCTATAATGCATGGCCTTTATTCTCATTATTAGCAATAATTATCAAAATACATCAACTACATTTGTACAAGTACCTGAAGTAAAATAATTAGGGCACAGTCTGCCTGAAAAAACAATGACACATACAAAAACTTCTGTGTTCCCAGTCTAAATGAATGTTATACTGTATATCAGCAAAATTTACATTATTAGGCTGCAAGCCAATATCAATAGAATTTGACTCCAAAGTAGAGATTTTTATCTGAGAATTGGAGCTGAGCCCAATGTGTAATCAGTCTATATTGCTTTAGTACATTTAGACAGAGTAATATATATATAAATATTTATTTTGAAATTGAATAAGTAAGTATAATTTTAAAAAAAAAGTCTTTATAAGTAAAGTACTTCTATAGCCATCTTTTGCTAAATAACATATGTAAACAAAAGGCCATACATTCTCTGTTATTCATGAAAAATATATCACATTCCAAATTGACATTATTATTATGATTATGACCATACATATATTTTATCATTTCTTTATTGGTTAACATCAGTGATTTTTAACTCCTGAGTCAGGACCAAACACTGGATCCTTATACTATTTAGGTCCCCAGTGGTTGGAACAAACCCTTCATATATATTAGGCTCCCGACTACTGTCCAATAATAATTTGTAAGTTGTCTTGAATGTATTGCATATCCTTTTAGCCTTTTGGAAGAGTTTAACAGATTTGTTTGTTCTACATTATATAACAATATAACAATTGAAGAATGGTTCAGCAATATAAGTTTAAAACCGAATAATGGGTTGTATGTCTAAAAAGATAAATAAATGTCCATATAATGCTTTCATTAATACATTAAATTAGATCATGCATCTACAAAAATTTAAATTCTTATTTTGCAACCAGCAACCAATTAATGCTCATCATATTGCCATCTATATCAGAGAAGATAGCAGCCTCAATATAGAATTTTAAGATCCTCTTTATCGGCAAACATTGTTAAAAATAGTTTTGCAGATGTTGTAAATTCCATGGACATTAAAACGGACACTCCAGGCACCAAAATAACTTAATCTAAATGAAAGTTTTATGAATATGGATTCACTGGTGGGCTGAGAGTTTCTTCTTGTAATGACATGAAGGGGTGCTGCTCTGGAACAGCACTGTCTGACTCTTTGTATTCCACTTGAGGATAACAGTCTTCTTTACTTGGCGACAACTCATTTTTCACAGTTGCGGTTGTAAGAGAGGTGCCAATCTTCAAACCCCCACAGGTAGAAGGGTTAAAATAGGAATCATTAAACCTCTCCACATCAAAGTCGGAGCTGCCTTTGGCACAATAACCTCCTCTTCCCCTGGTTGCTCTGAAGCTTTCACCTTAGGTTTTTCAGCATTCTCTGACAATGTTTTGGAGTAGGTCGTTTACCACGTTTCCTACATGGTGGCCTTTTGACAGGAGGATCACCTTCAACGAGATTGGTTTCCAACTTCAATGGTCCAGCCTTGTCGTCACTTGCATCACCTGGAGCAATTTTTATTGAATGACTCTTCCATATTCAAATCTCCAGTATTAGATGACTTAACCATGTCTATTTGATCTGAGTCAAATTTGTAGGATGACTTGGGAAGAGGTGGAGAAATTGGAACCTCTGGTTCTATAGAGTCAGTATTTTCCCTTGGAGCATGAACTGCATTGTCCTTTGCGGGACTGATATCAAGATCAGATCCAGTCACCTGGTCAAGGTTACTGGTGGTCTCCTCAATTGGCACTGTGAGGGAGGAATTCTTATCTCTGGTTGTTGTCTCAGGTGAGTCTGTTTCCGCTTCGTGGCTGGGCAGACTTTGCTTGAGACACTCTCTGACCAGACTTGTACCCTCCTGAAAGGTGTTGAGCGTTCATCTTGGTAGTCATATTCTCACTCTGGAAATAGGCGAGTGGATCTTGCAGAAAAGTGACGGTGGTATAAGGGTACTATGGGTCTCTGGTACCGAGACAATATTAGGAAACTGCGTACTGGTACTACCTTCACATTCAGACTGATTGTCCTCCAAAGCTGCTATGCAACGAGCACCCAGTTCATCAAGGACCCGGTCCATGAGGGGATCGCCAGTGCTATATAACCCCTCAACATCGTCGTCTTCAGTTTGGGCTGGAAAGCATTTAGCTTTAAATTCATGAGGAACTTCGGTTTTGCAGTCGAGAGGATCAACAAGCCATTTGTCCAAGTCAGAGTCAGGAGGATTAGGGATGCTGTGCAAATCAGGAAAGGGTATATAAACATCATTATCAGGCATAAAGACAGAAGTCTTAATGAGGTCATAATCTTGCTGTGAATCAGTGTTATTACCAACCATGTTATTCATCGTGATCCTAGACATTATTCTCTGCTGGTTCCGAATGGCCAGATCATTATGTAATGACATGAAGGGGTGCTGCCCTGGAACAGCACTGTCACTTTAAATATGGGAACCAATACAACAAAGAAATAAATGCCAAGACACAAATTAATAGGTTAAATCAAGATATATATATATATATATATATATATATATATATATTTACAGAGAACCAAAAGACAAAACAAAACAATAAATATACAATGCCACAAAATATATACAATACATCAGAATAAGCAGGAATTGTGCAGGCAACATATACTGGAATAGTCCTTTGGTATAAGGGCAGGATTGTGCAGTTACCACAAGTAGCAGGTAGGGCACAGATCCAGAGTCACAAGACTAATATACTGACACCAGGAAGCAAGATCAGAAGCAGAATAAATGAACAAGGCTGCAGGGTCAGGATCACTGGAAATAAAGCAGAGAACACGGAACCAGAACATAGGATCGGAGGGTAGAGGAACGAAGGACCAGGAGGACACAGTAATGCAGGTTCAGGAGGACACGGGACGAAGACCAGGAGAACACAGGAACGAAGATCAGGAGGCACAGGACACAGGACCAAGGAACAGTATGCAGGATCAAGGAGCCAGGAGCCAGAATCACAGGGGACCAGGAACCGGGGAAACGGGAGACAAGAGACAATGATCTGGCAGGGAGTGAGGCTAGAAACCAGAATATATAGGTGCTAAACAAGAGCCAGGTGAAGTGCTTAACGAAAAGAAATGAGAAACAGTGCCAAACAGAAACAGTGGTGAGTGTGAGTACTGCACGAAGGCATATTAACTAAGGAGTGTCGTGACACTTCTGAAGTTTCAGAAGTTGCGCTGGGAGGAGCTTAGATCACTGCTGGAGACACCTTGGGGGTTAAGCCCTTGAGGTAAAAGTGCCCTGTGGGGGTCCTGGCACCCTAAAAACGTCATTTAAATTAAGTTTTTTTGGTGCCTGGAGTGTCCCTTTGAAAGTGCACAATAAAACATTGTCAACACAACCCTTAAAGGACAATTGTCATTAAATATTCACTTCTCATTTTTTTATATATTTATTGCATTTCATGAAACAATGATTTTGATTAAATCGCATATATCGATTTTTTTTTTTTAAGAGAATTTTTTATCTGATCCAACATGACTGATTATTAGACGTAATTTTAGAAAAATATTTTATTAAATATAATAAACGTTTAAAAAACAAAAAGTTAAAATGTGATAACAATTGTCTTTTAAGGGTTGTGTTGACAATATTTTGTTGGGCACTTTCAAAGTCCTTTTTCAACTTATAATAGAATTACAATTAGAGAGGATGTACAAGTGATTCTATCTACAGTGGACCTAAAGTAAACAGGCACATATGTGTGTGGCTTCCTGTTGTAGCTCCACATTTGTACTAGCCCTTTACATATCTTGGATGTAGTATATCTCCTATTTTTCTCAGTGGATGGCCATTGATAGGCTCAGAGCTTCAATGGGCACCCTACTAGCCCTTCCTGGTACTGCTCTACAGAAAGGAACAGAAGCTGGGAGGCAGGAGCATGAGTTTCCATAGCTATTCTTAAACGGTTTAACTCAGGAAGCTAAGAAGGTGTCTGGACAAACCTGTCCCATAACAACTTAAATAAGCCTTAAGTAAGTTGGTATGGGTGTGGGAATTTTACTGCAAGTATTAGTTCCAATGTTTGCTTTCATATAAATTGCTTGAAATATATCTTGGGATGAAATTACTCAATAATACTTGTTTTTTATTCTCTGCAGTAATTTGTCACTACATCTCCAATCTGCAAAATGAAGCTGCTTTACCTCTCAATGCTCCTGTTAGTCTTTTTGACTAGACTGGAAGCAAGACCTCAGATTACAGGTAAGACAAAAAGAAATCTCAAATATGTCAAAAATGCCTGGAAATAATATGTAAAAGCTTACTACAGATCTAACATCAGTTATCAGATGGTGTTTCTCATCACATAGGAACACAAGTGTAGATCTGTTTAAAATCTATTTTCTGACGATGGGAGGACCTTTATATATTCTCTTTGTTTTATTCCACCACTTGATGAGTTGGATTATATCAAAATACTTCTCTGTAGCTTGTAAATTCGGTACCAAGGATACAGAACTTGGCGACCTTGCTGGCCTCCCCATCATCTTCAACAGTGTTGCTCTATCAATAATCGTTATCTGTGATTTCATAGAAAATGTGTAAAGAGCAGAACATTTAAGGAATGACTACAGTCATGATCTGTTTCACTGATTCTTGTATGATAAATTGAACTTTTAATCCACCAAGTATAGGGGAGCAGTTTCAAACCCCCATCAGTCAGGAAGGGCAAAAAATACCACCAACAGGTGGACAATGGAGATCATTGACATGTAGCTATATAACTATGTATTTATGTTTCATCTTCTTCAGAAACACCAGCAAAAAAGCACATAAAAGTAAAACAAGGCTGATTTTTGCTTTCCAGAAAATGTATACACAGTTGAAAAATGCAGGTTTTAGGATTAATGTTAAGCTAAAATATTGTAGCAAAATATAACTTTTTTGTTATTTTTTGGTACTATTTTTAAATTGTTCTTGTGCATCCATCACATAATTGATTCATTTAAAAAAACAAAAAAAAAAAACAGATAAAGGGATATACTTGCAATTTTGTAGCATATAAACTCATGTGTTATAATGTGATATAAAGGCCAGATATTCTAAAAAAAAAAAAAAAGCATAAATAGTCTTTTATCTGAAAAAGCAAGTAAAACCCCACTAAGACTGCACAGAAGGTGGTCTCCATGGATCAGCAAGGCCTGTCTGCCAAGAGATTTACAAAGACTGAACTTTTTCCAGGCATTTGAAATTCGATTTGCTGTACAGACTTGCGACATGCTAGGGAAATATCTGTAACCTCAAACAACCACAGCTTATTTAAAGAGAGCCCTTTTGTTTGTAGACTTTACACATGATCTAAAAGCAAACATTTTGCTTTGCCAAAATTATGTCAATATGCCACATTTTGCTTCCTTTGCTGCTGCGGTAAAATCCTGATGTTCAAGCAAACTTAAATAATGCTTTACTGTTTTAATATGACAAGACATACTGTATGCCTTACATTAAGGCAGGAGAATACATCTCCAACTAACCTAATTCCCATCATGAGCTGCCATTTGTAGTCTAGATTAAACTGATGGGAATTTTTCAGCATCATTTATAATGTTGTAGTTTACCATCATCCCTCGGTCACTGCAGCAGTTGTTATGAGGACTATGTATTAGGAACTGTTGCATCTGTGTGCAAGGTCTTTTTTGTAACTGAGGACCAAACGTTACATGTTTTAGATATATTTTAAATGTTGTATATTTTTTATAGATATGTGCAGGTTATTGTAATTCTTTGTTTTTTACCATGATTACTTATGCATCTGTGAGTTAACAATTCAATATGAAGTGCCACACATAGAAATATGATGTAGCTTTCATTTTATCCTCACAGGAAATTTTGCATCTTTACTACACATTTGTCACTTTTCTGTAAAATTATTAGACAAGAATTCCCTCTCATATGACTGCTGTGCATTTTAAAAATGTAAAAGGTGCGCATGTTTCAAATCCTGATTAAACACCTAAATAAAAAATAAAGTTTTTTTATTATTAAAATATTATTATAATTCAAAAATAAAAAAATATCATTAAATTTTATTTAGCTTGCCAACTTTAATTAATTAAAATGCTGTCCAGTAAACCTAGCACTTGGATCATGTGAAAAATGTGTTATATATTTTTTCAAGGCAGCTTTTTATCTACAAAAAGACATGGGATCTCATGAAATTACCAGCAGTAAAATATAAAAATGTTGGTAAGAGTATTTATCAGCTATATTCTACATTCAGTTTTTATGCAACAGAAGAAAGGTTTCATCACAAATAAATCATCAATAAAATTATTTGGCACTCCCATAATCTTTGCATCCCTACTGTCTGACATGTTTTCAGTACAGAGAAAACCCTATTATATCTGGACCTCTCAGCCAGGTAATTCTATAATTCTATAACACTATGATCCCTTCAATGAGATGAAACAGTTATGGTACCTACAATGTCTCTTTAATTAACTTTGTCACTGTCGTTGTTGAAAACCGCTAACCACTACTCAAACCCACAGCACTGAGAAGGTTTTTGAAAACCACAGTGCTGTGGTGCAATGGGGAGAGATCATCAACCCTTGCTCTACACAGTTAAATTAAAAAGAAACTCTGGGGCTTCAAGACGCAGATGAATGAGTCAAGAGATAAAGATCCAAGTTCCTCCTTACTCAATGTATGCCAAATAGAGATCTTGAAAAAACTGTGAAGGGTTCCCCTGGCAAATGATGAGTTATATCCATATCTACCACCAATTTTTCATCCTCCATTTCCTGAACATATATATTAAATTTGTTTCCAAATGGTATATTCAACTCTCAGAGTACAGACTAGTTTCATTTTTTCTTTGCAGAAGAGCATACAATCTGAATTATTAATTTAACTGTACTCAGTAGAGAGATGTATTTTGGTAATTTGTTTCTTAATTTTTATTTCTGTTTCTATATTTCAGAGAAAAAATGTAAAACTGGTCCAATGGATCTTGTCTTCATAATTGATAGCTCGAGAAGTGTTCGACCTTTTGAGTTTGAAAGCGTGAGAAAGTTTATGATTGATATCATTAATTCACTTGACATTGGTCCTACATTGACAAGGGTGGGAGTAGTACAATACTCCAGTCAAGTACAAAATGTTTTCTCTCTCAAGACCTTTTCTAAAAAGTCTGACATAGAAAAAGCAATAAATGAATTCGTTCCTCTGGCACAAGGAACAATGACCGGCCTGGCAATCCAGTACGCCACAAATGTTGCCTTTACCATTGAAGAAGGAGCTAGGCCATTGTCACAAAGAATTCCAAGAGTTGCAATTATTGTGACTGATGGTAGACCTCAGGATCGTGTTACAGACGTGGCAGCTCAGGCTCGTGATGCTGGTATAGAAATCTATGCAGTTGGTGTCCAAAGGGCAGATGTAACTTCACTAAGAGCCATGGCTTCCCCACCACTTGATGATCATGTTTTCCATGTTGAATCATTTGATCTCATTCAGCATTTTGCAATTCAGTTTCAGGATAAGCTATGTGGTGAGTTAAAACTGTTTTAGTTTCACTATTCAACATTCATTTTGGATTGTATACACCCCACTAAAGTATATAGTTGGCCCATATCATTTGGGGGGAAAATGTTCCACTCTACTTTTCTCTCAAGCATTGAGAAAACATAGCTTACACCTACATAAAGAGAAATTATAGTAAAAAAATGTATAAAAGCTGTATACAGTATACAGTAAATACATAGTAGTTATATACTTAGCTTTCTAAAGATGGACCTTTTAAGGTTTCTCCTGAATAGCTTCTTTCACATCCAGCATACAAAAAAAAAAAAAAAACATACGGGGTGGGGTTTCAGCTGATCCTAGAAAAAGATATACATGAAAATAATATTGCAGTATTGCAACAATGTAAATTGCTATATAGTTATCAGTTCCACTCAAAAGATATTTGAACATATAGTGCCTCAAAATCTCACTGGTATTTCCGAGGGGTCTGCCAATATACCTAGTTTGTTGACGGTCTCCACGGGAATACTCAAGAACACCGGGTGTGAATTTAAAAAGATTATTCCAATAAATATTAAAAGCAAAAATAGGTCATGTTCATTTTTTTAAATTCAAAAAGTACAGTTTAATTAGTAGGATGCCTTGACTGGAAAGGGAAGAAAACGACCATAAAGAACAATGTTTTATTTAGCTCGTTCTTAAAATATCTTATGAGTAAATCCCATAGCATCACTGTATGAAAAGTTAATTATAGCACCAATTTCCAAATAACTCATTACTGGCAATTTGTTTGTGCAATAACATCACTCATTCATGATTCATTCACAAAGCTGTTTTTCTTGACTATAAATCATTTCTGACTGGTTTGATTGATATGTTTAGAATAAACATGGTTTTTTCTAATAGCAGTATTTATTTAGAAAGAGAATAAAGTGTCAACGTTCCATTTCTAATTCAATAAGAAACACAATCCAACATATAAAGGAACATCAATTACATTTAAAATTGTTATTGAACTCACCTGATTAGGAGGGGAGACAGGGCATTGAGTCTGCATACTCCTGTGGTTAGTGTTTTGCCTAGGTCCCGTCACCCTATGAGATTTGAGTATTAATATCATAATGATAGGGGGCACTAAAAAGGAGGAAATTATAAAATATAAGGTAACAAATGTACCTACATGCCCCTTTGCAATGTGTGGTGGGTAAAAGCTTACCAATGGAATCAGGTGGACAGTCATGCTGGATGCCAACTCCCTAACTAGTAAAATGTCTGGCAAAAGGTCCCTCACCCATTTGAATGCAGTGGGTAAGGGGTTACAAATGAAAGACAGGGGTCAGAAAAAAAAATTAGATTTAGGTAACTGAACAGATAGATAAATGTTAGCTATATGGTTGTAAAGAGCCCAGAGGCATCAACACAACAACCAATGTTGGCAGCGTAATGGACTCTATGGAAAGCAGGCAGCAGAACAAGAAGAATCCAATTATTGTATAAATGCTATATGTCAATCTAGGCAACAACTCTGGTAACACATCTGACTTATTATTTTATTTTATTTATTTATGCTTGTTTGTTTGTTTAAGATAAACTTGGCTATTTTTTGCCCAGCTTGTCCCCTTCAAGTTTTAGATTTGTTAAATTGAAGTAGAAAACTAGTAATCTCCAAAAAAATAAAAATAAAATAGATTTTGTTTTAAACCTTTATTTTATAGATGTTGACATGTGCACTGAAATGGACCATGGATGCCAGCATACCTGTGTTAGCGTTCCCAGTTCATATTATTGTGAATGTAACCCAGGGTACAAACTGAATGCAGATGGGAAAACATGCTCTGGTAAGTTTAAGTGTATACATTTTATCTGAATAGTTTAATTTGTGCCATATGTATTGCAAATATGTTGTGTAAAAACTACATGTTTACCAAATGTTCACTAGTAAAGGAACACTCCCAAGTACCGTAACCATTATAGCACATTGTAGTGGTTATGGTTCTATAGGTGCCCTGGCACCCTTCTCCTAATGTAAGTAGTCAAACCTTTTATTAATGACTTGACTTCTTACCTAGGGACTTCATGACTCCATTACCGACCTCCTCTTGGGCTCCACTCAGATGACCCTGCATCGCAGGGATTACCTCAGGAGAGGTAACATAAACTCCTATCAGGAGCTTTCACTTCTGGCTGTGAGGAGGTGGAAGTGGCACCTTGTGAATCGCAGATAAGAAGTCAAACTGTTACTAAACAATTTCACTATTTACATGAGGGGGAGGGGCACCAGGGTAGTGTGTTGTAGTGGTTATTTTGCTTGGAGTGTTCCTTCAATGTGACTAAGCTCTGAATAAAAAGCTTCTACAACTATTTTTTGGGGTGATAGCCTGGGATGAGTTGTGGCATAACCTGTGTGATGGGAGTTCTAGTAGAGAAAATGGCAGCCACAATTTTGACTGCCTAAGTATTCAAATTCCTGTTGGAAATTGAAGCTAAAGCAAAACTCTGCAGTGTTTAGCATCACAGTGATTTATTTGTTTGTTTCTAATATTTGGAGGAGTTAAAGCATGTTTTGATATAAAGAAAATTGGCTTAGTGCTTGAAGGGTCTCTTTTAAATTCATGACTAAAATGGGCTGAAAAAAAGGAAAGGTTCCTAAATGGAATTAATGAAGAGCAGTTGAGATCAGTGGTTTTGAATACTGGCTTGCCATCTTTCCCAATGATGACTGGTGAAGTTTAATGAAGAGATGAACCCTCTTAACCCCATGAGATGGCATGCCTGATTCAAAACCAGCTAGATCTCCAGTCATCATAATTGGGAGAATGTAAACTGCAGGTAAAACCATGACAGACACATGTCCTTTCAATGCAGTACAGCCTTGTACTCAGACATAATTTGCTTGAATATCCTTACTGTTTCAGTTTTCTCTTATTTGCTTCCTTCGAGGACAATCATTGGTTGTTTGTTTCTTCTGCCTGCAATGCTAACCGCTTTATTTTAACTTGCTTTAATAAAAAAAAAACTTGCAGATTGCAGACCTCAGCATGTAGTTATCCATGTGGACATTGTCCACTTTTCAGAATTCTTTTAACCTAAATTCAATTTAAATCATTATATTGCCAGTTTTGTGTCATAAATCCTTGGCACATATGATGTTTTTACATCATGCCCTTCAAACATTTTACTTTAGAGTTTACAGTAAGTAGATTGTTTTATTCCTCCGAATAAAGTATTTTATTCCTTCTGGAAAGAAGTATACATTTGAGATGTTGATCTCTAACTTAGTTTTTTTGTTACCCGGATATTGCTGTTCTTAATTAATTTCTTGAAACTGGGCTATCTAAGTGGAATTGCCCCAAGTCAAAACATGTGTCACACTTCTGCACTCACGTTTCTTAAATTTACATTTTGTTTAGCTTGTTATAAACAATGCTTTTATTAATTCATTGTACGTTTTGTTGGTATGTTGCAATTCCTAATCTTAAAATAAAAGTAAGTGATTGAAAACTCCCCATAAATACTAAATACATAAATCTTTTGTAAAGCATGAAATATTTATTGTGTGATACAACAAATGCTTGATCTAAGTATTTACAAGAATTGCATATGTAATTAGCACAAAATCTTCTCTCCTTGGAACATAAACATCCATTCATCGCCCATTTTATAGGGCAAAAGTCATGTCTATTGTAAATTGAAACTTTTCATGCATGACTACTTAATTCATCCAAGTCTAAGAATATTGAGTACAATTATTACCATGCCCCATCAAATTGTTCATAGGAATAATTGAAAATAATTCAATAATTCCTCTCTATTTATTTTATATTTTGTGTAACCATATCTAAATATTCAAGTTTTATAATTCACCAGATTACACGTTTTCACAGCGTCTAATAACAATAACTAAAACTAAATGGTCCACTTAAGGCCATCAACAAGTGTCCAGATGTACTAGGCATGTTACAAGGTATGACTTATTCCAATATTAAAACTATTGTACATCATAAACTACATAGTTACATAGTTACATAGCTGAAAGAGACTTGTGTCCATCAAGTTCAGCCTTCCTCACATTTGTTTTTGCTGTTGATCCAAAAGAAGGCAAAAAAATCCAGTTAGTTGCAATTTTGCAACAAACTAGGGGAAAAAATCCAGTCAGAATGGCTGTCAAATATAGAATACTTAAATCCAAATGTGTTAAAGTTGTTGCAACTCACGATGATTTTTCATTTATGTCTGCATAATATATCTTTTAGATAACTGGAGATTTCTTTTTCAGTGATCAATATGTGCCTCCAAGGAAATCATGGATGCGAACAACTTTGCGTGAGCTCCCCTGGTTCTTATTCATGTGCCTGTAGTAGTGGCTATCAACTAAACAATGATAAAAAGACTTGCTCAAGTAAGTCTTGTCACTCGAAGCTGGATATTGATTGTGTTTTATAACAGCAAATGCACATTGTGAACTGTGACAACAATTGATTATGAATATCTGTAGAGCAGAGGGTTGACACAATGTACTCCGTTTAATATTTTGGGATACATTTTTCAAATTATTTAATCATTTTGGGTACGTTTTTAAAATGATTCTTTTGAAATATTACAATGTAAAAAATATTAAAACGTGTTCTTCAAAATATTAAATCCTTAGAAAAAAGTATCCAAAATTAATACATTTGGGCCAATGTGGTTTATTCACAAGTAGTACTGAACTGAAAATTAAATTGTAAAAGTTAGGCTTATGATAGATGTTTTATAAAAATTATAAAACTATAGTCACAGCTTAGCTATTCAGGCCAGAACTTTTCATCAAGATCTCTCATTAAACCAGGACATGTAGACAATTAATAGGAAGATGTCAGATTTTAGGCCACAATAGCTAAACTGGAAAACATATCTGTGTTGGAAAATATATCCCCAAAACTAAATAAGCAATTCTCTTGCTCCACAAAGGATTCCTAAGTTTACAATTTAGTGAATAACTCTAACAGAATTTATGTCAACATTGCTGAGTTTTACAAACAACAAAATGTTCAGTGCTTGTTACATGCAAACATTAACGGACCTGGATAAAGGCTTCTTCAAACAGCAGCCACCACCTCTGTGACACAAAGTAAATAGCAATACATGGAGGATTGGAAAAGACTTTGCTTGTAGTGCAAATGGGGCTATCTCTTGTCTGAAGTCTATTTAAAGACTATAGAAAGAGATGGAAATAGACAGTTGTCAGTTGCTACATCAAACTCACAATTAAGAATGCTGTTGCATATCTTAGATTTTCCTTTGTAATATAGAGTGAATAAACTTATGTTGTGATTATGTATCACTCACCAATGTGACCAGCATGATACCTAGTGTGCAACTGGCTCTCATGGCATCTGATAACCCTGTTATACCAAGAATGTTATGAGTGAGCACATAGCTGTGTTGATTGGTAGACTTGTGCATTTGTTTTCAGCTGAATTGCAATTTGTCTGAATTTAAGCTTACTAGCGGGTTGTCCAGATTACATAACTCTGAAGCTCCCAGTGGCATCTCCAGGATTCATATTTAGGGGGGGGCACATGACGTGCCAGGGACAAAAGTAAGGGGGCAGTTATAAAATGTGTATATATGTGTGTGAGTACATAGACTGACCCATACACACACACACACACACACACACACACAGACAGACTGCATCCTCACACACAGACTGACCCATACACACACAGACTGACCCCATACATACATACATAGACTAACCCCCCACATGCACATAGACTGACACATACACACAGACTGAACCCTCCCCTCCTCCCCACATACAGACTGACCCCCACACACAGACTGAACCCTCCCCTCCGCCCCACATACAGACTGACCCCCACACACAGATGAAACCACCTACTCCCCCCCACACACACACACAGACTGACCCCCCCCACACACACACACACAGACTGTCCAATACCACTCACACTTACTAGCAGGTGCCTGGATGCTTCTGTGCAGAGCTGAACTCTGCCTGTCTCCCCCCTGCGCTGCTCCACCCACCCCTTGCACTGCTGCTGCAGCTTGTGAAGGGAGGCTTGGTACTCCTGGCTTCGATTTCAATTGGGGGGGCACAAAAGGGGGGCACTGCATGATGTTAGGGGGCCAACACCCTGTGCCCACCCCCCATCCCCGGTGACACCCCTGGAAGCTACACGTGGATCTATAGCCGAACAACAGACTTGAGCAATGGAAACACATATTTGTTTAAATCCTCTGTGGTGCCAATAAAAAGAGATTTGTGATGGGAAATACACATAATTGATGGTTAGAGGCCAGCCATGTAATGTTGCTATTATCCACAGATCAAATAAGAAGTGACTATAAAAGGAAAAAAAGGAGAACTGGCCATTACTTTTCAAAATCATGTGCTTTTTCTACCTGCAACATTGTCATGCAGCACTGAAAAGAAACAGGTGCAAAATAGTAAGCACTGGATCAGAGAACTGACAGTCCAACAGAAAGTGCATAAAGATTGCTGTCAGAAAGAGGGGTTTAAATATACACGACTTAGAAAAAAAAATATGTAAAGTTTATATTAAAACAAATTGATGTTCCTTTAAGCGTCCTTTAAGCGCCCTTTAAGGGCTCTTTAAGCGTCCTATTGTTTTCTGTTTAACTCAGTAGAATTTAGCATTTAAAACAAAACCTGAAACGAATTCCTGGCATAATTGTTTGTTTGTTTTTTTTTGTCTCATAACAATGTATTTATTTGGATTCTGGACAAAGGCTTCACATTTTTTGTTGATATTTATAAGCCCATTTAGTGTCGACAATCAACTTATAAAAATGCAATATCAGATGGAATGTCAATGTGATTGTAAAATGTTCTATAGATAACCTGAAGATCTTCCTTTTCAGTAATAGATCTGTGTGCCAAGGGAAATCATGGATGTGAACAACTCTGCATTAGCTCCCTTGGATCTTACTCTTGTGCCTGTCATACCGGTTATCAACTAAACAATGATAAAAAGACTTGCACAAGTAAGTTCATATTTTTCTTAGAACACATTTTTTTTAATCTGGTTTAATAATTGACATGATTTTCTTTTCTTTTTTTTTTAAGATTTTTAAAACATAGACATAATATTTCCAAAAAGTCAGTGTACAAATCAGACCTCTTCCAATCCCTACAAAAAAAGACTGTTAAGAACTCGAGTCAAAAATTTGACATGCAAAATTGCAAATCTGTTTTACATGGGTAAATAGCAAGGATTTTTAATCTAGAAATAAAGATTAACTTAATTATATTTCCCCAATATGTTAAAATAAACAGCAAATCTATTTGCGGAGAAACAGGACTTGTAATGTTTCTTGTAATCATGTTTCTAAAAATATTGGCATAGCTTTCTGCATGCTTGTTTTCCTGTCCTTCGCTCTGTCTGTCTATTTAAAATTATACATAAAGTCCTCATAAAACACATTGATAGGGGGGCGTGGCCTGACAGCCTAAGGAGACAGTCGCATGGTGCTGGAGCTCCCCAGGAAAATACACTAATTGTGTCCAAAAGTGGACTTTATTGTTCTTTTATCGGCTAACAGTTTGTTGTAAATCCTGGGGAACACACTGCTAAGCATTTGGAACTCTCTTGTCTGAAACTGGAGGACAAAAAAAGTTTTTGACTAGCTGTCTACAGCTGCACTCGGAGAGAAGGGTGCAGGTGACCCTTAGCCTTGAATTGGAGCCAGTTACTCTTCTTACCTGGTGTCAGTCATGTGCTACTCCTAACCTCCGATACATCCTGTTTAGTAGCTTTTGGACTAACCTCAGAGCTTCCAGCTTTGTGGTAGATGTTATCAAGGCAGGTAGGGTGCCAGGCAGACCCCAGGTAATAAACCTTCTAAAAAGTTTTTACTAAGTCCAATGGGAGCGCCAGGGCTATACTGGCAAAATAACCACTACAATGCTGGTTTTTGTGTTTTTGTAATATAAAGCTTGTTTTTATAAGTAAAAAAGTTTTAACTCTTTAATTTAAATATGGTTATATTTTTATTTATTTATTTTGTAACCTTTCTGCTATGAATTGGTTAAAAGCACCAATTTTGTTGTGATGTCAGACATTTTAATTAAACATGCTCAGATAATTTGAACTTTTCAATACCATGGAGCCTTGTGTCTTGATAACAGAAGGAAACGTGTCAAAAGACGGGCTTTCATTTCTTTCCAACATGAAATATTTGTCTGAACAAGATCCCTCTGTAGGTTTGATTAAATCTGAAAACAAAATCTATAAAGAACTTTCATGTCTGTCCAGTTTTGAATGAAATAACTTGTGAAATAGCCCTGACCTTTTTCTATACTGATTTATTTCAGAAGAAATGTCATCGTGTTAGTAATATTACACTGAATACACTTGGACAACAAATTAGCTCATGACAGAGTTGGGGGTTTGTTCTGCCAGTGTTTAATCCCTTGAGTGACAGGTTTATACCCAATGCAAAGCAATACACAATTGCTTTAATTCCTCTATAACTCAAAACTTAGGTAAAATGGTATGTGATTACTTAATGCTTTTGTCTAATGACTTCTAGTGATTAACTACTGCTCGTATGGGAATCACAGCTGCCAACATGAATGTGTGAGCATTCTGAATGGCTACTACTGTCGCTGCAATGAAGGATATACTCTCCAGAGTGATGGAAAGACTTGTTTGGGTAAGTGTACTATAAAGTCTTTCCTTTGCTCATAAAATTACATAAGGAATTTGTTTTAAAAAAGTGACATCTCAGTCATTACATTTTGTAATTAACAGTGTAAAAAAGTACACTAAACTTGCATCATTTATCAGTCTAGACTGCATTGCCACTGAAATAATTAGAGGAATATTTAAATATATATAAGAAGCAGCATTGCTGCTAAATTCAGATACACTCAACGTCAGTTTAGAGATCCAAGTTTTTTACTACCAAGACTTGCAGACTGGCATATGATGGTAATTAAGCTCAGCTGAATACGTAGCTGAATTCAGCTATTATGGCCTACAATTCGAATTTCATTCTGTACTCACTTTGAATTCCACACAATGCACTATAGTGAATAAACCTGTTAAAAAGAACCCCCAAAAAAACAAACAAATGAAGCTACGCAGCAAAATAAAAGTTTGTGGTATGGCTACCAATAGCTTGACAAGTAGTTTCATTTGTGCTTTTCATGAATGAAACTACTTAATATTAATAATATAAAAGCTCTGACATTTACACACTGCTTCTGAAAACAATATATAGAACAACTTGCTGACGCTTTGGATTTGCAGCAAATGGTGAATATTCAGAACCAACAAATTTGATTTCTGACTAGGACTTTTTTTCATAGACTTTAATGGCAGAACCCACTGGTTGGCAATTGCCAAATTACACATCTTTAAAATAGACTTCCATACATCAGAGTTTACTGAATTAACAGAACTAACTATTTCGTTTCAGCCAATGACATGTGCAATGTTTTGGATCATGGTTGTCAGTTTAAATGTGTCAGTACTCCTGGTTCATACCACTGTATTTGTCCAGAGGGACAAGATCTGCAAGCTGATGGGAAAACATGCAACAGTAAGTATAGCAAATACTGGTTATTCTTTGTATTCTGATTCCATTCTGTTTGTCTTATACTCTACCCATTCAGATAAACCAATGGGTGGTTATTACTGTTGACCAAGTGGGTAAAAAGAAGAAAGGCCCATTCAGTGCTGTTCGAAATTGAACAAGCACAGTATATTGTGGAGTCAAATACAAATCAGATCCCACTATTGTTTAGGCTAAAAAGTAAATATTATATGTTGCACATGGAGAGGTCTTTTTTCTCTAAGGAAATCAATAATCTCTCAATCTCAGAAAGATCAGAGGGGAAAATGGAGAAAAATCCCAAAAATAAGTATATCACTTCATCTAAAAGTGTGAATTGAAAGGGAGTTAGTTACACATAAACAAACATTAGTTTATTTACTAAAATAAGCTTTGTGGAAACCTGGATGGAATTTGTAAATTTTAGATCAAGGTACTTTCAGCAATTACTAAACAATATTTCCCATATTTCACTGCCAGACAATATGTTGGAAAATGGAAAGGGCCACGGTCGAACTTCCCTGCTATAAAATGTGAAGATAGAGCTTGTAATCGTAATGAAGCGCAAACAGGTCTAGAGTTTAAGAGAACCTTTAAATCAGGGGTGGCCAAAATATAGATCTACAACTCCCATGATGCCATAGAAAAAGTGTCTGTTGGTAATGAATGAGGGGAACAAATTACCCTCAGAAAATCTAATGTGGGGGATGATAATCGATAAAATCCACCAGTTGTGATAGTGTAGTTTTTAAAATTGCATGTTTAACTGTTTCAGAAAAATGTGAAAAACATATCGCATTGTAAAAACGTTGCCCACAGATTTATTTTTTTTAGGTCCTATTACAATCCTATAAGGCATTTATCTTTTTTAAAAAAAAAATAAAAGAAATAAAACCTTTTTTTTTAGTTTATTATAGGATTTTAAAATACAAGAACATTAAAGGTCAAATAGACATCAAATAAACATACAAGTAACAATCAGTCAGAAGCATTCCCCAAAAGAGAATAATGTTACAAATGCTAACAAAAGTATTTAGCATGAAAAGTAGTATTTAAGAGAAATTATGAAAAATTGTTAATTCTGTTTTGTAGCAATACTAATTGTCAATTTTTTTTTTGCAGAATGTTCTACTGGTAACATTGACTTAGTGTTTGTTATTGATGGTTCAAAGAGCGTCCGACCACACAACTTTGAACTTGTAAAGCAGTTTGTAATTAAGATAGTAGAGAATCTGGATATTTCTGCCCATGGTACACATGTTGGGTTGGTTCAGTACTCCAGTCGGGTGCGCACAGAGTTCCCTCTTAGTCAATTTAAAACTGCAAATGATATCAAGAACGCTGTGAAGAATATACAGTATATGGAGAAAGGCACAATGACCGGTTTGGCACTCAAGCATATGGTGGAACATAGCTTCTCTGAAGAGGAAGGAGCCCGGCATCCTTCAAAGAATATACCAAGAATTGGTTTGGTGTTTACTGATGGCCGATCTCAAGATGATATTTCTGAATGGGCTAAGAAAGCTAAGGAAGCAGGTAGGAATAATTAAAATTCAACATAATTTATTTAATATGTGGAAATAGGCTTACAGTACCTGGAACCCTAGTCTTTATTAAAGGTACAGAGACCATGAATACTGATTGGACTGTAGGTTTTGGTAAAAATAAACTTTTTCTTTTGTATTTAGGATACATAATCAGAAAACTGAGGTGAATTAAAGATGTGGTGATTAATCCTCTCACGATGGATGTATGGGAGGATAGATAGATGGATGAATGATGTAGATCAGCCAAAATATAGTTTGCTTAATTTTAAGTAATCTCAACAAAAATGATTAATTATTATTTTCTGTGACAGGTATTACTATGTATGCCGTGGGTGTTGGTAAGGCTGTTGAGGATGAATTAAATGAAATTGCATCAGAACCAGTTAGCAAGCATTCCTTCTACACAGCAGATTTTGGTACAATCAATCTAATTGCTGAGGATTTCAAGTTGAACATTTGTCCAGGTATGTTAAATTAACATAATTAACAGGTTTAATTAACATCATGTTAACAGTTTTGCAGCTTACATTGTTTTCAATTGCAAATATAGATGCTAAGTTTGCATTAGTCATACCAACGAAAATCATTTATCTGCATTGGGCAGTATGAACTAAAGTTCATTAGTGATGTTGTACATACCACATTTATTTGGAAGTTATGTGCAAAATAATATGTCAGTTGCAACACATGTTTACAAAATGTATATTGAAAACAAGCAGTACATCGTATTATTAAAGGAGTTTTTGTCTATCGAATAACCAAGTTCCCTAAAACTATCCTTCATGTTTGTAATCAGTAACAAGATTGGCCACTCCAAGCACCAGTGATTGTCATTATAGTCTGTGTGCAGGGTTTCTCAATGAAATTATGCATATAAAGAGTTAAAGGCCTTTGCAGGCAGACATGTAACTCCTCCCCCAGCAGAGTCATTAGCCAGCTCAGAACAAAAGACAGTGGACCTCAGAACCATTGTAAATGGTCCACAGGTCCACTGTAAATGGAATTTTCTCATTACCAATATGTGGCCACACCTATTAATTGTGTAATTTATTTTAACCACTTTCTACCAATAACTAAGCATAAATTACTCATAATTGCCTATTTAATTAAATAATTAAACATTGAATGAATAATGAATGTTATGAAAAGTAATTACTATCGTCATCATTATATTTTGTGTTTTCAGAGGAAATAAAAGGAGAGACAGAGTTTAAGAACCCATGTGACTGTGAGCACCTGGTCAGTTTTCAGTCAAGCACTCTTACAACGCTCGGAAACCTTTCTGAAAAACATATCCTTTTGCCATTTTATTGTAAAGTGATCCAATTTCCTATTAAAGAGGGGACACTAAAAAAAAATGCCAACACAACATGTGGCAGCATTGTTTTTATTACAGCCCTTTTTCATGCATGTTTTAACAAACCTTAATGGAGACATCTGGACCCCCTATTATACAGTATGGAGAGGGACCAGAAGGACATGGACTTAATAAATAGCAAGAAACCATACAAAAAGTTAGATAGATTGTAGATTACTTTCAGAAAACATGACATTTGTGGCGTATTTAGATTAATCATGCAACATTGCATTAATTTGAGAATTTGTGATAACATTGTACTCATTTTGGACATTTAGCAGTTTCAAGGTTTGAAACTTTGCTTTGAGTTTTAATTACGTCCAGGTGGAGCACAGGTCTAGTTCGTCCACAAGTCTTTACATATATTCTAATAGTAGTAATTAAAGACTGTACAAAAGCATGAAGAGGTCACTTGCAACATATCTTTCTTCTCTCTAAACTAGTGATATTGTACATAGTCCTATTACTACTCCCATATAGGCCTCGGTGTGGGTGTTGGAGACCAGGAATGTCATAACTGCACCCTCTTCTTCAGTAGGCCCCCTTGTAGGCAGCACCACTGACAGCTCTGTGCAATTAAAATATCCACAAATGTCTGCACTGCTATTGGACTTTGTAGGATAGTATGAACATTGCAGTTTCTCTAACACTGAAATCATTTACATTGCAGGATTAAGGGCATAGGAGCAGTTGACTCATACCACTTCAATAAGATGAAGTGGTCTGGGTACCTGTAGTGTCCATTTAATGCATTTAGGGCATAATGACACGTCCTGCAGATATGGTCATAGCAGGGGTAATTCCCTGCTGACAAAAGGGAGCCCCAGGTATTAATTGATATACCTGTGGCTCCACTAAGTCTGCAGGGGTCATTTTTATTGGCCCCAGTCTTTTTGATAAGATGCATGCAGCGCTGGAAGTCAGCAATGCAAGCATCTCTTTAACTAGGCATTTAAATGCCTAAATAATGATCACAGTGTGAGAAGAGATAAATCCCTGCTCACACCACTAACCTCCTGGTATCAATGGATACCTATAGCTCCTGGTAGTCAGATTGTACCATTTTATGTGGCCCCAGACTGACTGCCTACACAGAGACCTTTAAGCTATTTCAGTTGCACAGTTTCAGTATTTCTGGGCTGCAGGCTGCTTTAGAAAGTTTCCCCAGGGTGTGAACAGACTTTGGCAGGGTCTCCCAGCCTGTCGCTGAATATGACCGGTGCTGAGCTTCGCCTGGTGCTCAGCACCAATCTCAGTATAATTGACTGGGGACCAGGCTTCATTCATAAGTACAATATGTAGATGGCACTTACAGACCACTATCTACTGTGTTAAATAGTAAAATCCATTTCTAATTGCAGAACTGATATTAGCAGTGGTTTACATTATGGCTAGGTGTTAGTAGAGGGGTTAGGATTATGGTAGTGTTGGGTTAGATTTGGGTATATTGTATTGTATTGTAGGGTTTTAGTTAGTGTTAGGGTAGGGTTATGGTTAGCTGCAGGGTGAGGGTTAGGGTAAGGTAACAGTTAATGCTGGGTATTGGTTAATGCTGTCTTAGGGTTAGGGATAGTGTAGGGTTAACTGTAAGATTAGGGTAGGCATACTGTTAAAGTTAGTGTGGGGTAAAAGGGGTATGGTTGGTGCAGCGCTATGCGCCAGTGTGGGGGTTTGTATAGGGTAAGCGTTAACTTTCAAACATTAATTTAGATCTCATACATATTTATTAGGCATTCAACAACCGTACAGGGTTAACAACATTCTCACCAACTGACATATGAATCTAGTTTGAGTTATTTTTAGATGCAATGGATGTGTAAAAATTATTATAAGCAAAAATATATATTTCTTTCAATTTTTTTCCTTTCTTAAAATTTTATTTACATGTAATGTTTGGTATATCGATAGGATATTAAATTAAATCCCCTTCTGTGCTTTAAAAAAACAATATATTATTTAAATAGGGGCACTTGAGCAGAAACCTTTACAACCCTTTTAGTCTCATGAAATGAAAAATGGAAAATGTCTTTTTTTTTCTTTTTTTTTATAATCTATAAATATAATTTGTAAAAATAAAAAATAAAATGTCTTTAATGTTGTTACATATTGCAGGTGGTTTCATTGTGAAACCACTGGGCTTCTCTAAAAATAATAATTTCATAGTTTCTTATGAAAATCTGCAAAGCAGTTTTTTTTATTTTTGTTATTGAATGTTTTGCAGAATGAACTTGTCCAATGTGATTCCTTAAGTGTGCACATCTACGAGATGGCCCCGACATATGAGCCGCTACATAGGGTTTGAACCTGTTTTGTTGTTTTTGCAGCCTATTCCGGATAAGTGTTGAGGATGAGGATGCCCCAACTAGGCCTGCAATTATAGACAGTCAAAATTCTTTACAAATAATGTAGGCATTTACAAGTGTAACATCCAGGAAGTGACAAAAATGTCAGCAGGTACAAAAAAGTTGTCAAATGTCCTAAACAAACATGCTGTAAACCACTAATATTTAGATAAAGATATTACACAAAAAGGTCTGCAGAAGTTGAAATTGTATATGTATATTCTGCAAAAGACCTTAAAAAATAATTGCAGTATCATGAAAAAAATAAAACAATATCTCTTTTTTGCCAGATACACAGTAAAAACAGCACAATTAGTAATGACAAAGGATTGGGCTCAACTACCACTGTATGTGACTCACTAACAAAGTGAAATGGAGTACACTCTTTAACGTGCATGCTGCTTCTGGAGCTGATTCTAATACTAGAGGCATAGGCGTGCGCACAGGCATGGAGGGAGGCAGGAGAGGACCCGGGGAGCTCTTGCCAGCAGCTCCGCCGGGTTCCTCTCGCGAGGTCGGAGTGTTGCCGCGGCTAGAGTTGAGGGGCTAGAGTTCACTCACCACTTGACCACCAGGGATGGCAGCAGCACGGTCCCCCCTCCCTACAAAAGGTAAGAAGGGAGGGGGGATATTAACTAAACGGTCCCCACACCCCTACACAAACAGCACCCACACACAAACAGCACCCACACACAAACAGCACCCACACACAAACAGCACCCACACACTAACAGCACACACACACTAACAGCACACAAACACTAACAGCACCCTCACACTAACAACACCCACACACACAGCACACTCACACTAACAGCACATACCAACTAACAGCATCCTCACACTAACAGCACCCACACACTAACAGCACCCACACACACAGCACACTCACACTAACAGCACACTCACACTAACAGCACCCTCACACAAACAGCACCCACACACTAACAGCACACACACACTAACAGCACCATCACACTAACAACACACACACAGCACACTCACACTAACAGCACACACACACTAACAGCACCCTCACACTAACAGCACCCACACACTAACAGCATCCACACACACAGAGTGCCCTCACACACACAGCACCCTTACACACACACACAGAGTGCCCTCACACACACAGCACCCTTACACACACACACATACGCGAACTAACAGCAGCCTCACGCACACACAGCACCCTTACACACACAGCACCCTCACACACACACACAGCACCCTCACACACACAGCACCCTCACACACAAACACAGCGCCCTCACACACAGCGCCTGCACTCACACACAGCGCCCTCGCACACACAGCACCCTTACACACACAGAGAGAGTGCCCTTACACACAAAGCACCCTTATACACATACACACACTAACAGCAGCCTAAAACACACACAGCACCCTTACACACACACATCACCCTCACAAACATACACAGACAGCACCCTCACACGCACGCAGTGCCCTCACACACACACACAGCGCCCTCACACACACACAGCGCCTACACACACAGCACCCTCGCACACAGCGCCCTCACACACACAGCGCCCACACACACACACCGCCCACACACACATAGGGCCCACACACACAGCGCCCACACACACACACAGCACCTACACACAGCACCCTCACACACACACAGCAGTGTGTGTGTATGTATGTATGTGTATTTATATATATATATATATATATATATATATACGCAGCGCGTGTGTTAGTGCTTTAGGGTGCACAACCTTATGCACTAGGCTGCGCACGCCTATGACTAGAGGGCTCCAATGAGCTGTTTTCAATACTGATTTAAAAGAAGAACCAGTGGGCTCTGTGAGCAAGCATAATTAAAATGTGGTTTCTGGTTGAAACCAGTGGGCCAGAAAGGGAACAAACATGTAGCTCATACTCAAGCTTTTGTTTTGGTTCAGAATGTAGACAATTGCCTCCATCCTCAAGGGGTTAACAACATTCTTATCAGTTGAAAGGCTGAACTTGATGAACTTTTTGGAAAATGGAAAAAAAAGAGGACACACTCCTTACACATGAAACACTTCAGAAAGCTGATGTGTTTTACATAGTTACATCAAGTTGAACCTTGAAGCCCATTCTTTCATGCTTTAGAGGTGTTTAGTATTTTATTTTTTTTAACTCATCATTAAATTGATTGTTTGTAGTACCAGTGATTCCGTATAGTCCCTGATAGTTGTGAAAACTTCACATAGTCTTAAGTCCATGAATGGGGTATTAATGACTATTAATGACTTAAAAATGTGAGTGGTTCATAGAAGTTGTGTTCTCTGTGAAATATAAAATCTACCCAGTGAAAAATGTGCAGTATAAGGATATTAAAGGTATTGAGGCTTGTGCACTGCCAATCACATACTGCACACATGCTTTTATTAAAGGGACACTCCAGGCACCCAGACCACTTCAGCCCCTTCACTCCCACTACCCTTAACCCTGCAAGTGTAATTATTGCAGTTTTTTATAAACTGCAATAATTACCTTGCAGGGTTAACATGACTTGTAGTGGCTGTCTACTAGACAGCCACTAGAGGGCACTTCCGTGTGAGGACTTCCAGCGTCGCTCAATTCCCCATAGGAAAGCATTGAAAAGCATGAGAGCTCTCATTAGGTCTCCCCGGCCGGCGGGCGGAATCAGTCTCGCCCACCGTCCGATGTAATGAAGAGGAGGAGCGGCGGCGACCCGAAATCACCGCCGAGGGACATCGGCGGGGGTCTCAGGTAAGTGACTGAAGGGGTTTTCACCCCTTCAGCAACCGGGGATTGGGAGGTGGGAGGGAGAGGGGACCTGCAGTGCCAGAAAAATGGATTGTTTTCCTGGCACTGGAGAGTCCCTTTAAGTAGAGGGAGAGCTACTGTTTAAAGAGGTGCATGAGTTTTATATATATTTTTTTTTAATTTATTTATTTTATAATTATTCAGTTTGCTAACAGGAGTACGCAGTCAGTATTCAATGGAAACTGTGGTATATTTTGCGAACAGACGTACGCAGTCAGTATTCCATGGAAGTTGAGGTATTTTCTTGCTCTTGTAGGATAAGCAACTGTTGGTAACAATGCAATTCAGTTGTATTAAAGGGACTCTATTGGCACTCAGAACACTTCATCTCAGTGAAATGTTCTGTGTATGGTGCCCCTGTCTTTTCAACGCTGTAAGTAAAAAACATTGCCGTTTTGGAGGAATGGTACTATGTACATTGCAGGGATAACATGCCCCTAGTGGCTGTCTTCCTAACAGAAGCACTTCCACAGCTAAAATTTCATTAAACCTGATTGTAGATCAAATTACTCTTGTAGAGGGTATATGACTGGTGCACCACCATTTGTACACCTTTATATTCCTTGAAGTGTATACGTTTTTATAATGATTTATTAAAAAAACACAAATACTCATCATTAATACCATTGTTTATAATTCCATTATTTCTTTAGTTTACTTATGATTACACTTAAAGACACATTTGCAGAAATTATCTTTTGTTTATTTCAGTTTTATTTTACCAGGAAAAGAATTATGCACCATAATAAAAACATGACAAATGTACTGTGGGATAAATTAAATTGAAGTAGAGGATGATTAAACATGCAAGCACAAAAGTCAAGTATGGAAGACATTTTTTAAAGCAATCAAATACTACATTCTGGGCATTTTAAAAAGTAAACAGTATAACAAATTATCTGTTTTGTATAAAGAGCTATGGAAATAAAATTAAATTGGTTACATTTCTTTTATTAAAGTGGGTCTAAGCATCATAACCACTAGATGCTATTGTTATGGTTATGATGATAGTAGGCTATGAGTGCCATCCTTCGGTTCTGGGTCAAATCAAACTTTTTTGACCAAGCCCCCTTGCACACGTCTTTACATTTAACGTCTTAACTCCTGCTAACTAATATTATTATTGCCATTTATATAGCGCCAACAGATTGTGTAGCGTTTAACCATATTGTTATTATTAGCAACATGTCAGCTGGAGAGACACAAGGAGGAGCTGGGGGTGGGAGAGACACATGGTGGGGGGGGAAACACGTGGATTGGCTGGGGGGAGAGACACATCTGGTTTGGGAGAGACACATGGAAGGGCTTGAGGGAGACACACATGGAGAGTCTGGGGGTTAGGAGAGATACATGGACGTCTGGGGGAATAAGACATGTGGATGGACTGGGGGGGTGAATGAGACACGTGGAGGAACTGGGGGAGAATGAGACATGTAGAGGGGCTAGGGGGAGAATGAGACACATAGAGGGGCTGAGGGGGAGAAGGAGGCACATGGAGGGACTGGGGAGAGAATGAGACATGTGGAGTGGCTGGCAAACGGGAATGGGACACTTGGGGGCGTGGATGAGACACCTGGGGGGCCCAAGACAATTTTCTAACCGGGGCCCATTTTATTTTAGTTACACGTCTGAAAATGACTATTGATTTAATAATTATAATAGGTACAGACAACAGTCATACTTTATTAGTTGGGTTAGTGGTTCAGTGACCCAGAGTTAGTTGGGTTAGTGGTTCAGTGACCCAGAGATCTCTTCTTCCTGTAGCTGTAGGGGCACAATTAAGTTATACTTACGTACCAAATACCTGAACCTGACTTTTACATTAAGTAAATCGCATTTACTAAAATGATACAGAGGTTTTAAAGGGGCACTGTAGGCATTGTACAGATACAAGAGAGCAAAGGATCAGTGCTGATAAAACCACAAAAGACAGTTGTGAAAACAAAAAGACAAGAAGGAAGGTAGCGTCAATAGTCTAATAGTATGTGTAAAATATGTATACATTTTTAAAAATATAATATAAAATGAGAATAGAATAAAAAGTCCAATTCAAATGAAATAAAATTCTACTTGTAGGGGAACAGCCAAATCTTGATATAGGTAGATGTCTTATAGGGAATTCTGGGTCAGGGCAAGCTCAGAGTCCGTACGTGCATATAAAAGAACAAAAGAAATGTCCTAATTGTACAGTATGTTACAGACGGTAAGGCTGAAAAATGAACAGGCATTGTGCACAAGGCCGCAGGCTCCACAGAGAAGGAGGTAAGTTTGCGTTGGTTCGCCGAGCATCACTCTGCATGCCCCCCGATGTAGGGGTCGCAACCAAGTGACGGTGCTGTCCCAGATTGTGCTTGATTTGGCTGCATACAGCTTCTGTATTCAGGATATTGGGGGAGCTTGTGTAAAACATGTCTCTCCGCCATGGCAATCAGGACCCGCCCTCCTTTTGTATTGTTTTGATACTTTTTTAGTGGGATAACATTTTCATTATTTTCCTTTTCGTTTGAGCATTCTTTGTTATCATCTTGAACAAAGTCACATTTATCATGAAAAATAAGTAACCTCCCCCAAAAGATCCTTCATTAATCCTTTAAAAACATTATATTCTTTAACTATTCTCACTGGCTCAGCTAACCGCAAGACTTGAACAACTTGAAAACCAGCTGCTCAGCAAGAAGTGAGGAACTTCAAGAGAGATCTTTCAAAAATATGCTACAATACGAACAGGTTAACGTGCCATGACAAGTGGTATCCTTTGTAACCCCTTTTAAGGAGGCATAGACATGCCAAGCGGAGCTGTAAAACTATCCATATTATAAATAAATGTGAATAGATTGTTTATTATAATAATTATTATTGTTATTTCTGTAACTGTTCTTCATTAAACATTTTATCTAGACATTTGGATTGCGTGTAGTGGATTGTAGTATGGTAGAATATATTTTTAATTTCCTTCTTTTTGAAAAGAAAAACGAAACAAGCAAATAAGGTGGTGACAGGTTTTAAGAATGTCTATTGTAATGTTTATTTTTTTATATGTTACTTTTTCTTATATTTGTCAATTGGTCAAAGTTCCTTAATGTACTTTCCTTTTTTGTTGTAGTGTTAACACTCTCCTTCAAAAATAAAGGAAGAGTTTTTTGTTGTTTTTTTAAACCCCTGTGATTTTATACAAAAACAAATTGACTGATTAAAAGCAACTTGAGAGAGACTTCTTGTTTATGTATCTTTGCTAGAAGCAAAAGAATTGTAGGTATGG
This sequence comes from Pelobates cultripes, assembly GCA_933207985.1. Taxonomy (NCBI): domain Eukaryota; kingdom Metazoa; phylum Chordata; class Amphibia; order Anura; family Pelobatidae; genus Pelobates; species Pelobates cultripes. The sequence continues at coordinate 201,227,617 of OW240917.1, read as the reverse complement.
TTAATTATGATATTTTTGTATTGTGGTATAATTTATGATGGGTTGTACTAAGGTCAAACACATTTGTTGAATGGACTTTTTGTAATAAAAAACCCTGTGTGGAAGTATCCCAACAAAATCTCTCCACGTCCTGAGTGATCTCTAGGTTACTTTGTTTTACGTTAATTGGAGGGGTATGAATTTAAAACATTAACTAAATCTCACAGCATTGTATACTGTTCCCATGATCAAGTGTATGCCTTAAAAAAAATAAAAAAATAAAAATATTGTGAGATTATTAAGTATCAGTAATGTTAACCAATGTTCTTATCAACTGTTTTCTTTCCCATAAAGCTAAGCTTGTAAACATGTAGAAAATGGTTATTTTATATTATAATAATATATTGAAGAAGGCAGCATTACATGCAGTTTAGGAGCTTGATCAATTTTTTACCATAAATTAACTATTTTGCAATGTTTTTGTCAAACTGGAATCAATGCTTCATGATAAGGGACTGTGTATGAAAAGTTCTCCCAGATGTGTGTATCATTCAGAAAAACTGTTACTGTGGCAGTATTTGTGAGATCATAATGTGCATTTACGTAAAGGAAGAAAAAAATATTTTCTTTAATTAATGATGGAAGTTATTTTAGGTTAAATGAAAGTCATTAGGGTTAATATATATTTTGGCAGAGAGAAGAGTCCCTACAAGTGGGGACCACAATAAAGGAGAACCACTTAAGAATATAATCTAAATAGATAATAGTTTGAAACGTAGGTGGTTAGAGATAGATCACTTTTATTCAATAGACCATAATATTACACTTTGTGCAGACATATACACGGAGAGACCCTTTTAAAAGATATATATTACCACCTACAAACTCCCAATGCAGTTTATTATGGGAAAATTCCTTTATTTTGCTAGGGTGTGTGTAGAGTGATATATCACCTAAATATCTACCATGACAGGACGCCCTTGCCTTACTTTAAATAGAAGAGTAAGTAGAGACTTAATAGTGGTCCCCACTTGTAGGGACTCTTCTCTCTGTTTATATAATACTAGGATTAGCCCCTGATTTGTAGAATTTACCTTTTCATGAGACCCATTTTTTCTTTTTCTATTTGTTCAGTAACATATATTTTTCCATAATCTAATTGTATCCATTAAATATTCCATTCTTGATTTAGTAAACAGTTGCTACTCTACGGGTACTGTAATGTTGCTGTAAACATTTCTATAATGAGTGCTAGACACCCAGCACTTTTACAATTATATGCTAGATCCGCATTTTGGATGTGGCAACACCAACTCAGGGTTTTCGGTAGCCTCACAGGTGATGGGCTACATTTGATAGTAGACAGGGAAGGATCTGTTGAGCTCCTGACATTCAATGTGCAGTTGGTCTATTTTATCACCAACAAGTAGATCAACTACTCTGTCAATCATGTGACTGGCTCCCCCCTCTCTGCGTCATAAATGAGTAAACTGCTCTCAAGAGGCAGCCTGCTGATGTCATCGATGCTTGCATTCAGGGCCAGTTGGGGTTTCTATGGAGATGCCAAAAAAAAATGTAATTTATGCAATTTTCTGGTGACTGGGGAAGGAAGACATGGGCCTAATTGGTTACAAAAAAATATACCATGTACATAGCTACACTAAACTGACTGCTGCTAAAACCCTGCAATTTTTTTAGGTTTTATGACACTATTTTACAATTTCTGACACCTGTATAAAAACGATTGAGAGATGAAAGAAAAAGTCATGAGTCATTCTACAACTGCGAAGCATGGTAACTCCTAATAGAAATGTTAATTTTGGTTCAGGCTGAGATTAATAAGATTTCATATAATAACAGCTGTACTGGCAGAATAAGGTCATGTAACCTGTATGTGTGGTGTACAACTCTTATCAGGAGTGGATAGGTGGGTGGAATAGTGACATATACATTGCACACTTTGTTTAACACATCATCTTTGTTATTTCTTATTTCATATGAGAAGATCTACATAGTCATAGATGGTTACTCGCCAAAGTGAGAATTCAAGGTGAATTCAAAATTTAAGGTCCAAATAACAGAACCTGAAAAATCCTCTAAATCAACTCTTCTTTCAGTTTGCCAATTTTGACCTTAAATTAGAAATTCTCTTTGAATTCACTTTGAATTCTAACTTTAGTGAATAACCCTGATAATGTTCTCAGTATCTAACCTAAATTAAAATGACATGTGAGATTTAAAGACTTATTCAATTAACCATGAATTGTGGTGAACTAAAAACAAAATGGCAGAAGCAACAACATTAGAAAATTAGCACATACAGGGTTTTCATGAAAGTATGATTGTCATTGAGCATTGAGTTACATATGGGTATATGTGTATAAAGCTACTTACATACGTGTTTGTTTGAATGAGGCCTGTCACTCTAAAATTGCCTAGCCCAGGACCCCACATAAGTTAATGGGTGGCCCTGTTACCTCCCCTGGATGAAAGAGCACCATCCTTAAACCCTAGCAATAAGATGTTAAAACCAGCCCCCTTGATTTCAGAGAGCTGGGCCATCATAGTAACTATAGGGATCCTGAATCTATACTCTCATATGACAAAATGAGTCCAATATTAAGTTTGTTTTAATTAGTATTATTACATGATACTATTGAAAGCCTGAACGGATCCAGCTTATGTCTATGCTGATCACCCAACCATGGCATTGCAATATGCAGTGATGCTGCACTAAAATGGTAATAAACTATACATTACACTTAAACCACACTACACACATGTCAACAACTAGTTATTTCTTGTTGAAAAAAGACACAATATCTGAACAATATTGAAGATTTCTACTTTGTTACTCTATTTTTTTATTCCTGCAGAATTATTATTAAGAAGAAAAAAATCCCAACATTTTCTGTATGCTTTATTTTGTTTCAGTCTGACACTAAATTTGCACAATAAAGCCTCCATGCATATGTTTTTTGGTCTGTATTCCGATTTTCAGCACATGATGGTTAATTGATATATTGCATATTGTGATGAATTGGATATTATTTTTTTGTACTAGTTGCGTGTTCGTTTTTTTTTTTAAGTTTTAGTTAAAATAGTTATTAAAATAAAATGACACCAGCTTACTATAGATATGGTGGGTATACAGTAGGTTAGGTTGGAAGTTTATCAAACAAAAGAGGTGCTATTCTGGGTGCCAAGTGATATATACTGAGGAATATTGTATTTATTTTCATGATAATGTAATTGCTACTTATTTAGCACTTTCTCCAAGAATTGAACCTGTTTTTTACATTGATAAATATATTCCCAAAATGCTTACTCTGTATATTCTTGTAATTTAAAAAGGTCAAGTATGGAATTTCAATAGGGGAAACATAAAGATAACATAGGAAAATGAAGGATGCATGTGAGGCTATTGAGTAGGTAAACAGATAATGTACAAATGTTTTAAAGAGAAACAGGAAGAGAGTCAAGAAAAATGTGGGCTGGGAAATTATCTACTCTGCATTCTATCACCATCTAACATTCTCTAGTGGCCCATCACAAGGGGTGGGAGACTCGCATCTCTCTCTCCAATAGTGTTGCCACATCAGAGTGATCAAGCTCAAAGGACACCAGACGGCACAAGTGAAGCCAAATGGAGGTGTCCCTTCATTAGAGTGTATTTCTACTACTTTCGTGATCCACTAATGCATGAAAACTTAGCAGAATGGGATTGCAAACGAGGGACTATTAGTTGGAAAAATAATTCCTCATATGTCTTATTTAGATAAGAGCTTAGAATAGAAACATAGAATGTGACGGCAGATAAGAACCATTCGGCCCATCTAGTCTGCCCAATTTTCTAAATACTTTCATTAGTCCCTGGTCTTATCTTATAGTTAGGATAGACTTATGCCTATCCCATACATGCTTAAACTCCTTTACTGTGTTAAACTCTACCACTTCAACAGGAAGGATATTCCATGCATCCACTACCCTCTCAAAAAAGTAATACTTCCTGATATTATTTTTAAACCTTTGCCCCTCTAATTTAAGAAAAAGTACATAAAGATTGCTCTGGTTTACAAGTTTACATCCAGGGGATTTGACTATTACCAGATTTTATGGTATTCATTTTATAGACCTCAGACGGATAAAGGGCTGAGTCAACCCTGCCAGAATTTGAATCTGTAACCTCCAATAGTTGAACAGATTTGACTGAAGATGCATTAGCCTATTGAGCTATCTCACCACCTACTTCATTCATTGACTTTTAACTATAATAATATAATAACTAGTATTTATATAGCACTTTTCTCCCAGTGGCACTCAAAGCACTTTTCAGCGCACACTCTCAGAATTAACCAAATCGGCAGCTGAATAGTAATAGATGTTATTATTACCCAATTGATGGTACTCTGGCAGTAATCAAAACTGCGGTCCAACAAAATATAAAATGTGTGTACTTAAGGTGTGAAATCAGATAACCAATCATTGCTGGGATCTCTAAGAAATCATGATGATTAATTGGTTTCAGACTTACAACATATGAATTCCACATATAGATGGACCTTGGTTTCAAGGTCTACCTGGAAGAATGCAGAATTTTGGACAGTGTGACCTGGCTCCCCTAAGTCTAAGGGTGATCTAAATCTTACTAGGGCAAGAGTGTATGTAACAATCACAAATTACTGTAGAGATCACTGTAAGAGGTCGCAGATAGTAAAATTAATTCAGAAATGAGGCCACAAGCAGAGAATAAAGCAGACAACAGTTCACTGTGAAAAAAAAACCCATTGTAAAACATCAGACAATAAATAGCACTAGGTCACAACTGGTATTTATAAAACAATTTGTAATCAAATTATTATCATTTTGCTGACCAGACAAAAAGTGGCTTGACACTCTGATGAACTGTGGACACTGCTTTTGTTAAAACAGTTACATATTATTCTTTCTGGCGTGAACTCTAATAATTCTCAAATGGACTTTGAGGATAATATGTAGTCAATCCTAAAGATCAATGCAGCTTTTGTATGAACATGGTCCTTGTTCATTCATGTATCCATTCTAATGTCTCTAGTGCTGTGCATTAACAATGTAGCATTTAGGTCAGCTAATGTTAAAATAATACTGCATGGAAATTTATTTATTTTCAACTAGATGATCTTGCAGAGTTACGAAAAAGCAAGCTTAAATATGCTGCAGAACTTTTTGTCCAGCATGGACTTTACCATCTTTGCTGGACATTTTCCAATTAGAGGCATCTTATTGAAAAGTCATGCAGACAAATAAGGCCAGCACACGACTGGCTAATCATATATACACAGTCATGGGAAAAGTGCACCCTCTTTGAATTATACGTCTTTATTTATGTTTACCCCTTAAGGACCAAACTTCTGGAATAAAAGGGAATCATGACATGTCACACATGTCATGTGTCCTTAAGGGGTTAAATAAATCATGACATGCAGGGGCGGACTGAGAACCCTCAGGGCCCCCGGGCAAAATAAATCAAGGGCCCCCTTACAGGCCCCACCCATACTCTGCAGCAAGCGCCACCCTTGTCCCGCCTCCATGCACCGCCTCCAGCCACACCCTACACAATCTTTAGACACAAGGAACAAAAGGGCAATAAGCCCTTCGAGGCCCCAGCAGAGACTACAATTGAGGGCTAATGGGCCATGGAGGGGGGTCTTTCTAGCGGAGGCTATCTCAGTGTCCTTTAGAGAGTGTGTTAGATAGAATCCCCTCCAAGCCCCATTAGAGACTACAATGGAGTCTAAAAGGCTTGGAAGGGGGTCTTTTCAACAGAGGCCATCTCAGCGTCCATTAGATATCCCCTGCTGGAAACAGTCGCCTCCAGGCCCCAGTAGAAACTACAATTGAGGGCTAATGGGCCATGGAGGGGATTTCTAGCAGAGGCTAGAGTCTAATGGGGCCTGGAGGGTGGTCTCTCCAACACTCTGGTTCCTATTCACAATATAGCAACACAACATAGCTCGCTGATACCTAAGCCAAGTTGGCTCCTCTTACCTTAATTACTGTTGCTGGCTGGCAGTCTGTGGGCTGGCTGGCAGTCTGTGGGCTTGCTGGCTGCGGCTGGCAGGCTGTGGGCTTGCTGGCTACTGCCGGCAGGCTGTGGGCTTGCTGACTGCGGCTGGCAGGCTATGGCTTGCTGGCTGTAAGCCTGTGGCCTGTGGCTTGCTGTAGGCCTGTGGGCTGGCTACTGGCCTGTGGGCTGGCTAACTGGCTGGCTACTGGCCAGCCTGTGGGTTGGCTGGCTGGCTACTGGGGCACTTGTAGATTATTTAAAGAAATAATCTATGCACAATAACCACTACTGCTCCAGAGTAAGTAGTCAAACCATTTAAGAACAGTTTGACAACTTACCTGGGGTCTGCTGGGATATGAGGCTGTAGTAGGGAATAGGAGCAGTGGTGCAATGTGTGTGAAAGGTTCAGTGTGTGTGTGGGGGTGTAGTGTGTGAATGTGTAGGGTGTGTGGGCAGTGTATGTGTGTGGCAATGTTAGTATGGGGGGCTGTGTATGGGGGTCTGTGTGTATATGGGTGGGCAGTGTATGTGTGTGTGTGAGGCAATGTGTGTAAATGTGTATGGTGTGTATGGGGGCAGTGTGTGAATGTGTATGGTGTGTGTGTGGGGGCAGTGTGTTTATGGGGCTAGAGTTCACTCTCACCACTGCGACCACCAGGAATCCATGGGGGTTACAGTGTTGAGAGTGAACTCTAGCCCGTAGCTCCAGGGCTAGAGTTGACTCTCGCAAGAGCAGTAACGTTGCCATGGTAACCGCGGCAACGCTCTGTGCTCGCGCAAGAAGGACCCAGAGGAGCTGCAGGGTGAGCTCCCAGGTCCTCTCTTCCTCCCCTGCCCGCACGGTGCCTGCGGACAGGGGAGGGGGGGCATTCTTCCCTCTCTGTCTCCCCCCTCCCCATCTCTCTATTCCCCCTGTGTCGCATTCTTCCCTCTCTGTCTCTTTCTCCCCCTCCCCATCTCTCTATTCCCCCTCTTTCTCCCCGTGTCTCATTCTTCCCTCTCTGTCTCTGTCTCCCCCTGTGTCTCATTCTTCCCTCTCTTTCTCCCCATCTCTTTATTGCCCCCCCTTCCCCATCTCTCTATTGCCCCATCTTTCTCCCCCCTCCCCATCTCTCTATTCCCCCATCTTTCTCCCCGTGTCTCATTCTTCCCTCTCTGTCTCTGTCTCCCCCTGTGTCTCATTCTTCCCTCTCTTTCTCCCCATCTCTTTATTTCCCCCCTTTCTCCCCTTCCCCATCTCTCTATGTCCCCCCTCCCCATCTCTCTATTCCCCCCTCTTCTCCCTGCCCATATCTCCTGTTTCCCCCTCTTTCTACCTCCCCATCTCTCCCCCCTCTCCCATCTCCCCTTCTTTCTCCCCTCCCCATCTCTGTTCCCCCCTCTTTCTCCCCCTCCCCATCTCTCCCCTCTTTCTCCCCCATCTCTCCCCCTCTTTCTCCCCCTCCCCATCTCTCCCTCTTTCTCCCCCATCTCCCCCCCCTCCCCATCTCCCCTGTTCTCCCCCCTCCCCATCTCCCCCCCTGTTTCTCCCCCCCCTCCCCATCTCTCCCCCCCTCTTACAAAGTCAGGTGGGCCGGCCGTTTGATGCTGGAGCCGGACGGGTGGCAGCCTCGCCGGTCCGGCGGCATTCCTCTCACTAACGCTGAAGGGGGAGGAGGAGGAGCATGTGTCTGTCATGCTCCCTGCGGTTCCCACAATTCCCAGCACATGCTCCTCCTCCTCCTCCTCCTTCAGTGTTAGTGAGAGGAATGCCGCCGGACCGGCGAGGCTGCTACCCGGTCCGGCGGCTGCAGCATCAAACGGCCGGCCGGCCCCCTCACAGTGTGCCACCGGACCGGCCACCCGGTGGCACCTGCAGTCCCCAAATGCCACCCACAATCTAGCCCTGCCGCCGGGCCCCCTGAAGGCGGCCCTGGCGGCGGGCCCCCTTCCCGGCCGGGCCCTCGGACCATGTCCGAAGTGCCCGACCGGTCAGTCCGCCCCTGGACGTGTGTGTGCTGGTTGTATGTAATTTGTGTGCATGGTGTGTGCTGGCTGTATGTGATGTCTATGCGCTGGCTGTATGTAAAAAAACACACTGCACACTGACGCACACACCGATCAATACACAAACACACTGCACACTGACACACACTGACCCATACAAAAACACGCTGACAC
>OW240917.1:201053879-201217438 GCA_933207985.1 Pelobates cultripes | reverse complement strand
CCCCCTCCCCATCTCTCCCCCCTCTTACTCAAGTCAGAGGGGGCCGGCCGTTTGATGCTGCAGCCGCCGGACCGGGTGGCAGCCTCATCGGTCCGGCGGCATTCCTCTCACTAACACTGGAGGAGGAGGAGCATGTGTCTGTCATGCTCCTTTGCGGTTCCCACATCCTGTGCTGGGAATTGTGGGAACCGCAGGGAGCATGACAGACACATGCTCCTCCTCCTCCAGTGTTAGTGAGCGGAATGCCGCCGGACCGGCGAGGCTGCCACCCGGTCCGGCGGCTCCAGCATGAAACGGCCGCCCCCCCATCACAGTGTGCCACCGGGCCGGCCACCCGGTGGCACCTGCAGTCCCCAAATGCCGCCTACAATCCAGCCCTGCCGCCGGGCCCCCTGAAGGCAGCCCTGGCGGCGGGCCCCCCTCCCGGCCGGGCCCTCGGACCGTGTCCGAAGTGCCCGACCGGTCAGTCCGCCCCTGATGACATGGTGTAATATGTAATTTGTTGTTGTTCATTTGAGTTTGTATTTATCTCATTTTAAGACCTGCTAAGGAACAGATTACTTGTATTACAGTATGTCCTGATATGTAAAACCATAGAATTCAAATAGGGTGTACTTTCTTTTTCCCGTGACTTGCCTGTTTGTATTATATAAGTTATACTTGCCTGATGCTCTGATGCTCTCCCACCTTTTTTATCTTCATATTTTTAATTAGTGAGGTAACAATCTCTTGATCCAAAGATATATCTGACTGCCATTCAGGGTTCAAGAAGGATTTTTTCCTAGTTTGTTGCAAAATTGGGAGCACTTCACTTTTCTGCCTTCTTTTGGATCAACAGATGTGAGAGAGGCTGAACTTGATGGACACATGCCACTTTTCTGCTATGTAACTACGAGTGTAGAGATAGCCTAGCGATAGCCTGCTTCATTCATCCTAGTGTGACACTGTAGTTTTCGGTTAGTGCAAGTTCGCACTACTAGCCACTGCCATTAATATGGAACATGGAATTACTGATTTACAATTGTATTTTTATTTCAAATTTCTTTAAATTTCTTTAATATGCAGAGTATTTGGAGAAATTAAATCCTTTTTCCAAGTTTTTTTTTCAGAGTGTGTTCAGTCAATTGTGTGTTGTGCAAAAGTGTGATCACTGTGCAGTGTTTCTTTTTATTATTATTATTATTATTATTATTATTATTATTATTATATTTATTGAAAAATATATATTTTTTCAATTATATCTTCTACATATAGACATCAATAACGTACAGCAAAATTAGGAAAAGAAATACTATAAATGTGTAAAAACTCAATTTACAATCTGCAAACATATACAAACTCCATCAAAGGGAAACAATCACAATTTCCATTTGGCAAATTTCCCAAAAATACTGACGTTAAAGGTAAGAACATCACCATACAAAACATACAGGTATAAATCCTTAGGTTTACTCATAGGTCGGTTCACAGGTTTCAGATCAAATCGTTACTAATTAGTGGTTAATGGTAAAGTTTCTAACCATTCTTTATAATTATCTTGTTTAATTGCAGAATGTAAGATAGATCCATGCAGATCACTTTCCATGCGTAATTGATAAGATAGTTGGTTTATTAAGTATTTCTTATGGAAGGGTAAACTTGATTTCCATTGTCTAGCTATTGTTATTTTGGTTGCTAAAAAGCAATGTGTAGCAAGATATTTTAACGAAAAAGAGGGAATGGTCCAATTTAAATGTAAGAAGGCAACCCCAGGTTCTTTTACTAAATTTATTTTAAATTGAGTTCTGAGTAGATCGTACGTCCAAGATCATAGTGGGGTTACTAGTTTACAATACCCACCATATATGTAATAAAGAACCATCTAAACCTCCGCATCTCCAGCAATGTGAATTTTGATCAGGGTACATTTTTGAGAGCCTATACGGAGTTAAATACCATTTATACATTATTTTGTATTGACACTATCAAATTCAAACAGTGAATGTGCTTTTGTATGTTCTTGAGAATATAACACCATTCATGTTCAGTTATATCTATATCTAAGTCATTTTCCCACTTATTAACAATATATAGCAGTTTTGCTCAGAGAGAGTTATTACATTGGCTGCTTTGGAAGTTATTTGTTTTACTCTAGTATAATTAAAGATTGATAGAATTAATAATTCAAATTTAGATGAAATTCCTAATAGAGCTTGATTTAAAATTTCTTAATTCTCAGAAATGAAAGATGCTCATTATTTGGTAGATGTAATTTGGTTTTAATATCAGCAAAGGGTATCAGTTGAACTTTTTGGCAGACATCCTTAATACTCAATTGATGTTTAGACCAGTTATTTAAGGAAATGTCTTGCATATTATCTTCCAGAACAGCCAAATGACATGTGTTGAAAACTTTATGAGAGCTTTTTAAGCTTTTTTTCAATATATCCCAAGCCCGGATTAATTGAGATAGGATTAAATATTTTGTTTTTAATTGATCTGTAATTTTTTTTATTACTGTTTAACCATGAATATACTTATAATCTATCTCTACCAATTGCCTCTGATTCTATGACATACCACATATCCTTTTTAAAAGATTCAACTTGTAACTTATATATTTGACCAATAATATTAGAGAAATAATTTTTTTTTATATCAGGATCATTTAGCCACTCTTGACTATATTTTCTTGAAAGTACTTTAGAACTTATTCTAGTTTTTTTTTTCCTTTCCATCATAGGCGTGCACAGCCTATTGCATTAGGGTGTGCACCCTAAAGCACAAGCACACGCTGCGTATATATATGTATGTATGTATATAGATGTATGTTTATATATATATATATATATATATATATATATACACACACATACATACACACACACACATACACTGCTGTGTGTGTATGTGTGTGTGCTGTGTGAGGGTGCTGGTAGTGTGATATGTGGGTGAGGGTGTTTGTGTGTGTGTGTGCTTGTGAGGGTGCTGTTAATGTACTGTGTGTGAGGGTGCTGTTTGTGTGTGTGTGCGCTTGTGAGGGTGCTGTTTGTGTGTGAGTGTACTGGTAGTGTGCTGTGTGTGTGTTTGTTAGGGTCCTGTTAGTGTGCTGTGTGAGGGAGCTGTTTGTGTGCTGTGTGTGTATGAGGGTGCTGTTTGTGTTTGTGAGGGTCCTGTTAGTGTGCTGTGTGGGTGTTGTGCGTTTGTGAGGGTACTGTTAGTGTGCTGTGTGTGTGTGAGGGTGCTGTTTGTGTGCTGTATGTGAGGGTGCTGTGTGTGTGTGTTTGTGAGGGGGCTATGTGTGTGGGTGCTGTGTGTGTGGGTGCTGTTTGTGCTGTATGTGTGGGTGCTGTATGTGTGTGGGTGCTGTATGTGTGAGGATGCTGTGTGTGTGTGGGTTCTGTTTGTTTGCTGTATGTGTGTGTGTACTGTATGTGTGTGGGTGCTGTGTGTGTGTGCTGTGTGTGTGTGGGTGCTGTGTGTGTGTGCTGTATGTGTGTGTGCTGTTTGTGTGTGTGTGTGCTGTATGTGTGTGCTGTTTGTGTGATGTATGTGTGTGTGTGTGTGCTGTTTGTGTGCTGTATGTTTGGGTGATTTGTGGGGGTAGAGGTGGGGGCAGATTAGTTCATAAATATCCCCCCTCCCTTCTTACCTTATGTAGGGAGGGGGGATCCTTCCTTGCTGCCTTCCCTGGTGGTCCAGTGGAGGTGGGGGCAGATCAGTTAATATCCCCCCTCCCTTCTTACCTTATGCCTGGGAGGGAGGATCCTTGTTCCTGCTGCCATCCTTCCCTGACGGTCCAGTGGAGAGTGAACTCTAGCCTGCGCCAAGAGCTCCCCAGGTCCTCTCCTAGCTCCCTCACTGCCTGTGGGTTGGTGAGGGGAGGCTTAGAGCAGAGCCAGCGCTCGTATAGCGCCGGCTCTGCGTGAGCCGACAGGGGGGATCCTGAGATCTCCCCTGCCGGTTTCAATCCATAGGTGTGCCCGGCACACCCTGTGCACACGCCTATGCTTTCCATATGAATGTCTGGAAACTGGCTTGAATCATAGTTAACCAGCTATCTGGCATCTGGAGGGGCAACATTCTAAACAAATACAACCATTTAGGGATGATATATGCATTTATTGTATTAATCCTGCCTGACCAAGAGGATTCAAAAGTTCGCCATTCCTTAAGCTTTATATTAGTGTATTTTAAGAGGTTTAAAACATTTATTTCCATTGTGTTCACAATCTTACCCCTAAATAGTTGAAATTATCCTCTGACCACATAAAGTCATATTTTCTTTTAAGATCTTAACAGTAATCTTTAACTTTATTGGTTTAAGCAATAGATTTGGATACATTCAGTTTATAATTTGATACTTCACTGTATTTGTTTATTTCCTGTAGTACTTGGAATAAAGAAGTTTCAGGAGATGTTAAAGATAATAAAATATCGTCAGCATATAATGATATTTTGTCTTCTGATTGATCGGTTGAAAATCCTTTGACCTTTTGATTTGCTCTGATATTAATAGCTAATGGTTCCAACGATAAAACATAGAGAAGGGGTGATAAAGGACATCCCTGCCTCGTACCATTTCGTAAATTAAACCAATTCGATACTATATTTACCCCGACTGTTCTTGCCGTTGGTTCGGTATAAAGGGCCATATTGGCTCCATGGATCCAACCAACAAAGTCAAAGGAAGTTAAAACAGCATCAAGGAAATTCCAGCTGACCCTGTCAAAGGCTTTCTCACCATCTAATGACAGGGTCGGAATCCCCAGATGCTGCGATCTATCCAGTATATCCAAAATTCTTCTAGTACAACTTTCTGAAGATCTGCCCAAAATAAAACTCACCTGATCCGGATGAATAACTTTCTCAATAATCAATTTTATTCTAGATGCTATAATTGCTGCCTATATTTTCATATCTATGTTGATTAAGAGATTAGCCTGTAATAAATCCTTCGGGGGTTTAACTTTTTTAGCCATTTCCTTATAAAGAGCTGTTAAAGGAGTAGCTATTTCTTTTTTCATAATCTTGTAAAAAATAGTTACTGTATCCATCCGGGCCAGGGGTTCTAAATAATTCCAATCTGTGCTGTGTTTCAAACACAATAATATTTCAGTAGAAAATCGACCAATCATTTTGCAATGCAATCACCTGCTTTGCTGAATAAAGTGTGTTAGTTTACACAATACACATACTCCCAATATATTGCAATATATACCCAAGCGTCATCAGTTGCACATAGTAATCCAATGATAAAATTGAAGAAGGGTAGAGGTAGGGAAATGGGTCCTGTTCCCTAATTCAGCACGAGCAGCTGTGCTGACTCTGAGAGTTTAAAAAACTCTATCTGCACCATTATTAGAAGAAACATTCAACATATATATATACAGGGAGTGCAGAATTATTAGGCAAATGAGTATTTTGACCACATCATCCTCTTTATGCATGTTGTCTTACTCCAAGCTGTATAGGCTCGAAAGCCTACTACCAATTAAGCATATTAGGTGATGTGCATCTCTGTAATGAGAAGGGGTGTGGTCTAATGACATCAACACCCTATATCAGGTGTGCATAATTATTAGGCAACTTCCTTTCCTTTGGCAAAATGGGTCAAAAGAAGGACTTGACAGGCTCAGAAAAGTCAAAAATAGTGAGATATCTTGCAGAGGGATGCAGCACTCTTAAAATTGCAAAGCTTCTGAAGCGTGATCATCGAACAATCAAGCGTTTCATTCAAAATAGTCAACAGGGTCGCAAGAAGCGTGTGGAAAAACCAAGGCGCAAAATAACTGCCCATGAACTGAGAAAAGTCAAGCGTGCAGCTGCCACGATGCCACTTGCCACCAGTTTGGCCATATTTCAGAGCTGCAACATCACTGGAGTGCCCAAAAGCACAAGGTGTGCAATACTCAGAGACATGGCCAAGGTAAGAAAGGCTGAAAGACGACCACCACTGAACAAGACACACAAGCTGAAACGTCAAGACTGGGCCAAGAAATATCTCAAGACTGATTTTTCTAAGGTTTTATGGACTGATGAAATGAGAGTGAGTCTTGATGGGCCAGATGGATGGGCCCGTGGCTGGATTGGTAAAGGGCAGAGAGCTCCAGTCCGACTCAGACGCCAGCAAGGTGGAGGTGGAGTACTGGTTTGGGCTGGTATCATCAAAGATGAGCTTGTGGGGCCTTTTCGGGTTGAGGATGGAGTCAAGCTCAACTCCCAGTCCTACTGCCAGTTCCTGGAAGACACCTTCTTCAAGCAGTGGTACAGGAAGAAGTCTGCATCCTTCAAGAAAAACATGATTTTCATGCAGGACAATGCTCCATCACACGCGTCCAAGTACTCCACAGCGTGGCTGGCAAGAAAGGGTATAAAAGAAGAAAATCTAATGACATGGCCTCCTTGTTCACCTGATCTGAACCCCATTGAGAACCTGTGGTCCATCATCAAATGTGAGATTTACAAGGAGGGAAAACAGTACACCTCTCTGAACAGTGTCTGGGAGGCTGTGGTTGCTGCTGCACGCAATGTTGATGGTGAACAGATCAAAACACTGACAGAATCCATGGATGGCAGGCTTTTGAGTGTCCTTGCAAAGAAAGGTGGCTATATTGGTCACTGATTTGTTTTTGTTTTGTTTTTGAATGTCAGAAATGTATATTTGTGAATGTTGAGATGTTATATTGGTTTCACTGGTAATAATAAATAATTGAAATGGGTATATATTTGTTTTTTGTTAAGTTGCCTAATAATTATGCACAGTAATAGTCACCTGCACACACAGATATCCCCCTAACATAGCTATAACTAAAAACAAACTAAAAACTACTTCCAAAAATATTCAGCTTTGATATTAATGAGTTTTTTGGGTTCATTGAGAACATGGTTGTTGTTCAATAATAAAATTAATCCTCAAAAATACAACTTGCCTAATAATTCTGCACTCCCTGTATATATATATGTTGAATGTTTCTTCTAATAATGGTGCAGATAGAGTTTTTTAAACTCTCAGAGTCAGCACAGCTGCTCGTGCTGAATTAGGGAACAGGACCCATTTCCCTACCTCTACCCTTCTTCAATTTTATCATTGGATTACTATGTGCAACTGATGACGCTTGGGTATATATTGCAATATATTGGGAGTATGTGTATTGTGTAAACTAACACACTTTATTCAGCAAAGCAGGTGATTGCATTGCAAAATGATTGGTTGATTTTCTACTGAAATATTATTGTGTTTGAAACACAGCACAGATTGGAATTATTTAGAACCCCTGGCCCGGATGGATACAGTAACTATTTTTTACAAGATTATGAAAAAAGAAATAGCTACTCCTTTAACAGCTCTTTATAAGGAAATGGCTAAAAAAGTTAAACCCCCGAAGGATTTATTACAGGTATATATTTCCTTTCAATACTTGATTAAAAATATTTTTGAGATGACAGATTATCAGACAGTTTAAGATATAGAATGCTGCAAAACTATTTTTTGGAAAAAATACTCTGCAAAGCTGAGCATGCAATAGAAATACAACCTTTTATTTTAGTTATACAAAAAGCTATAAATTACATAAAATGTGTGTTGTTGCCTACAGTGTCCTTTCAATAAACACTATTACTTGAAAAATATTCATATCTTCCAGTAAAACGACAAATAGTGGATAGACTACCAATAGTTAAGTCATTATAGTATGATCACTAGCAGCCACGGGTAAAGCAGACTCTAGACAGCTAATCCTGATTTTCCATTTCATAAAATACCTGAGAATTTTAGCCAATGCTGCCATCTAGTGGGATGTTTTTGTAAACTGCAATGCTTCTAGCAAAACTGTTTAAAAGCTTGTAAATTAATCACAAGTAAATGCAGTTTAGTTGTTTTGTTTTTTTCAAATTCTTTATTTTAGGAGTGCAGTGATAAGTACAAGCTTTTGTAATGACTTATGACAAGATGAATAATATTTAAAGATATAAGGTCAAGATGTGCTGCACTTTTTTTTTTTTGCAGTTGCAGTGCTAAACTATAAAAGAGCAAATGCTAGGACATGAAATCACTACAGCAGCTCACTTGAAATGCACGGTCTTGACAAACCATTTAAAGGTAGGTCCTAGATGTCCTTCAGTTGTCAGGTTTTCTTTGGTTATGAAGGATGTTGTGCTATGTTGTAGGATGAAAGTCCTGATCTAAAGTAATGTTCTATAGTGTTTAATATGGGTGTTAGCCAAAGCGTAATTTACAAGAACACTTGGAACAGACACAAATTCAGTCCCCTGTCATGTCTTAAAAAGTTTTAGCTCATTTTTTCCAAAACAGGTGGGACCTGTATCATTTGCATATCAAACGTTCCCATCCCCAAGATAGTCCAGTACCAACATGTTGGCAAGTCCCCTCTGCATGGTAGGAGACACACATGGTAATTCACATCAAGTCTGTACAAAATGGCAGAACCACATATACACAAAACCAGACTTACCTTCACTTAGCATCAGTAATGGCATGCACTTCAGAGTGATACTCAGAAATCTTTCCACTGGTATTCCTTCCTTTCCCATTTGTGTATCTGTCACCTTAGAGTACCAGCAGTTTCCTCCTTTCATGTGCCTAAAGTATTATCCTTCTATCTTTCTGTCCAGACACTCACAGTACCATTTCTCCTAGATATTTTATCCTCAATACTCACTCACACTGTGCACCACAGTAACTCAGGCTGAATCCCATGCAAAGTCACTACCCTTCAAATCAAATGTGTAATGTTTTTATAATTATTCAGAAAATTATTCCTCTAATTTACTCTATTATACTCTATTATATATTCATAGGAATATACAGTGAGTGAAAAAAGTATTTGATCCCCTGGTGATCTTGAACGTTTGTCCATTGACAATGAAATGATCAGTCTATAATTTTAATGGTAAGTGTATTTTAACAGTGAGAGACAGAATAACAAAAAGAAAATGCAGAAAAACACATTTCAAAAAAGTTACAAATTGAGTTGCATGTCAATGACTGAAATAAGTATTTGATCCCCTATCAATCAGCAAGATTTCTGGCTTCCAGGTGTCTTTTATATAGGTAACGGGCTGAGATTAGGAGCACTATATTAAAGGGAGTGCTCCCAATCTCAGATCGTTCCCTGTATAAATGAAACCTGTCCACAGAAGCAATCAATCAATCAGATTCCAAACTCTCCACCATGGCCAAGACCAAAGAGCTGTCCAAGGATGTCAGGGACAAGATTGTAGACCTACACAAGGCTGGAATGGGCTACAAGACCATTGCCAAGCAGCTTCTCCATATCTCTGCTCTCTTTTTCCTCACAGCTTCTAGAAAGACTTGTCTCACTTCTTCAATTCCAACTCTCTCCTTGACCCTCTTCAATCTGGCTTCCACCCTCTCCACTCTACTGAGACTGATCTTATCGAAGTTACTAACGACCTAATCACAGCTAAATCCAAAGACCACTACTCCATACTAATTCTTCTTGACCTCTCTGCTGTCTTTGACACCGTTAATCATGCACTCCTTCTTCAAACTCTTCATCACTCGGTCTCTGTGGCTCTGTCCTCTTGTGGTTTTCCTCTTATCTCTTCCAATGCTCATTCAGTGACTCCTTTTCTAATGATACCTCCTCCCCTCGTCCTGTCTCAATTGGAGTCCCCCAAGGCTCTGTCATTGGTCCCCTTCTATTTTCTCTTAATACTGCCTCTCTTGGCAAACTTATTACCTTATTTAGATTCCACTATCACCTGTACGGTGATGACACCCAGATATATCTCTCCTCCCCGGACTTCTCCCCTGCCATCCTGCAATGTGTCACTGATTGCCTTTCTTCCATCTCTGACTGGATGTCCTCCCGATTTCTGAAACTCAATCTCTCTAAAACTGAGCTCCTTGTCTTTCCTCCTTCTAATATTGATCCTCCTCTTTTGCTCTCCCTTCAAGTTAGTGGTATCCTTGCAAGTGCGCTGTCTTGGCATCATACTTGTTTCTGCCTCACCTTTGAGCCTCACATCCAGTATCTTGACAAATCCTGTAGATTTTATCTTAAAAACATAGTCCGCATCCGCACCTTTCTTACGCAAGATGCTACCAAGGAGCTTGTCCATGCTCTAGTAATTTCTCGCATGGATTATTGTAACCCTCTCCTAATTGGTCTTCCCAAAAGCCATATTGCCCCGCTACAGTCTGTAATCAATGCTGCCACCAGACTGATTTTTCTCTCTAGTTGGTCCTGTAACACCTCACTCCTCACCCCTCATTTGTTTCCTGTATCCTATAGGAGTCAATTCAAAGTGCTAACCCATACCTTTAAAGCACTGAACAATTCTAACCCCTTTTATATCTGTTCACAGATCCATAGGTATGCTCCTTCTCAGTCTCTCCGCTCTGCCCGTGACCGTCTCCTGTCCGTTACTCGCACCCGTGCGGCCAACTCACGCTTGCAGGACTTCTCATGGGTGGCTCCATTCCTATGGAATAGCCTGCCTCCTGCCATCAGACTCTTCCCTAGTCTTCAGTCATTTAAGAAGTGCTTTTAAACCCATCTCTTAAGGAAAGCTTATGGCTTCCCAGAGTAACCCAGAGTAACCTCTACCTCACATACCTGTCTCTTGCTCTCTCCTAAAGGGCAGCATTTTACTCTCTCCTCCAGCTCTGCTTCACTCCCACCTTATTTGATTGCTATTTCCTGTCCTAATGTGTTTTATACCCCACCTCCTATGGACTGTAAGTTCGTTTGAGCAGGGTCCTCTTCAACCTATCGTTCCTGTAAGTTTTCTTGTAAATGTACTATTTATAGGTAAATCTACCCTCTCATAATACTGTAAAGCGCTATGGAATCTGTTGGCGCTATATAACTGGCAATAAGAACAACAAGGTGACAACAGTTGGTGCGATTTTTTCGCAAATGGAAGAAACACAAAATAACTATCAGTCTCCCTCGGTCTGGTACTCCATGCAAGATCTCACCTTGTGGAGTTTCAATGATCATGAGAATGGTGAGGAATCAGCCCAGAACTACAAGGCAGGGACCATAGTCACCAAAAAAACACTTGATAACACACTACACCGTGAAGGACTGAAATCCTGCAGAACCCGCAAGGTTCCCCCTTTTTAAGAAAGCACATGTACAGGCCCGTCTGAAGTTTGCCAATGAACTGAATGGAGGAGGAGAAAGTCTGCCTATGACCCCAAGAGCACCATCCCCACTGTCAAACATGAAGGTGTAAACATTATGCTTTTGGGGTGTTTTTCTGCTAAGGGGACATGACAACATCAAAGGGACAATGGATGGGGCCATGTACCATCAAATCTTTGGTGAGAACCTCCTTCCCTCAGCAAGGGCATTGAAAATTGCTTGTGGATGGGTATTGCAGCATGACAGTGACCCAAAACACACAGCCAAGGCAACAAAGGAGTGGCTCAAGAAGAAGAACATTAAGGTCTTGGAGTGACCTAGCCAGTCTCCAGACCTTAATCCCATAGAAAATATGTGAAGGAAGCTGAAGGTTTGAGTTGCCAAACGTAAGCCTCAAAACCTTAATGACTTGGAAAGCATCTTCAAAGAGATGTGTGCAAACCTGGTGGCCAACTACAAGAAACATCTGACCACTGTGATTGCCAACAAGGTTTTTGCCACCAAGTACTAAGTCGAAGGGGTCAAATATTTATTTCACTCAATGACATGCAAATCAATTTCTAACTTTTTTGAAATGCGTTTTTCTGGATTTTTTGGTTTTTGTTATTCTGTCTCTCACTGTTAAAATATACCTACCATTAAATTATAGACTGATCATTTCTTTGTCAGTAGACAAATATTCAAAATCAGTAGGAGATCAAATACTTTTTCCCCTCACCGTAGGCGCCTGGATCCTCCCTTTCCTACCTATACCATACATTCTGAGAGCCTGTATGCTAACTGATGAACTTGGCAAAACAGACAACATGTTATGTGTGCAGTGCTCAATCTACTTTTCCTCTTTAATCTGGCAAATTCACACTTAAAGAGTTACTCCAGACCTCCTACCAAATGCTACAAATAAGTAATAAAATAAGCCTTTACTTACCTGAAATCCAGTTTAGGACAAAACTTGTGGCACTGCTTTCCATGCCCTCTCCTGCAAGTCACACAGTCCAATCAAATGCTTCTCATAGAGGTACTTTAGCGGACCGTATAGGAAGGCTGGAGAGAGGGGAGACAAGCTGAAAGGGGAGGGACATATTAAGCCTGTTGCCAGTTTGCAGTGAATGGCCTCATGCCCCATCCTCTGGGCAACTGGACTAGCCATCCCTCCTGCAAATGTAGGGCCTTCACACAAAGGTCTCAAACCTGGAAGCAGATTGTTATAACCTGCTGGTAGCTCAAACTATCACGACTGATACCTTGCTTCACATGACCTCCCAACTAAGGAACATGGCCCTCCATATAGAGATTGCATGGGCCACATATACAATATTAGGGTAAGAGGCTTATTGGAAACCGAAGAATCATCTGCCCAGTTATGCAAAACTCTCACGGTATTGTTCAATGAAATCTTAAAACAGCCATAGAATTTGTCAGAACACATAGGGCCCTACAACCTAGAGCACATAGGGCCAAGTGGAGGGTCCTCCTCATGATGTGGTATGTGGCTTCATGAATTTGCGCTTTAAAGAGAACGTTCTTCTCTAAGTCAGAGGTACGCAGCAACTCACCTTTAACCTTTCATGACGTTCACATCCAGCTGTCCCTGGACCTTGGCCTTGCCATGTTGTCATACAGGAAACACCTTAGACTATATACCAAGTTCTTCAATTGCACCATTTTAAATACAGATGACATTTCCCCATTGGACTCATGGGGCTGTTAGGGTCACTGTTTCGTAGACGTAGCCCATGATGCAGAAGAGCGCTGAAAGGACGTAATCAGATTCGCAGAACAGTAGTGTCAAACGGAGAATAGTCGGAAGAGACAAAAGGTCAGGACAGGCAGCATAGATTGAGAAGCGATAAATCATGCAAGGGTCAATAGCAGGATATAGCAGAGTAGTCACTGAAGGAGCACAGTATAACTGAGCAATGAGTCCTGGGGGGGTTTAAATACGGAGAAGAGGTATGTCCATTTACTGTAACCCGCCTTCTTTACACACCCCTTTGGTTTGGAATGCCATCTGTTCCTTTAAGAAGGCATCACTAGTTGCTCTGCCCCTCCACCACGAGGGAACAGAGTTTCAATCCGATCCGCGTTGCCACTCTAGGGATGTGGCACCGCCTGTTCCTGCAGCCCTGCATCCAATCGGCATTGGGGAGTGGGACGGCAATGACATGTCGGAGGAGGGTCCATGTCAGAGGAGGACCTTTATTGTGTCCAAGACAATCCTTATTTTTTATTGTATTCTCAATTATTTATATGTATTTTAGATAGAGGATCTCTTACTAACTATATAATATTTTAGCTAAGATAACTATATGGTCAGCCCTGCTAAGTTCTATGCTTTAAGATGTTATAGTGGTAAATAGGGAACCGGCTGCGGTTACAATTGGCACCTAACGTGGGGCTTGAACTTGGAAGCTTTAACTATAAAATAAGATATATATATATATATATATACCTAGGTAACCTCTTATACGTAAGAGAAGACACACTACTTTGTCATAGCACATGTCTTGAAATATCAAGAATCTAATGAGCCATTTGTAGCCCAGACTCAGAGAGAGATCATCATGAAGAGATGATTTTCTGTGAACTTGTACAAGGCACTTGGGGTTCAGGTGCCAGGTACATTGTAATTAGCATACAATGCTGAAATTGTGGATTTTAATTAATATTATAAGAGAAATGTATATACATATTTGGTAAACTCGCTAAAATGCCTAATACACCAGCACAGCAGGGTCCATTAGTTTCAGGACAGTGGGGGTTGTAGGCAGGGGGCCATGTTCTCTCTATGGCTGCATAGTTTGCATGCGCAGAAAAAAAAAAGGTAAATGCAATATATTGTCGTCAATTAAAGTGATAAGACAAGCGATGAAAGCAACACTTGCTATTATATTGCTAGTAGATTTCAAAGACTAATTCAAAGAATGTAAAGAAATTGCATTATGACAATGAAAACATACAGGATTTTAAATTATTATTTCATTACTGCCTTCTGGATTTTAATACCCACTATTTGTGGTTGGAACTTAAAGGAGCACTATAGGGTCAGTAACACAAACATGTATTCCTGACCGTATAGGGTTAAAACCACCATCTAGCCCCCCTTGCCCCCTCTTGCCTCCCTAAAGATAGTAAAATCTGCCCGTATGGGTGGGACCAGTCTGATATGTTTCAGAGATGTTCTCTCTGTAATGGCACAAGATGAGCTAAAACCAGCTTGAGATCAGAGTGGGCACCCACCGAAGGGCAGGCTATTTCACCTGCTGCCCGTTCTCAATATTCTCTTGTGCCCTGTTTTTTGCTCTCCATAAGTTTAAGGGTAATCCAGATGTGGACCCCTTGCTCATGGTGCCTAGAGAGATATCAGCTATGCCTCACTGATGATGCCTAACAAGGCTGAAACTATTGTCTGGGGTTGCCGTGTCTCTCATGCAGAGGGAACTTGCTGGCATTTTGTATCTGTACTGCCCGTATGGGTGGGACCAGTCTTATATGTTTCAGAGATGTTCTCTCTGTAATGGCACAAGATGAGCTAAAACCAGCGTGAGATCTGAGCGGGCACCCACCAATAGGCAGGCTATTTCAGCTGCTGCCCGTTCTCAGTATTCTCTTGCGCCCTGTTTTTTGCTCTCTATAAAATCTTACTTGTATTCAAGTGTGGAGCTGCATGCTTTGTCGCTGTTTCCTTTAGACCTGCCCACTGCCTGCTGACATCAGCAGAAGTGGTAGTCTGATCCAAACTAAATGCTTTCCCATAGGATTGGCTGAGACTGACAAAGAGGCAGACCAGGGGCAGAGCCAGCACAATTCAAACACAGCCCTGGCCAATCAGCATCTCCTCATAGAGATGAATTGAATCAATGAATCCCTATGAGGAAAGTTCATTGTCTGCATGCAGAGGGTGGAGACACTGAATGTTTGGATGCATTTTAGGCATCGAGGACCCAGGAAGGATCTCTAACAGCCATCTAAGGAGTGGCCAGTAAAGTTATCACTAGGCTGTAATGTAAACACTGCATTTTCTCTGAAAAGACAGTGTTTACAGCAAAAAGCCTGAAGGTAATGTTCCTACTCACGAGAACAAATGCAATAAGCTGTAGTTGTTCTGGTGACTATAGTGTCCCTTTACTTCGTAAATGAAAATAGAGAAGAGGGGGAAAGTTGGTAGTGGTGTGCAGAAACCAACGTACGGGTAGGCCTGTAATAAAGAGGGCCCACCAGAGGTAATGTAATGATGATGGTAAGTTATTAGAGGGAGTGGTGGGAGGGGTCACTCTAACAGGAACCAGCATAGGTAAGCAAGGGGGTAGAGCTTATATAGGGAAAACTCCTCATACAAATTCAGGCCTATGGCCTTTTACTTGTGGTTAGAACTTAATTCGTATATGAAATTTGAGAAGAGGGGGAAAGTTGGTAGTGGTGCGCCAAAACGTACAGGTAGGCCTGTAATGAAGAGGGCAAAAGATATTGCAGAAAACACACTTCATTGCATAATTTACATTGCTAGACATTTAAGGGTTTTCCTGAGTTCTTTCTCAGGATGTGGAATATAGGTGCTGTAGACAGAAGACTTCCACCTGCCCAGTCTTTTGGTGATATGGACTGATGTGTCCATACTGGAGGCTGAGGTGGCTGCCCCAATTCTGAAGGAATGACCGGAAAATGAGGCGGGGTTATGTCCCAATATCAGCAGTGTTGTTCTAACATGGAATATGAATTTGGAAGTGGTAAGTGGGTGTTCGTGAAGAAGTAGTAAGGGCGAGTTAGGTGGGAGACTGATGCGCGTGGATAGAAATAAGTCGAGTATGTTAACAGGACACCAGAGGTTCTCTGTAGGAAACAGAGGGATTGTAGTCGGGTAGTTTGAGGGATTGGTTTTAGATGAATGTAAAGACATAACGTAATGGTCACCATGTTTGGTATTGTCTGATATTTTTAAACAGAAGCTGACATCCGTTTAATGGACCACAGTGAACTCTCGGGGTCTGAGGAAGCCATAGAAAGCGATGTAAATGGCTACTTTTATGACAGCATAAGTCTGGGTATTAAAGAGATTTGTGTCCAATAGGTCTGACATGTTCCTAAATATGGTTCCGTCTATGGGTAATCTATTTTGTTGATGCCTTTAAGAATAGATTTGATGGGGTAAGCGGACAGAAAAGGTAGGTGATTGGGAAAGGTTGTGAGGACTTGGTGCTGTATACCTATAAGATATAATTTAATAGTGTTATGTGCTAATTTAAGGTGTAGGTGGCAAAAAGAGGCAAAAGCCACCATGGTCTTGATAGAGTAATTATCTAAAACGTGAAACTCCCCACCAAATTTGTGGAACACAGTCAAAGCCCTGTCGTAGGTTTTGGTGTTGGCAGACAGAGCGTTTCGTGAGAGTGACCGTGCGTGGGTCAATAATCTTGTTAATCCATTATTAACTCCGGAAATGTCAGGATTCTGGATGGGAGCTCGTTGGTGAAGGGATGCACCTTGTAGAATGCCTGAAAGTTAGACCGGGACAAAGCATCAGCTGCCGTATTATGAATGCCCAGAATGTGTTCGAACACAAGAAAAAATTGTAGTTTGGCGGCGAGCCACGTCAATCTCCGTATTAAACACATTATGGTTAAGGAAGAAGAGCACCCTTTATTAACAATCTTGCAAGCCGTAAAATTGTCTGAGAAACACTTGACTGCCTTACCAGCCCACAGATGACCCCAACTAGGAGGTGCTGGGTATAGATCTCGGAAAGGGGTGAAGTTTCACTGAAGTGAAAGTGTTTCTTGAGGCAAAAATTGCAGCAAACCCCAAGTGGGCTGCTGCATCAGTCCAAATAACAGGGGAGTGCTTGGACAGTGGGGGAATGAACATGGAGATGCCGTTCCACTCTGCTAGGAAGTGCTTCCAAATGATTAAATCAGCTACGGTTAGGGGAGTTGAGGACTATGGTGCCATCATCAGGCACGCCGGATAGGAGGCAGAGTGACCTGGAGATGAAGAATGGAATGGAATGATACGCATCGCAAAATTGAGGTATCCCAGTAGAGACTGGAGATCTTTCCATGTTCTAGCTGGTCCAGTTCTTGTCTGATGCGTACCAATTTCACGTTGGGGAGGCGTGCCTGCATAGACACTGAGCTTAGTGAGATACCCAGGACCTACTGGGACCTACTGTTTGTCAGGGGACAATGGGACACCTAGTGCTGAAAACAGTGCAGTGGTGCTAATGATACTATATGGAGTGAGGGAACCTGCCTCGACCAATAGAAAATCGTCCAAATAATGTATGACCATAGGGCATCTGACCGTATTCGGGAGCAGCCAGCGAAGAGTTTCTGCAAATATGTCAAACAGCTTCGAGCTGCTCCTGGAGCCCAAAGTGAGTCTGGTGGTGAAGTAATAATTATCTCTCCATTTGATGCCGTGGATATGCCAGAGAGATGGATGGGTTGGTAGTAATTTGAAGGCGTTAGTTATATCCGTCTTACTTAGCCGGGCTTGTTCACCAGCCAGTACCATAGCTTGTATGGCATGATCCATGGAGGCATAATGGAGAGAGAATTCTTCAGCCGGTATTAGTGAATTTAAACTAGGGTTTTTTTGAAGAATGAGGTGCGGACAAATCGATAATCAAAGTTTTTTATTAGATGTGCTGTTGGTAACCCCTCCAATAGGGTTTGTGTGCCATGTAGAAAACGGAGGGTGTAGAAAATTACCACTCATAAAGCCTGATGTGATCTCTCTCCATAGCAACTCGTCAACAGCAGATGGGTCGTTGTAGCCAAGAGTAAATTAGGGCATTCCAGTGTACCTGTTGGGAGTGCTACTAACCCTGTGTGGAAACCCTCAGAAAAAGCAGAAATCAAATATTGCACCAGGTGAGGGAAGGGGTGGGTGCATAAATGGTAAGCTAAGGTGTCGATGTTGACCTCCGTCAGTCATTTCATAGGGAAAAGCTTAGAAGGGCACATAGTATTCTTGTGCCCTGAAACAGATGGAGCAAATATGCAACTACCTGCAGGCATTGTAGTTACATGCTCCATCATTAAAGTTGTTGCATATCTGCGCCTTGCCCAGGAATACTGGTCTGCCCAGCTTATCTCTCTGTCTCCTATCCTGTCTGACGGAGGGGTTGGAGGATGGATAGGAAGTGAAGGGGTGAGATGTAGCGTGTTCTGCTTCACAGGGGCCCAAGTTGGAGGAGTGTGAGGTAGAGGAGCAAACCGCACAAGACGGGGTCTCAAGCCAGTGAAATGCCTGCAAAACAGCTTTGTGTCCAACTGACTGGGCCAGAGCTGCTGCTGCATTAGATGAAACCGACCTGTGATAATCATAGAAGGCGAAACCCCCGTACTTGTGCCCCAGGTCCACCACCGTGTGTAAATAGAGGTCGAATTCCTCTCGCCTTTGAGGGTATACAGAGCAGATGACATCTCTGTATAGTCCGAAGTCAAGAATGAATTCAGGGATGGAGAGCTTTTTATTAAGACATGGGTCCGTTGTTTTGAAGATCACTGACGTGTCTCTGAAACTAAAAGCTCTGTTCTCTAAAATATTGTGCGAAGAGACTAGACTGACATCCTTGCCATCAATAATGTCTTTCCTAATGGAAGCTGGAACAGCATTTACAGGGGTGATGCAGTGTGAAGCGGAGGTAGTGATAGTAATGTCCCTACCTTGCATGTTTGAAGGAGCAGATGCTGCGTCTGGAGTGTGAGGTAACCATAGGGATTATGGTTTCTATCTTGGTCATTCTCTCGTTAAGTGACTGAAGGGCGGGCAAAATGGATGACAAAGTGTCTTGAAACTGTCCTGAACAGCTGACATTGGGTTCCTGAGAACTTGTGCCGGGCCTGCGATTGTTGGACTGGGCCATTAATAACTTAAAGAGTTCTGCTTCCTTAGCTGTGGCCGGGAAAGGAACGTTCCTATGGCGTAGTTCTGCTGCCAATTTAGGAATGGTCCAAGATCTCAGAGACCAGGGGGTAGTGGTTATAAGAGATTCAGCTGGTGAGATAGGTCTAATGGGTGTACTGAGCCTGGAGAGAGAGCCCTGGAGAGACAAGTTGTCTTCATAGAGTGATTCTTGTGACATCCTATGAAGAGATTTAGCAAATACAAAACTTAGAGCCAATGGTGAAATACCGTATATGGAACTGGCTTGCTAGCTAGTGCCGGTGACGAAGAACTTAACTACACGTGATAGGTGAATACTTGCTAATTGTCAAGTGGTGAAGAGATGCTCTACCTTGATTTGGCCCATTGGGAAATGTGGTCACTGAACAATGTGGTGGGATGCTGGCCTCTCGCTGACAGTATAAGGAAAAAACTTTGACATGTGGCATTCTAACCAACCCCTGCAAAAGGGGATATGAGGAAAATAAATTAACGTGGGGCCGTGTAGACGATACCTCCGTGTGAGGTGGGCGGGGGTGGGGCCTCATGGGAACTAAACCTTACAAGTAGTAGGGTCAGTTCTCTATCCCTAGCTGGGACTTGTCTTATGAAAATCAGTGTAAATGTAACCATACGTAGCTAACAATAGGATGAGATAGAACCTGAGTAGAAAGCTGGAAGGATGATGTAGGTTTAAAGATACTTATCTGAAAAAGGAACAATTGTTAACTAATGATAAGTGAAGTACTGGGTTATATCCTAGTGTATATATGTATATATAAACGTACCCTAAATCGAGCCTAAGAGAGAAAGCTCTTACGGGATAGGAGTCTCTTATGTACACCTAAAAGAAAAAATGGGGATATGTGTAATAACCAGTAATATATAATTGTAATAACGGAGATTTATTTTTTATTTTTCTTATCTGATAGGTGATGGAGTAACTCTATGTGTCTTAAGTTTGTCAAAGGTATTTGTGACGAAAGCACCTTCATCACTGGGGTTTGGAGAGGTCTGCTTGCCAGCCTCTTGCCCTGTGACTATGGCCCATGGGATGTATTGCCCTTTAAAAACACTATTTATGGCTATTGGGACAATTTAGACAATGGTTCTTCGAACTCCCGAACAGACATTCGAACATGTGGTGGCAGGCCATCTTGTTCACATGGGCTAAAACTGCGAATAGACTTCAGAGGGACTTAGCCGCGAATGCCCTGGAACTATTTTCAGCATGAAAACCTTGCGGTTCCCGATCGGTCCTCCAGCGGCACTTAGCCGCGAATCTATGGAACTGTCTTGGGCATGAAATCCTGGGCAAAAATATGACTTCCATAAAATTTCTGAACCCCTGATCTGGGTGATTTTTGGATAAGTTGTTCACCTAGATCAGGGCTATCAGGGGATAGGTTATCAATAAACTGCAATCTTTAAGTTTGGATTCCAATATTGTTGAATGGGTAAGGCAGTGGCTGAGTGACAGGCAACAGAGGGTTGTAGTTAATGGAATATATTCGAAGCTTGGACTTGTCACCAGTGGGGTACCTCAGGGATCTGTACTTGGACCCATTCTCTTTAATATTTTTATTAGTGATATTGCAGAAGGTCTTGATGGTAAGGTATGTCTTTTTGCTGATGATACTAAGATATGTAACAGGGTTGATGTTCCAGGAGGGATAAGCCAAATGGCAAATGATTTAGGTAAACTAGAAAAATGGTCAGAATTGTGGCAACTGACATTTAATGTGGATAAGTGCAAGATAATGCATCTTGGACGTAAAAACCCAAGGGCAGAGTACAGAATATTTGATAGAGTCCTAACCTCAACAATTGAGGAAAGGGATTTAGGGGTGATTATTTCTGATGACTTAAAGGTAGGCAGACAATGTAATAGAGCAGCAGGAAATGCTAGCAGAATGCTTGGTTGTATAGGGAGAGGTATTAGCAGTAGAAAGAGGGAAGTGCTCATGCCATTGTACAGAACACTGGTGAGACCTCACTTGGAGTATTGTACACAGTACTGGAGACCGTATCTTCAGAAGGATATTGATACCTTAGAGAGGGTTCAGAGAAGGGCTACTAAACTGGTTCATGGATTGCGGGATAAAACTTACCAGGAAAGGTTAAAGGATCTTAACATGTATAGCTTGGAGGAAAGACGAGACAGGGGGGATATGATAGAAACATTTAAATATATAAAGGGAATCAACACAGTAAAGGAGGAGACTATATTTAAAAGAAGAACAACTACCACAACAAGAGGACATAGTCTTAAATTAGAGGGACAAAGGTTTAAAAATAATATCAGCAAGTATTACTTTACTGAGAGGGTAGTGGATGCATGGAATAGCCTTCCAGCTGAAGTGGTAGAGGTTAACACAGTAAAGGAGTTTAAGCATGCGTGGGATAGGCATAAAGCTATCCTAACTATAAGATAAGGCTAGGGACTAATGAAAGTATTTAGAAAATTCAGCAGACTAGATGGGCCGAATGGTTCTTATCTGCCGTCATATTCTATGTTTATATGTTTCTAGGTTATGTTTTGGGGTACTTTTGGGACTTTGTATAAATGGGTGTTTTTTCTGCCTGTGGATAATTAGGTTGATACCTTAACTACCTTAATTATATCACAGGCAGAGAGGAGGGATTGTTTAATGTATTTGGGAGTGTCGGTCATTGTTACACTGTTTTTATTGGTCTGTACAGTTTGAAATGCGGTGTTCCTTCCGGTCCAGAAGGTGTGCCTCTGGCCTGAGGATTTGTATACACGACAGCCTGTACCAATAAAGCTTCAGACTTGTTCTAACCTTCATGAAGTTTCAGCTCATGTTTGGGGAATTGGAGAACTACCTGCACTCTAGGTACTGCTATAATCACTATACTCCCCAGAGTATAATCACTAAGCTCTTGCTTGTTCCTGTTCCTGCTCTCTGGTTTAAGAGAGGTCTGCCTACTGGAAGCTGGATCCTGGTCTTGGGTCCAGAGTGGGTGGAAGACAGCGAGACCCAACCAAGCTGCGGTGGTTCATGGGGTCTGCAATGGTTATGGTGTCTAGTGGAGTGCTTGGAGCCCTCGGAAAGCACTAGGAGCATCCATCAATGGAGGTACACAGTCGGGGTGACAGGCAATCCGTTACAGTATTACTTGCCAAAGCTGGAAAACAGATAGCACGACAGAAAACAGTGTAAACGTAAAGGCAGTTCGAGGCATTAAAAATAATATAAATGATAAATCATGCAAATACAATTGTAAATATACAGGCTCTCTGATAACTTTTAAAACTGAAATTATTGAATTTTTTTTTTTTTAATGAAATGTTAAATACATTTACAGCTTTAAATATGACAAAATATGCTAAATTATGTACTATATCACTGTACCTGTAATGATAGCATTACAGACATTAGAGCAATGATACTGTATTGCCTACAATCAGATCAGACACATAATCTCAGTGGATTTCTCTAGCATTAAATAAAATTAAATATCAATGTAAGTATATATACAAGGCAAAAAGAGCATTTGCATGCTGTACCAGGCTGCATTCAGCAGCTTGCTGTCTTATAATTAGGAACTGATTTTTTTTTTTTAAAGAATAGGTTTAAAAAAACTAGAGAAAAGCCCACAGTGATGGGTATACCACAATCACACATGATGAGTAAAATAATTGCTTCTATAAAAGCTATGTGCTGCCGCAATTATGTATATAAATACAGATTAAGGAACAGCGCACAAATAAAAATAAACTTTAAATTTTATTAGGCTACTTAAGATCGCCCATCTCAACTCATATATAGGAATTCTACCACATGGCCATATTGAGTTAAGACCACTACTCTACAGTACCCCAATATTGGTGCATCCTACGCTAATTTAAT
Source organism: Pelobates cultripes (assembly GCA_933207985.1). NCBI lineage: Eukaryota > Metazoa > Chordata > Amphibia > Anura > Pelobatidae > Pelobates > Pelobates cultripes. Next base: position 201,194,559 of record OW240917.1, on the reverse strand, counting down.
AATATGTTGTAAGAGCATTTTGAATATATATATAATGCACAATATAATGCAAAGTATATAATGCAAAATTAAACTGATATTGCAAAACCTGCAAATTTTATATATATATTATTATTTTTTTTTAAATTAAACAATAAAAAAAAACATGCAGTGTAAATTAGAGTGATAGTGCTTTTATATATAAACTTAAATTGCATATCACATATCTGCTATACAGGAATTATAATTAAATAATTTAAGAGACATTGCTGTCTCTATGTTTTTCTGTAGTCACCTCCAAAGAGGCCTTTGAAACTGGGGGGCTGAGAGGGGTGCTCATCCCAAAAGGAATCTGATTCCAGACTTATAAAAAAAAAAAAGAAAAAAAGAAAAGGAATTATGGGAACACCCAGAACATGCCTTTTTTGTATATAATCTTAATTTGAAGATGATATATGCCTCAAAGACATATAAGGGATGTTTAAATAAATAAACAGGTATCTTTATAAAAAATAAAGAAATTTAAAGAAATTTAAAAATACATAAATATATATTTATCACCACAATATAAACAGCTTTATTAAACAGATTCAAGTACAAGTGCTTATGGGAAGAATTATACAGAATCTGTTTATTACAGGCAAGTTTAGTATAAATGCAAAGTTGTTGTTTTTTGCATTGAGTATTGCTCAAGAAATCTCTGGACACCATTACAATGTTGCTTTGCAGATTGAGGTCAGAGCTTTTAAAAAATAATTTATAAAACGATATTCTATAGCTCACTAGACCACTGGCTTTAAATGAACAGTTGGCACAACACTTATAAATAGTTTGTTATACTGCACATTATAGCTGTGACAAAATAATATACAGGGTAAAAATACAATTTCACTGTTAAATAGACGTACCCAGTATTTAAGGAAGACATGTTTCTTACATGACATCAGGACTTTGAGGGAGGTTCTGACTATGTATAATTAATTAATTAATTTAAAAAATGTAAAAATGTTTTTGTGAAGACAAACTATTTGGTTTCAAAACTGTGTTCTTTTTCTCACATTATGGAGGACCTTGTAATTCTAATGCAAACTATAAGCTGGCTTTTAGATATTGTTTTAACTTTAACTTTTCGTAGTTAATACAGAGAATAAAGAAATTTACAGAAAGTATATTAATTGTAAAATATTTAATTTATCTATCTTGGTCCACTGTTCACTGATCTCTCAAGTCTCATTCTGGTGTTCTGGTGTCAAGCGTTTTGTCGTAGGATACGTTGTGAGTTTATAAGCCACAAACTGCATATTCCATTTTCCAAATTGAAAGCCTGACATTGTAATATGCATATGGGGTTGCTTATAACAAAGTTTAGTCCCTCTCCTCACACAGTTGGTCATTGACAGGCACTTAGATGCAATGTGTCTACCAATGCTATTCTGTTAAAGTGGTCACTAGATCACAAAAACATACCATATCTCTCAGTCTTTATGCAGAGTTTATGCTTGCAAGGATAACCTGATCTAATCCACCTGGTTATCCACATAAATACTCCTATAATTTAGATGGGTTAAATATATAATAACCATTGAAGGTAATACATTGGTTGTTCTTCCTGTAAAGGAATGAGAGTCTTGCCCTAAAAGCCTATGCAGGGCTAGGACAAGCTCATAGATAGAGGTAATGTACATCTAACTTCTGAAAAGGAATATTGGTGATCCAATATGGGAAATACTGTAGTTCAAGCATGTCAAACTCAAAGGCTAAGACGGGCCAAAGAAACAAGGTTTACGTTTATGTGGGCCGCAAAAAAAAAAAAAAAAAGTCAGAAACATAAGTTTATTTTAAAAAAGTACAGTATAAAAAAAGTTGCCTAACTGACACTGGCTTTCCCATAGGAAAGCATTGGGAGGCTATTGTGCATGTGTGGCAAAAAGCTGCGCGGCCAATCAGCGCCTCAATGCAGACCCAATCTAACACATTGCCCCTCCTCCCACTCTAATACACTGCCCACAAATCCAATACATTGCCCCCAAATTCAACACACTGCCCCTCCTCCTTCCACACATCCACTCCACCATACACTGCCCCTTCACCTAATCTAATACATTCCCCTTAATCTAATACACTGCCCCTCCTCCCTCCACTCTTATTGAATAGACTGCCCCCACTGCCACCACTCTACTTTGATACACTGCCCTCCCTCCCCCCAATTTAACACACTACCCCCCACCACTCTAATACACTGGCCCCCTCCCTCAAATAAGTACACTGCCCCCTTCCCCAATTTAATACAATGGCACCCTGACTTCCCCAAATTAATACACTGCCCCCTCCCTCCCATTAATACACTGTCACCACTACCAAATTTAATTAACTGGCCCCCTCCCCCAGGTTAATACACTGCCCCTTCCTTCCCCCCAATTTAACACACTGACCCCCCCATTCACAAAATTTAAGCAAAAGGATGCTAGAAAATTGGTTATGGTGTCTCTTACAATCTGCAGCATTATCATAACATCAACCCTAGCTGTCGTTTTAAAACTTCATTGGGATTATATTAACAAGCAAGAATCACCTGAACTGAATTCAACTGCACACAATGCAAGTTCTATGATCGTGAGGATAACCTCCAAGAACCATCTCAAAAGGAGAGATACAGCTCACAGTGAAATGATTGCTAATGTGACCTACACTGGTATTTTACAAGGATCCTATTGAAGATCATTCCAAAAACTGATTATACATGAGAAAGATGGAATTGGACTATTTCAAATCCTAATAATGAACTTAACGATGATGGCAAAGCATGCTGGAATCAGAAAAAAGACGGGACAGATGCTTGTGAAAGATATTGGATGCACCTATGAAGGTGATGCAAGAAAAGACTTTGCCATATATTGGATGACTACCGCAAACAGCCTTCTTATGCTTAAAATAAGTGCTATGCTAATTTTGGACATTGCTATTATGTTTCCAGACAGATGACCGGAAAAAGAAATAAAGGCTGATAACTGTCAACACCCAGCTATTTCTCAAGGTGGAACATAGTACTGAGAATACCTGATTGACTATCAAAGCACCTCACAGTACAAGACACAGATTGTTACCTACAACTCAGAAAAAAGTGCTTAATAGGAAGGATCAGAAGAAGAATATAGATTTCCTACTGGAGTGAGAAACCATACTGGAACCATATTCTGTAATAATGAACTGCATACTGAAGGTGTGGTCTTACCAGTGATTTATAAAGAGGCAAAATGATATTCTCATCCTGAGAATTAATGCCCTTTTTCATGCATGACAAACCTTACTAGCCTTAGCCACTGCTGATTGACATTGCACATTGTTGCATAGTTTGTTGTCTACAACAATTGCCAAGTCCTTCTCGTTTGTAGTTATCCCTAATTCGCTTCCATTAAGGGTATAAATTGCTTGTGCATTCTTTACGCTGAAGTGCATAACTTTGCATTTTTCTACATTAAATTTCATCTGCCATTTAAGTCCAGTCTAAATCCCTCTGCAGTAAAAAGTAATATCTTGCTCACATTATATTACTTTGGAGAGTTTTGTGTCATCTGCAAACACAGACATGACTTTCAAGGCTTTTTTCAAGATCATTTATAAACATGTTTAATAGAAAGAGTCCCAGAACAGAACCAATGGTAAATTTTCAGGCTGGACAAAAGTGGTAAGTGGTGTCCCTCAGGGTTCTGTTTTGGGACCACTTCTATTTAACATATTTATAAATGATCTTGAAATAGGCATTGAAAGCCATGTATTGGTGTTTGCAGATGACACAAAACTTTGTAAAGTAATAAAATGTGAGCAGGATATTGCTTTGCTGCAGAGGAATTTGGATAGATTGGGGGACTGGGCACTAAAATGGCAGATGAAATTTAACATAGAGAAATGCAAAGTTATGCACTTCGGGGTTAAGAATGCACAAGCAATTTACACCCTAAATGGTAGTGAACTAGGGATAACCACACACAAGAAGGATTTGGGAATTGTTATAGACAACAAATTAGGCAGCAATATGCAATGTCAATCTGCAGTTGCTAAGGCCAGTAAGGTTTTGTCATGTATAAATAGGGGCATAAATTCTCGGGATGAAAATATAATTTTGCCTCTTTATAAATCGCTGGTAAGACCACACCTTGAATATGCTGTGCAATTTTGTGCGCCTATTCTAAAGAAAGATATTATGGCACTAGAAAAAGTCCAGAGACGAGCTACAAAATTGATAAAAAGAATAGAGCATTTTAGTTATGAAGAAAGGTTAAAAAAATTAAATCTGTTTAGTTTGGAAAAACAGCACCTGATAACATTATACAAATATAATACAAACCTTTATCTGGAAACCTATTCATAAACAGGGGTATACATAGCACACGAGGTCACACATTTAGGCTGGAAGAAAGGAGATTTCATCTAAGGCAAAGAAAAGGTTTTTTTTACCGTAGGAGCAATAAGGATATGGAATTCTTTGCCTGAAGAGGTGGTTTTGTCAGAGTCATTACAGATGTTTAAACTGCAATTGGATAAATACTTGCAAAAACATAACATACAGGGATATAATTTCTAATTAGTGGGGTTAATAGCTGCTTGATCCAAGGAAACATCTGACTGCTATTTTGGGGTCAAGAAGGAATTTTTTCCTAGTTTGTGGCAAAATTGGAAGCGCTTCAGACTAGGTTTTTTGCCTTCTTTTGGATCAAAAGCAAAAACATATGTGAGGAAGGCTGAACTTGATGGACGCAAGTCTCTTTTCAGCTATGTAACTATGTAACTAGGTAACCATGAGGGACACCACTTGCCACCTCTTCCCTGCTTGGAAATTTACCATTAATGACAACTCACTGTACTCTATTTTTAAACCAATGTTCTACCCAAGAACAAGAATTTTCACCTAGACTGATTTCTTTGAGCTTAAACACTAATCTGTTGTATGGAACTGTATTAAACACCTTGGCAAAATCCAAATACCTTTGAGGATGTAAGTTTGAAATCAGTTGGAAGTACCCCACTAGTCACTTCTATGACTCCATCTTAATATGTTCATATGTTTTTGCAGAACCGCCATGTGTATTCAATATCACCCTCTTCCTCCCCACACCTCCAACACTGATCGCTAGTGGGTGCATGGAAGGCGTGAATATTAACAGGGATTCTATACCACTGTGCTATGCACTTATAGAAAGTCTCCCTCTTGTTTAAACTTACTGAGACCATTACCCTTCTAAAAATAAACGCCATCAGATATTTGTATGTGTAAATTGCTCATCCATTTCTTCTGGAATTTTAACATTCCTCCTCTATTTGCTCCTATTTGAATCATTTGAAATATACGAGAGAACTTTTCATAATCTTATTAGTAACACAGATTTTTTTCAAATGGGGTTAAATATCTTCCACACTGGTTTCACATTTTTCTTTTCTTTAAAATACTGATTAACTGACTACTTCTCATAACATCTAAAAATGAATTGTGTTTCGTAGGATCCAATAAACTTGTTGTAGTTGGGAGATTGTCCCCTGTCATTATAGAGGAAAGGGTAGGGTTTGGATTCCCCAATAATCTTGTGAGCATGATTGCCCCTAGGCCCTCTTGAAAGTCTGGGTTTTCCACCACTGAGAACAGGGGAGACAGTCCTGTAGATAATTGCCATACATCTTTATTTTGTCTCCACCTTTTCAAAATATTACTGAGTAAGGGGTGTGGGTGGGCTACCAGTTTTCCAATATTGCAAGTTTTCCATGGGAGAGTATGCAAAGGGACAGAAACAAATCCATGTTTCACACCTGCCAATAGTTTCCTTTTATCAGTGTCCGTCCACTCCCACATTCTATTATATAGGGTAGCCAAATAATATTGATAGAAATAGAGAATTCCCATGCCACCTTTGCTTTTACTTTTTGTCAAGCTATTATTGTCACGGCTCTCGCCGCAGCAAACAGACGGCCAGACGTGGTCACCCATGGCGTTCCCAACAAGGGACTTGAACTGGGGAACTTCGCAGTCCTGGTCCTGCTTCCTTCCTCTGAGCCACAGCAGCTTTTGTATTCCACATGTCATTCTAGTCCTGTTCATCCTGGCATGTCTAATACTCTGGGGGCTGTACCTTGACTTTGGATGTGCTTCACCTGACCCTGATCAGACATTAGCAGGGTATTTAAACTCCGCCTCGCCCTGTGATCAGGATCAAGTCTTTGATCCTGTTGTGTGCTTTGTACCAGTGTTCCTGTCGTTTGAGCTGCTACTTGTTATTGACCCTGGCTTCTGACTACGTTTACTCTGGCATCCCTTGACTTTGGCTACTCCTCGTTGTTCCTGTCTTCTGGCATCCTTTGACCTCGGCTATCCTTTGACGATCCTGCTGTTTGAGTCCTTGCCTTGGTACTTTATCCTGCACAGCCCCCGTGCACAGACCCACAGGCCGGGTGAATTCTTACCTGACCACCTTGGCCTGTGGCTATCTGCAAGGGTGAGCAACATATCTGCGCTACAGACTCCCAACCCAGGTAAGACCCTGACAATTATATGCTATACATGCTTTACAGTTGCTCCATATAATGGAAAGAAACAAATGCTTTAAGTGTATCAGAAAATAAACGGGGGAGGGGGCATGGTCTGGACACTTAAAGGAGCAATTGCATGCCTGCAGAGCTCCTGCTGTAATCAAGACAAATCCTGACCCTGCGACAACTAATTACCTCGATTCTGGCAGTAATCAACTTGCCATGACATGGGGGGAAAAGGCTAAAAAGCTCAAAACCATTGCGGGTGACGGCTCACGTAGAATCAGCGATCTCCTACAGCCTAGCTCCAAAATGGCGGCACCAGACTCACCTTATACCTCCTCCAAGGAAGAAATCCTCGATGCTCCAGATGAAATCCCGCAGGTGGAGGGTTCGCCCGTTGCAGCACTGGTGGAAGACCTATCGGCCCCAGCCTCCAAGGGCGATATAAGGGCCCTAATGCTGAACATACGTGCATTCTTCAATGCCGACCTGGACATCACCTGGGAAGATCTCAATGTGGTCACTATCAATGCCAGAGTGACTGCGGAGAAGGTCTCTACCATGGCCTAACACCAAGAGAGCAACATGGAGCAGATGTCCCAACTTCAAGCTGCCCAAAACGCTGTGCAGATACGACTGGACACTATGGAAGATGCACAACGATGCACAAACCTCAACATTAGACTATTGCAGATTTGATCGACGAACAAGAACTTTCGATGCCTCCTGACCTCTCTGAAGCCCCAACGTTCAGCTAAAGGAACTCAAATTGCTGGATGCTTTTGACTAGTGAAACCTAACAAGGCTCCGGCTGTGGCCTCATGGGACGTGCTGGTGCGCTTTCTTATACTCATAGATAAGATGGCGGTCCTGGAGGTGGTAAAGAACAACACAATTTGAAGTAATGCAACTCTACTTTCTGCAGGACCTCTGTCACACTACCTTAAACTGGAGAAGTTCCCTTCAACGGGTGACAGAGACCTTGAGAGCATCTAGAATGACCTACAAGTGGGGTCTCTCCCGTACACTGATCGCTACCACGGATGGCTGCACCTACCAACTTTCATCCGCGGATGAAGTAGCAGTTTTCCTGCAGAGATTGGGCCTTTCCCAGCCAGCAAGCAGCGGAGACTAGCTAAATTGTACCGTTCATTCCACAAGCTCTGGCCGATACTGGCTGAAACTAAAGGGAAGAACCGGTGGCATAAGTTATGCTGGACTGAGTTCACACCTGGCTCCTGTTTATCTTATCTTTTCCTTTCATGCTAAGTTTGAGCTTTTGTTTATGTTTTAACCAACCCGTTATATATAACTTCAAATACGGGATACCTCATCTAAATCTGAGGAGTGGGTACACTACGTGCCCTCCCCACCAAGCGCTCAGGGGAGAGGAATTTACTTATTTGCGTACTTACTTATATTTTCTACTTATTTTCTTTCCTATTTACATTAGTCAGCTCGACTCCCAATTCCCTAGAGCGGGCAACGCCCATTATTACCTTAACCAACACACTCACTGTGCCAACAAATTTCAAGCCAACACCAATTGCTGTCCTTGGGATATGGTTCTGGCAATAGCCCATCTATACCTGGCCACCCTGCTCCATGTCATCCCCCTAGACTTTATTTGCGAGCCCTAATCTAATTCACATCCAGCCAACACATGCATGGATGACTATGGGGACAGGGAATACAAACCATACCATAGGTACACTGTGCACTTACACCAAATCTCGTAATGGTTTACCAAGATCAGCACACTGGAGAGGTATTGCAACTATATAGACAGTTTTGATAGACACTCAGCCACCCAGATTGTTAATAGCACTTTCTGTTTGTTTTTTTTAAAACGTATTTTCCTTATTAAAAAGAGGCAGACATTCCTAAGTAATGTGCAATATATAAGTCAGGGTCTTGTGATATACCTGTTTGTGATAACCATTACTTCTTTATTATGTAATGCTCATTTGAATGCCTAAATTAAAAAAAATAAACAAGGAATTGATATGGGAAGGGCCTGGAACATGTACAATAATTTTGGGAGTATCATCATTTTCAAGATGTTAATCCTGCTAAAAAGAGAGAACTGTGGTATATTCTATCTGCCAATATTAATTTTAATTTCTTCTAATAAAGCGGGATAATTACATTTATAAAGACTACTGGTTTCCACTGTTAATTGGTTGAACCTCTAAATATTTTATCCTTTTGCCCATTTGAACCCAAAACTATGTTGCACTAATGTTTTAAGTTCTGATGGTAGAGCAACCCCTAGAATTTCACATGTATTCATATTAATTTTTAAATTAAAAAAATGAACTAAAGGTTTCTATTTCCTTAGTGGCCTGAGTTAATGACCTGATCGGATCTATAATAGTCTGTAGGATGTCGTCTGCAAGGACGTCGACCTTCATCTCACATCCTTTAACCCCTTAAGGACACATGACATGTGTGACATGTCATGATTCCCTTTTATTCCAGAAGTTTGGTCCTTAAGGGGTTAAAAGAAAAACCTTTTATTAAAGAATTTATTCTAACTGCATTTAAGAAAGGTTCTATAACCAGAACAAACAAACAACAGCGGGGACAGAGGACAGCCCTGCTGAGTCCCATTATCTCGAATGATGAGGATAGCTGACCATTAACTCTTACACATGCCTATGGTCCTCTTTATAATGTCTGAATTTGTAGCGGACCACCTGGTAACCCGACCGGTTAACTCTGCTAGTTACCATCCTTCAGCTGATCAGTAACTATTACATGTGCTCCCAGGGCTAGACAGCAGACAGCACTCAGTCCTGGAAGCTCTTAGTCCTTACAAGGACTTTCCCCATTGCATCCCCTGCAAGCTGGAACAGCAGACACAGGGGTTAAATCTTCCCTCCCTCCAGAAACCAGACAAAACACAGTTCTGGAGGTTAAAACACTGACCATCTCTATTGAAAACAGGCTTCTTTTATGCACAGACCCCCACAGGCGGTCTCCATGCAACACAACACAATCCCAGGCAGGAGAGAGTAGGGTTACAGATAGCCATATCCCGCTCTGGGAGATACCAACAGTACACAGGAACACACATTACAACACATTAAATCGGGGGGGTAAACTTTGGGGCTCGGCACCCTGGGAAAGGGAAGGGGTTACAGGGTTGAAACATACATGGCTAGATAGCTACGGGTCCCCACTGGGATCCCTGCAAATAGCACTATCAGATGTACAGAGCCCAATAAATCATTGGCTATAGTCCAGGGCTGGTGGCTCTGTAATTCCCGAAATTAGTTCCATGAAGTTGCTTGGTTTGGTCCAGCGAATTCAAACTTCACGCCTAAACCAAGCAACAGGCAATACAAACCATACCATAGAGGAGTTTCGCTGCCCAATCAGGCAAAAGTGCAAAACTAATCAGCGCCCAGTGTTTGTGCCGACCAATCAGGAGAATGATGCGGGACTCTGTGGCCGTGAGGCCGACTCACAGCTCCAGAGATTACCTGCTGGCGCGCGTCCCTCTCTCCAGTGGATATCCCCACATAGGCATCTACCAGAGAGAGTGCACTCTTGGGCAGCTACAAGCCTAGCCTCGTAGCTCCCGGGCAGGGGGAAAAAGTGACTATAGCTCTGTTGAGAGCGGGTAGGACGATCCCCAACACGGGGACCTGAGACAGTGTGTGTATTCCAGTTTGGGATACAAATGCTGCCCCTGATTGGCGTTCTGTTATATGAACCGGCGGCCACCCATCTGAAGCACACGCCACTTCTTTCCCTTGTGGTTTGCGGTTTTCACACCTCATTACGAGGTGTGAACGTTCTAAATAGACATTCTAAAGGAGGTGTGGGATGGTCCCCGTTCGAATGAGCCGAACAGAACCCGTTCGTATGAGCCGAACAGGGAGCTCTCCCTAACAGGGAGCAGGTAAAACACACGAATACAACACAATTACATATACAGTATATACTCGAGTATAAGTCTAGTTTTTCAGCACATTTTTTGTGCTTAAAAACCCCCACTCGACTTATACTCGAGTCACTGTCTGTATTATGGCAACTTAGAGAGCCGCGGCCGTCAGAGCCATGGCAACGATCCGCACAGCAACCAGACCGTGAGACTTACAGCGGAGCTGACCATAACGGAGGAGAAGACAGGAGCTGCAGGAAAGGTAAGTAAATGCTTCCTGCCAGCCCCCCCACTTCACAGCCTATGCCACTGGACCACCAGGGATTAAGATAGCCCTCCTCCCTGACCAGTTAACAAGCAGGGAGGGGGACAAAATAAAATAAAAATAATAAAAAAAATTAATATTTAAAATTAAAAAATTAAAATAATAAAAATGCCCTCCCCCCCACCCAGTTCACACACACTACACAAACACACACTCTGCATTATATACACAGTGTGTGTATATAATGCAGAGTGTGTGTTTGTATATGTGTGTGTGTGTGTGTGTGTGTGTGTGTGTATATAATTATAAAAATCACAGAATTTCATAGCCCCAAGTTTTACCCTCGACTTATCCACGAGGCATAGCATATTTCACAATTGTTGGTCACAAAACTGCACTTGACTTATACATGAGATCGACTTATACACGAGTATATACGGTAGATACATGGGGAAACACAGAGTACAAGGGAAAATAGTGGGAATACACATTGGGAACACAAAATACAAGGCCAAAACATATGAATATTAAGTGGGCATGGCACTTAGTGGCGGTGACTCATTACACATCCAACTTCCAAATCTCGTCCCAAGCCCTATTGCCACTAATACAAGGAATAGATAGGACCAGTCTACTCTGTCAAATGCTTTTTTAGTATCTATATAAATGAGTAATGTCAGATGTTTAAGGGTTTTCACTCCATGAATAACATTAATAATGCTAGTGGTGCTATCTTTGACGTCCCTCTCTGGAACAATCCCAGATTAATCAGAGTAGACCAGTCCAGGCAAGTATGGTTTGAGGCAATTTGCTAATAATTTTGCAAAAAATGTTATGTCGGTCTATAACTGTGTGATATTTCCCCGATTTTGGTATTACGGCTTTTGTTGCCCTATAAAAAACTTCCCAAGGAGGTTCCTGAAACACTAATAATACCTGACGGTTAATCCGTTTGGTTCTGGACTTTTTCCAGATGTTAATGACTTGAGGACTTCCTCTAACTCTTCAGAGGAGAAAACAGATTCTAGTTTTTCCACCTTATCTGCAGATAGCCTCCTTATTAATCATTTTGCTAGATATTCTCTAAAAGCTGGTTCCTTTCCTGTGGGGCATTGCTGGTTATATAATTAATAAAATAGCCTAAACTATTTTGCTATCACCTCAGTTGTGTCACAATGCATGCCATCAGGTTTTTTATTTTAGCTATAAATGATTTTTGAATTGTATCTTTAAGTGCTTTAGCTAAACATTTTCCACTTATCTTTCCTTGTGAGTAGAAATTACTATGTGTAAGCTGGGCTGTTCTATAATTAGTCATAGAAAGCAGGAAACGTAATTCAATTCTCAAGTATGTGAGACAATTAAAAACTTCAGGTGATTGGTCACCTTTATGTGCCCTTTCTTCTTTATCAATGGAATTTTTTATGTCCTGCATTTTTTAAATCCTTTCCCATTTAATACAAGAGACCCATTTAATTAAGGTCCCTCTAGCCACACTTTTCAGAATCTACTAGTCTCATTGTATGTAAGATCTTTTGAAGTAACTGTCTTTGACGTCTCATTGAGTCTCTACCTGTCGAAGTGCTATCAACTACCCGATCAAGTATTATGTGCCAGTCCCCCCCACTATCACTATACCCTCTGCAAAAGAATCTAATTTTCTAAAACACGTCTGAATGAGACACCTGGTTATAGTTAGGGGCGTAATGATTAGCAAATGTACATAATTTCTTACCAAGAATATATGCTTCCCCTGTACATCTGTTTTAAGATCCACTATTGTAAAAGCGATCTTTGATGAAAATAAAATTGCCACTCCTCATGATTTGCTTTTATAATAGTTGCTATAAAAGCTAGTGGAGAAGCAGACCTAAGCAGCCAAGTTGAACGGACGCACGCTGTCAGTGCTCCGAGCTAAGCAGAGATAAATGGCAAATTTCAGGGTATTAAAACCCAAATTACAACCTGGAACAGCATCTAGAAATGGTCAGGGCTGAAATGGGCCGCAAATCCAAGAAGCAAAAGCCGGATAAACTCAGGCAGGGGATGAACATCAGCGAGCTTTTCCGACAAGAGCATCTGATACTTGGGCCCAAAATGGCTTGCAAAGCTGGATGACTATTCTGATTCCTCGGAGGACCTCACAACTCAGAGGGGCATCAGATCTACTACCACAGACACCATCTCATTTAGGCATACCAGCTTGTGACAAAGGAGAACTTGCAGGCGCTCTTGGCAGGACTCCAGAAAACAATCTAAGCAGATGTGGTTACATTGTGACAAGACCTCATAGGGCTCGTAACCCAACTGGGCACTGTGGGGGCCTCCACGACCGACCATACTCAAAAGATATCCTCACTTGAACAAGAAGTACGGGTGCTATAATAGCACGAGGCTGGGGTCGGGCAGAAATTTGAGACCATGGATGACATGATGCGCCTTAATAACCTGAAGAGAAGGGTTATACCAGGGAGGTACTAACATATGGGCTACCACACCTCTTAAGAAGGCTGCTGAGGGCCTTGTTGTCACCAAAGCAAGTCAAGCAAATCACGTTTGATGGCATATTCCGGGTCCCTAAGCCTAAGAGGGCTCCGGACAGGGTACCCAGAGATCTAGCAGTGAAATTCCAATGTGGCAGTGACAAGGTAGCAGTATAAGCTGCTCTAAGAGGAACATCCCCCTGCATTTGAAAATATGGTGCTCACATTTATGTTGACCTGGGGGCACTCTACTGTGGCGGAGATCACTGCAGGCTTTCACCGCACTCCTTCAAGACAACAACATCCACTACAGGTGGCGGTTATCCCGCACTCTTCTAGTTCTGCACAGAGAATCCTCATATGCCATCCACAATATGCAGGAAGCAACAGCACTCCTGGATATCCTCAGCCTCACACGGGATGCTTTGCAGATTAATGGGCATCGAGGGGCAACCGCGCAATCACACGTTTGGGATCCTGCAAGAAGCGTACCATTTTTCCCACAATGAGCCTCACCAAACGCTTATGCTGTGGGGACCCTCTCTCACATCTGAACCTGTCTACACATGGGTTATATGCCTTAGAATGATGATCGCTTACCCACTATCTTTAGTTATTTTCTGGTTATTGTTTTAATTATTTCTGTTACTTATGTATTTAATGTAGATAAGTGGAAGATAATGCATCTTGGACATAAAAACCCAAGGGCAGAGTACAGAATATTTGTAATTCTTTATTTAACATTGAAGACAAAACAAAAAAAAACTCATTATACATTATACAATCTTTAACATGCATTTACCAGGAATGTTAACTATAAGATTGCATTTTAACTCTAATATCGCCATTTTAAGTTAGTCAACAACGAATTTTTACATTTAACATAAAGAAAAGTACACTCTCCCCCCCTCCGCCTCTCTATCTAAATATGCCCTTCCCGTTCGTATAAACCTTCCAGGGTTCCCAGACCTTACCAAACATGATAGGAATGTCTTACTCTTGATGATAATTCATCCATTATATAATTTTCTTGAATCTTTAATTCAACCTCTCTCATTGGTGGTAAATCTAGATTTATCCAGCTGGCAGCTATACATCTGCATGCGGCCAATAAAATTAAAAATATTAATTTCTGCGAGTGGCAGGATATACCTGCTATTGATTTCGATAGCAGAAATATCCAAGGGTTAAGTTCTATGTTTCCCTGTGTTATCGCTCGAATTAGCTCCCTTATTTCCTCCCAATAGCTTTTAATCTTTGGGCAATCCCACCACATATGTAAATATGTCCCTTGTAGGCCACATCTCCTCCAGCAAAGATCTGTCAGATTTTTACCTATTTTATACAAAAAGACATCTGTTCCTGTGAGATTACACATATCGATATTTTAGATGCTGTTTCCCAAATATCTATCCAATCCTTAACTTCCAAAGAAGAACCTAAATCTGCCTCCCAATGGGATATATACTTTAATGGAGCCCAAACCGTAGGTTCCTCACTTAGTTGATTATAAAAATCAGAGATAAGACCTCCCTTTAACCTACCTGTTTTGCAAACTTTTTCAAAATTAGTGAAGGGGAATTTGACTGCCGTTTTTACCTCCATTGAGTGCGCGAAGTCTCTAATCTGCAAATAATGAAAAAAATCTCCTGTCGACAGTCTAGAAAATAGAACTACCTCTCCTTCTGACCAAAGATCTACATATCTGTGGATTCCTCCTGCTTTTAGACTTTGGAAATTGTATTCTTCCAGGCCAGGAATAAATTGTCTATTCCGAAAAACAGGGGTCATAGGTGAAGGGAAGTTAGTCAGGCCATCTTTTAACTTAAGTTTATCCCAAATGTGGAGGGAGTTCGCCATAGAAGGGCATATTTGTTTCAGCACTGGTCTTGAAACCTTATTCAACCACATGTACAACCCTGGTGTCATTAAATCTTCCTCCATATCCGCCCATCTGTACTTCCCTTGGGTTGCATGCCAACCAATAATTTGTGCCAGTTGGGCTGCATAATAATAAATAATTAAATTAGGGAGACCTAGCTATCCTATGTCGCTTACCCTGCCAAATAAATGTGTCTATAGCTTTCTGGATACCCAATAAGTCCCCTTTGCAGACCTTTATAGGCAATGCTTGAAATAGAAATAAAAGCCTCAGTAAAATATTCATTTTTATAGAATGAATTCTGCCAAGCCATGAAATTGGCTTATCATGCCAATTCTCTAAGTCCTTTTTCAAAGTTTTAATCAAAGGTACATAGTTATCATTAAATAATGTATTATAATCGTATCCAATTCTAATACCCAAATAGCTTCGCGATTTATCTATACACATATCAAATTTAGCTTTTAGTTGGTCTTGTTCTGCCTCGGATAAATGAAAAGACACTCCACATGATTTATTATAATTTACCTTATAACCTAAAATAGCTCCAAATTGTTCTATCAACTTAAACAATTCAGGGATAGATTCAGAAGGGTTTGCTATAGAGATTAAAATATCATCGGCATAAGCCGCTGTTTTATAAATCTCCCTACCTATTTGGATACCCTGTATATTACCGCTTTCCCTGATATGGATCAGAAGAGGTTCCAATATAAGGGCAAACAAAATAGGAGAGAGAGGGCATCCTTGACGTGTGCCATTGTATATTCCAAACGGAGTATTATCTGCGCCAGGGAGTTGTATTGTTGCTTGGGGATTTGAATATAGTGCTCGAATTATAGTAATGCAATTGGCTGGAAAGCCCCAATATTGAAGCAAATAAAATAAATAAGGCCAGGCAACCCTATCAAATGCTTTTTCTGCATCTAATGACAGGAGTATTGATGGTGTCTTCCCTGTTGCCATGACCCAAGCAACGTTGACTGCTCTACGCGTATTCTTGTACAGCTGTCTGCCCGGAACAAAACCTACCTGATCTGGGTGAATCAGGATAGAGAGTAGGGGAGAGAGCCTCAGGGCAAGGACTTTAGCTATTATCTTTATATCAACATTTATCAGCAATATAGGTCATTAATTTCCCACTGAAGCAGGGTCCTTATCTTTTTTTGGTAAAAGAACAATTTTAGCCATTGTAAGATCAGCTGGAAGAACTCTGCTTTGACAAATTTCATCTATGACCTCTTGTAAATATGGCATGAGAGTTTGGTGAAACATTTTATAATAACTGCTACTAAAGCCATCTGGCCCTGGTGCTTTACCCCCCTTAAAAAAAGAGCATGCAGTTTTAATTTCCTCTAAAGATATTTTGATCCTTAATCCTTCTAAAGCACTTTTAGGGATTTGGGGTAAATTTGTCCTATTCAAGAATTCTCTCAATCTTGCCTCCTGATCCGTACCTTCTACATTCTCATTTTTAAATTGACTATACAATCTAGAAAAGTATTCCCGAAACACTCCATAAACATCCTCTGGTGATGATACTAATGATCCTGAAGCGTTTCTGATAGCTGAGATAGGATTAAAGTGTGTCCGTGGTTTTAAGCATCTGGCCAAAGGGGCATCTATTTTATTAGCTTTCTCATAAAAATATCTGCGTGTTGTTTTTAGCTGCCATACTGCTTCATCTAACAAAAGATTTTTAATCTTTAATCTACACGTTTTTCGATCATGTAGAGTTTGTTCAGTGGGAACTGTTATGTTTTTGTTCCAGCTTATGTAAACCTTTCTGTAACTCAAATAATGATTGTGATTTAATCTTTTCCTTATATGAATACCAATCAAAGGTTGCCTCTTTTTTACAGAGGAGTGTGTATAACAAAAGTGCTCAAAAGAGTCAAAAAGTGATTTACAGGCAGCTCAATACACTAGTGTGGAAATATCCTCTATTCCACTGAATAAATTTAGTAATATTGGTGCGGTGTAAGTGACAAGGACCTACACCTATAAGTGGAGCGAGTAGATATTGGTGCGGTCTAAGTGACAAGGACCTACACCTATAAGTGGTTCTTATATGAGGCTATTTTAATCAATTCTCCCCTAATTACAGTTTTATGTGCTGCCCATAAAGTGGTTTTACTAATTTGAGTTGTATTATTTTCAGAAAAATAATTTAACAATACCTTTGTAATATCTGTTCTCACTAGGGGATCTTCCAAAAGAGAAGTATTTAGTTGCCAAGAAAAATTGGGTTTAGCTGATAATCCTTTTATATGTACAGTGATATCTGCATGATCTGACCACGTGATGTTATTAATTTGTGAGCTATATAAATAGGGAGAAAGTGTTAAATTGGTCAAAAACATATCTATTCTAGAATACGTATCATGTGGATGCGAATAAAAGGTATAATCAAGTATTTCAGGATGTTGAGCCCTCCATATATCAATAAGTTTATGAGCTGTCAAGAACTGAAAAAACTGTTTGTCCTGTCCTCCCCTTCCCTGGGATCGCAATGTACCCGGCTTATGACTCCTATCTATTGCTGGACAAGAAACTGCGTTGCAGTCCCCACCTATCAAGAAGCAATCAGACACTATGGAATTAATAATTTGGCCTATCATATCCCAAAATCTATTATCTGGGATATTTGGGGCGTATATATTCATTAAGTGAAGCTTATGGGTGCCCATCGTTCCAGACACTAAGATATATCTTCCTTCTTTATCCTGAATGGAATTTAAGACTTTAAACTGGCATCTTTTATGGAACAAAATAGCTACTCCATTATGTTTTTGAATAGCATTCGAACAATACGCTCTATCATACCATTTATCTGTCAAGGATAATACATGTGATCTGTTAAGATGAGTTTCTTGCAAAAAAACTATATCCACCTGCTTTCTCTTTAATTCCTTAAACATTATCTTCCTTTTAGCAGGTGAGTTAAGGCCTTTTACATTTAAGGAAATTATCTTCTCATCCATCATAATTCAACCAATATACAAGCAAAGGTTTTGACCCAATAAATTAAACGGACCATATAGGCATATTGTATACCAAAACATGAGAGTGAGGAAAAAAAAAAACTATAAAAAAAAAAAAAAATACATATATACACAATGGATGCCTCCTGGACTTACCAAATGCCAGGAGTTGATTAGGGGGCACAGTTATCCCAGGTCTAATTCGGCCTTGGGATAAACTGCAACTGTTCCCATCATCCTGAAGCCTAGATTTTTAAACTAATACTAGCAACCTGATTTTCCTTGACATAACATGGGTCCTCTTACACTTCCCTAAACGGCTCATTAACACGTATAGGCCGTCCTCAGACCTTATACAAAATTGTACAACCCAATATTATCCTATTATGCAACATTTTCCCACTTAATTACTATTGAGATTTTAATTTTTATTTTTATCGTACGCATCATTTATATAATACATACTCCTATATAATATACTTATTTCTTCTCGTATATGCCTTACTATACTATTCCACGTGTACTAATATACTATAGCTTAATCCCTTCACTTCCTTATTCACCCCTTCACAATCACCAAAAATATATCAAGATATATCCCGCTTCCCACAAAAAAAAAGAAAAAATAGAAAAAAAAATAAATCAGTCAGTCAGACCTCTTCCTTCCTTCCCCTTTTACAAAAAAAAGGATTAGCCTAGAGAAATTAGAATTTATGTCCTTTTAAGTTTGATTCTCTCTCGCATCAAACCATTCTCTGGGTAAAGTGGGTAATGGGGTCTTTTGTTGAAATAACGGTGTTACTCCCTCTGGTGTATCCAGGCCCATTGTCTGAAAAAATCTACTTGGATCCCCCGTTGGTAATAAAGCTCTGGTTTGTTCATTATGAAAAGCGAGAAGTTTAAAGGGATGACCCCAGGCGAAGGGAATGTGATTAAGTCTCAGAAGATCTGCAATTGGCTTCCATTGCCTTCACTTTAAAAGAGTGGATGGTGAAAGATCTTGAAGAATCTGAAGCACCTTTTCTCTGTAAATAACCTCCGTCCCCCTACATTTGCGCACTATAGCGTCTTTAGTGCTATGATAATGAAATCTCACTATTATATCTCGGGGACGTTCATCGTTCCTTCGTGGACCACCTGATAAGCGGTGCGCCCTATCAATTTCCCATCTGGGTTCAGGAATGTCTGGTAGTAAGGGTCTAAAGATTTCTAAAACCAAGTTCTGCACCGGACCCTCGTCTCTTGTTTCCGGTATCCTCAAATGCCACTTCTAAAGCATCAAGCCTTGTGCCCCATTCCGAGCTCTGAAGTAATAAATCATTATGTGCTTTAGCCACGGCCTCTACCCTCACCTCTAGGGTGGCAGTCCGATTACCAATTGCCTGTATCTCTAATCTTATTTCCCTAGCATTTCTCTCCATCTCTCCCGCTAAAAAAATTCTGTCCTCTTTCATTTGTGCCAATATACATTGTATGCCATCTAATCCTGATGTCTGCACAATAGGTATAGAAATGTTAGCTGTATCAATAGGTAACATTTTACCTGATCCTCCCCCTCCCAGTTCTGGATGGATCTCGTGGCTGTCCCCATTTTTCCTGCCTTCCAGGCTGTTTGTTGTGTCTGGCAATTATTCACCATGTCAGTGCTATTCGCAGCACCTGAAGCCGCTCGCCTTGTAGATTTTGCAGCATCTTCATTTACGTCCGCAGATGTCCGCAGGCTGAAACATGGTATGCATAGAATGGAGAGTGCTGGTCCTGGACTTCGGCTTTGATCCCTTCCGCAAAGATTTCATCAGTAGTAAGTCCAGAAAGGGATATAATACCCTTTTTTTAAAAGCCCAGGAAAAGGTGAAAAACTTCCTCAGTAGGAGATATCTACTATAACGCTGCACTGTTACAACAATGTGTGTAACAGTGTGCAGCAGTGTGTAGCTGTACTTTGGCTGTATTTTACCGCAGAGTAGAAAGAGATTAGGGGAGAGATTGAGTGGTTGAAGTGGGTAGAATAAAGTGAATACACTGATATAGTAAAGCTAGTAGCTAACTGGCTGCCCAGCAGTCTGAGCGGCTGAATATGTAGCTATACAGCTGCTCCTCGTCGGACAGCTAATTAAGAACTTCACCGGCTCAAGTTAGTTTAAAAGAGCTGGAGGGGCTCGAAAGTAAGAGGGACGATATAATATGTTCAATTTCAATTTTCAATTTCAGTGCCTTCGGTATCTGTTCAGTTCAGCATCAGTTTATTTACTCAGAGGCTTCTGAGGCTTCGGTGAGAGGAGCTCTCTGCCTGGACGTCTACCTACATCGACGGTCAGACGGTCAGACCACACCCCCCTGTATTACAGAATATTTGATAGAGTCCTAACCTCAACATCTAAAGACCATGATTTATAGGTAATTATTTCAGATGACTTGAAAGTAGGCAGACAATGTAATAGAGCATCAGAAAATGTTAGCATAATGCTTGGTTGTAGAGGGAGAGGTATTAGCAGTAGAAAGAGATAAGTGCTCATGCCATTGTACAGACCTCAGTTGGAGTATTTTACGCAGTACTGGAGACTGTATCTGCAGAAGGATATTGATACTTTAGAGAGAGTTCAGAGAAGGGCTACAAAACTGGTTCATGGATTGCAGGATAAAATTTACAAGGAAAAGTTAAAGGAACTTAACATGTATAGCTTGGAGGAAAGACGAGACAGGGGGAATATGATAGAAACATTTAAATACATAAAGGTAATCAACACAGTAAGGGAGGATACTATATTTAAAAGAAGGAAAAATACCACAAAAAGAGGGCATAGTCTTAAATTAGAGGGGCAAATGTTTAAAAATAATATCAGGAAGTATTACTTTACTGAGAGGGTAGTGGATGCATGGAATAGCCTTCCAGCTGAAGTGATAGAGGTTAACACAGTAAAGGAGTTTAAGCATGCGTGGGATAGGCTTAAGGCTATCCTAGCTATAAGATAAGGCCAGGGACTAATGAAAGTATTTAGAAAATTGGGCAGACTAGATGGGCTGAATGGTTCTTATCTGCCATCACACTCTATGTTTCTATGTTTCCTTATTTTTACCCTCAGGAGATTACTCTACGATGGTTGTCAAGACATATTTTTGTTACCCAATTCCCTGAATTTTAGCCTCTACTATGACAAAACTTTGCAACTTATCTGATGTGCCATGCAAATGCAATGTATACTTTTCGAAATACTTGGTACAGCTGTCGTGGCTAGGAAAGCTTATTTGTACATATTCGCACAATAAAAATAAAGAATTAAAAAAAAATGTATATCTATTTTTTGGAATATAATTTGGGTGCGGATCCTTCCCTGTAATGTCTTTTTGCATAAAGAAGACATCTGCCTGACTTCTTATGAGTTCCTGCATTAATATAATTTTTTTGGGGGGAGAATTAATCCCATTTAAAGAAAATACACTCATCTTAATTCTGTATAACACAACAAAGTACAAAGTAACCAGCACTTATGTATCCAATTAATAGTATACCATATGGTAGATAAATTCTATATAGCTGCTAAAACATTCAAATGACTCCTTACAATGTCACAAATATAAAATGGTACAAATATAAGAATGTAGCGCTTATGTAGGAAGATAATAATAAATCACCTTGTAAAGCTGTTAAGAGAAGGTTTTCCTAACAGGCACATCAAATGGATGTCTGTAAAAGACAATTACACATAGTGCAGATCATACATTATAAAATTATACAAAAGATCTTTTGTTTGCACTCACAAAAGTGGAGCTGTGGGCCCAGCTCTGGTTTAATTAGCCTCTGAGTCCGTTTAGGCGACCCACCCCTATTCTCGGTATCTTTCTTGTTCTATAAGAGAAGAGAGGGGGCACAACCGATTGCGCAGTATTGCCAAAATATTTATGTATTATAAAACAATATAACCTTAAAAATGAATACTCACAAATATGGAGTCCTAAAGTAATGACTAAATTTTCCAGCGCTGTGCAGAATAGGGGCTGCACTCCCTCTTGTATAAAATAATACTGGGAACCAGGATCGATGAAAATAAAAATGGAAGAGAGGCATGAACCGCACACGCCGTACCTATGGGCGGTACTGGCGTGTGATGACGATTCCACATCGGTTACTTACCCGCCGTTTTGGGGATATTTAAACCAGCAGAGGGAACCTAAGGACATCTATTGACTTTATCCGGCTGAGGAAGCCAAATTAACATTGGCGAAATGGGTTCCGGTCTTTTTAGCACATAGAGGCTTCTTATAATTGTATGTATATTTGTAACAATAATTTTTTTTTTTTTT
The DNA here is from genome assembly GCA_933207985.1 of Pelobates cultripes. NCBI lineage: Eukaryota > Metazoa > Chordata > Amphibia > Anura > Pelobatidae > Pelobates > Pelobates cultripes. Next base: position 201,172,253 of record OW240917.1, on the reverse strand, counting down.
TTTATTGATCCTGGTTCCCAGTATTATTTTATACAAGAGGGAGTGCAGCCCATAGTCTGCACAGCGCTGGAAAATTGAGTCATTACTTTATGACTCCATATTTGTGAGTATTCATTTTTAAGACCATATTGTTTTATATTACATACATATTTCGGCAATACTGCGCAATCGGTTGTGCCCCCTCTCTTCTCTGGATGGGAAAGGAAATGGGGGGTGGGGAATTACACTATTTACATCTAACCATGTCATTACATACATCATATGAGCAGCGTTATTACTACACTTGTGACTATCCAAAGAATTCTCACAAGTGACGATGATGATGGCATCTCTCGTGGGGTAGTGTGGGCAGCAATACAGCTTCAGATCCATCTAGGTCCTTATGACTGTTTTCCCAGACCCATCAGATAAGAATATATTTTTATAAACAACAATCTTTCATCTATATATTACTCCAGTCCCTAAGGTAAGTTAAGTGTTAAAGCACATACGATTAACTTATCAATGATAGTAGATGATTTGGCCTATTACTTCATCCCAGATGGCTTTTCCCCTTTGTTTTAAATACTTTTATTATTATTATTATTATCTCCATTTATATAGCACCAACAGATTCCATAGCACTTTGCAAAATTATGAGAGGGGGGATTTAACTATTAGTTGTTTGCTCCTGTTAAGGTGTGAAAAATACAACTTCAGGCACTATGAACACTTGGGATGTTAGGTTCATATTCCATAGTATATATTTTGTAAGTATTGACTGTATGTTTTATTCTCCTGAGAGATCTATGAGTCTTGTCATACATCTTCTTTTCCAATTTCTGGGTACTGCAAAAACCTCTTTGTAGGGATCAGGAATCCATGTGTTACACAAATTTGGCAAGGAAAATTGAGCAAGCCTGGAACTCCAGGAAAGTTACAAAGCCAGACCTTACAAGTACAATAAAGTCACCAAAATAAATGAATGAAGAGCTTTTGGTGTATAGGTCATGCATCTACAGTCCCATTGGTCAGTTCTCTGCCATTTAGGAGTTCAATTACTTTGTTTATGCAGCCCTAGTCGCAGCTCCCTGCATGTACAACATTCTAAATTCTTCCTTTAATGAGTCATCTAATGTTTACACTTCCTTTATTGCAAATTCTGTTTAATTTATATTGTTTTATCTCCTGCTCTGTTAATAGCTTGCTAGACATTGCAGGAGCCTCATGTGTGAAATTAGAGTTCAATTTACAGAGCAGGAGTAACATCTGATTGAAAATGATACAATTTTGTGTTCATGCAGGCTGTGTCAGTCACTGCCAGGGGTGCTGTGGCTAGGTTTGCATAAACAGAACCAAAAGTGATTTAACTCCTAAATAGCAGTGAACTGAGCAGCTTCATTAAGCTAAAGTTTTTTTGGTGTTCTTTTAAGGAAAAGCATCCCACGCCAAAGTCTCCTGGCATTGCAGACATGAGACAACATCAACCAATCGTAGCTAGGATACCCTTAATGTGACGTTTTTAGTTTGGTTGTAAATTAACCGGATTCTCTTCAGTTATAATTTCTAGATGAATAATAATTGAGTGAATCGATCTGCTTGGGATGGAGTTGTTAAACACAAGCAGTAATAATATACTGAAGAGCACAATGAGTGATGTGATGCCTGTTTAGCAAAAAACTATTTCAGCCCACTAAAACAGACTTAAGCAATCTCTGGGGGACTATATCTAGGATCTGCAAGAAGGAATAAGGCATACGCTTGAAATGCTGAGCATGTAAGAGCAGTGTAAAATTATCACATGTGAGTGGAAATATGAAAATTAGTTTTGACAGCTTAGACGATTGAAGTTCTATTATAGGGCAGCATTGAAACTGCAGGGTTTTTTCCTGCAATGCCCCAAAATTACTTTACATTAGTAAAACAGAAAAAAGCAAAGAATGTCAAAAAATATCAATACATTTCTCATAACACTAATCCAGTGTCTGGACTCCTGGAGGCAAACAGAATCCTTGTCCCATGAAATCACAGGAAATATATTGTATAAATGCTGATAAAGGAATTAAACTTCATCAAATATAGCCACACATGCATTTATCTTTTAACAGTTATCTTTTTAACATTTATTTTAATACTCTGCTATGCTAATTATCTGCTATGTTAGAAATAACACCAGTAGGGGGGTGCAGGGCGGGGGGGGGGCATTACTTCTTCTCCCCTCCCTCTCGTCCTTTCCTTTCCCCTTCTCCCTCACACCTGCCATGGCCCTCGCTGGGCTAGACCTCTACGCTAAGCCAACCCCTGGAGTCTCCATGCACCAGCCCTCTTCCCCTCGGCCACCAGACATAAATCGGACCTCTGCACCTGCACAGGAACAGTGGCCAAGAGAAAGCTCCTAGGCTCCCAAACCACACAGAGGACGACCGTAAGGCCACCAGCCAAACACACTGACATATGCGTAGGTGCACACAGGCTGGGAGCAGGAGGCACAACAGGTCCCACTGTCTCCACAACCGACAAGAGACCGACTGTCTCCTCAGACTTACCACATAAACGCTGGACAGTACACCTGGGACAGGAGAATCAGCCAACTTGCCACAACTAGGAAGCCCCGCACGCCCAAATTCCACGACGGGGGACTCACCCTCAAGAAATAGATAACAGAACAGGGAGATACTTTCGCACACGTTTACGTGACCGGAGTCCCAAAAGCTAGCAGAAGGGGATTACCTAGTAAAATGCTACTGTCCCAGAGTTGACTGCCAACTAAGCAACCAGGCATAACACAATTCCCTGCTCCAAGTTATAACACGACAACAATATGCTTGCCGTAACTCATAACCTACATCTCGGAGGAGATTAGATCTCCCAAACAGAACTTGTGCCCCACTGTTATATGCACGACTAGATTGTCGCTGAAACACTGTTTGATACAACTAAATGGAAATTGTTAGCTCATGAAGTTGTTTGATGTTATGCTAAGCCGAGATTCAATAGCAATACTGTTTTCACTTCACTACTCCTTCAACCTTGTACAACCTCTATAAAATGAAAATAAAGATTGTCAAAAAAAAAAAAAAGAAATAACACCAGTATGTAGGTGAGTAGGCACTGGTTGTTTAGGATAATAGCTGAGAGTTTGGTACCGTGTTTCCCCGAAAATAAACCCTACCCCGAAAATAAGCCCTAGTCGGATTTTCGGGGTGGGCTGCAATATAAGCCCTACCCCGAAAATAAGACCTAGGCATTGTACCTTTGCGGCGAGACTTCCTTCTTCTGCTGTAGGAGGAGCGTCGCGCAACGTGATGACGACATTTTGCAGCGCCGTCAGTCTGCCTTCACGGATCTTCAGCGGAAGGATCCATTTCCGGGCGGTGAGGCTCCCAGTGGTCGGACTCGGCAAGGAATCTTTGAAATGTGAGTACCGCTAGATATTTTATGTCTGGGATTAATTGAATTAATTAAAGGGGGTGGGGTGGGTGAATTAATTAAAGGGTGGGCTGGATTAATTAGAGGGGGGTGAATTAATTAAAGGGTGGGCTGGATTAATTAGAGGGGGGTGAATTAATTAAAGGGGGGTGAATTAATTAAAGGGTGGACTGGATTAATTAGAGGGGGTGAATTAATTAAAGGGGTGGTGAATTAATTAAAGGGTGGGCGGGGTGGATTAATTAGAGGGGGGTGGATTTATTAAAGGGGGGGTGGATTAATTAAAGGGGGGGTTCAATGTACATACCGGTACCGTAAATAAATAAGCCCTACCCTGAAAATAAGCCCTAGTGTGTTTTTTGTGACTAAAATTAATATAAGACCCGGTCTTATTTTCGGAGAAACACGGTAGCTAGATTTAACTTTTGGTGTTACATATAGTTACATAGTAACAAAGACTGTAACTAGTAGTAACCTAGTTTAAGAAAAGACTCAAGTCCATTAAGTGTAAGCTTTAAAATACATTTGTATCTTGTTAATCCAAGATACGGCAAAAAAACAAAAACAAATTGGAGTAATGGTCATTTATGTCACAAAAAGGGGAACAAATACCTTCTTGATTCCATAATGGCAATTGTGAGAAAACTAGCATTTTCCAAACTTTGTTCAGACAATATTTCGGGTATTTCTCCAATTTTGTTTATTTGTTCGGTAGTTTTCAAACTACCGACCAACCACCCCTCTGGCTCATTATTACTAAAGGAAATCTTCAATTAAGAGCTCTCTATGTGTGGCCGCCGTTCGTATAGCCAAACACCATGTGAAAGAGAAAACTGCAGCCATCTTGTTTGCACAAAAGGAGGCAGCGGGACTTGGTCGTTGAGTGTCTGGAACTAAAATCGGACACTCGACATAGAAACATAGAATGTGACGGCAGATAAGAACCATTCGGCCCACCTAGTCTGCCCAATTTTCTAAATACTTTCATTAGTCCCTAGTCTTATCTTATAGTTAGGATAGACTTATGCCTATCCCACGCATGCTTAAACTCCTTTACTGTGTTAACCTCTACCACTTCAGCTGGAAGGCTATTCCATGCATCCACTACCCTCTCAGTAAAGTAATACTTCCTGATATTATTTTTAAACCTTTGTCCCTCTAATTTAAGACTATGTCCTCTTGTTGTGGTAGTTTTTCTTCTTTTAAATATAGTCTCCTCCTTTACTGTGTTGATTCCCTTTATATATTTAAATGTTTCTATCATATCCCCCCTGTCTCGTCTTTCCTCCAAGCTATACATGTTAAGATCCTTTAACCTTTCCTGGTAAGTTTTATCCCGCAATCCATGAACCAGTTTAGTAGCCCTTTTCTGAACCCTCTCTAATCAATATCCTTCTGAAGATACGGTCTCCAGTACAATACTCCAAGTGAGGTCTCACCAGTGTTCTGTACAATGGCATGAGCACCTCCCTCTTTCTACTGCTAATACCTCTCCCTATACAACCAAGCATTCTGCTAGCATTTCCTGCTGCTCTATTACATTGTCTGCCTACCTTTAAGTCATCACCCCTAAAACCCTTTTCCTTCCCGAAACACTGGTCAAACTAACGAACGCCTGCTTCCTTTTCCCGAACAGCTAGGAGAGCGCTGTTTGGTAGTTTGGTTCCCACAAACCAGGGGAACAATCGCTACTATGAGCCAGAGGGATCTGTTTGTGCATTTGTTCGGTTTTGTGACTTGACAAAATAGACCGACCGCACAGCCTAAACACATGGAACTGTTTCTGGGCAGGAGCCTCGTGTGCGGTCGGTCAAATGGGATTCCCATGAAATTCGAAAAACCCTGAACCGATCTGGGTGATTTTTGGATATGTTGTTCACCAGATCGGGGCTTTCAGGGGATGTGACATTTATGGGGGTCCTGTATGTTTTGGGGTGTTTTCCAAGTTTTGTGAAAACTATGTTTCCTCTGCCCAGAGATAATTAAGTTATTACTTTATCTGACCCAATTATCTCCAGGCAGAGAGGAGGGAATTAACTGTTTGTACTGGGAGTGTCACTGTTTGTCCCTGTATTGTCATTGGCTGTAGTAAGTTATGTACAAACAGAGGAGAGTATACACACTAGGAAAGCACAGTGCAAAACATATAGTAAGGAAGAGTCCCAGGTGTACCTCATAAACACCTAAAATATGAATAATCAAAACATAAAGTGGAAACACCTCCCAATACGTGGCAATATATAAATAGAAAATATACAAATAACCTGAAATCAGGTATTGATTCGTGAGTAGAATCTGTATAAAAAATTACAAAACTAACATAGCGTAATATAGTTTGGTTCCAGTGAGTAATATGTATAGAAATGAATGCACTCACAAGCGAACATGGAAACAGGCTTCTCACCATCTCAGAGGTAGTATGTTGTTTGATGAGTAGACAACCATCCGTGGAATATATGCAAATGAAAAGACTGAATATAGTGAAGTTTGTTATAAAAGTACAAAATCACATTTATTGGTCTCACTTACAATTGAAGGAATATAACAGGCATATCTCCATATAACATGGAACTCCCAAACAGCATGGAGGCAGGTCCAGTGGAGAAAACAAAATTAAATAAAATAAAAAAATACACAGAAAGAAAATATATAAAACAAAACAAAACAACTACAGGTTTAGAACAGGAAATAATCAATTTAGATGAATTCAAATACATTTATAATCCTAACTGTAAAGTGGCAGTTTTTAATTTTTTACCAAAGATACATAAGAATATAAAAACACCACCAGGCCATCCTATTATTAGCGGAATTAATTCTCTGTCCTGTAACTTATCTGAATATGTGGACCTGTTTCTACAACCATATGTTCCACTGTATAATACTTATTTTAAAGACACCAAACATATCTTACAAGACTTACAATCCATAGGTTGCACATTGGGCTAGGCACATCGGATCCGGACTCTTTTTGAACACTTTACTTGGGAGAGTGAGACCTGTTCGGGGATATATGATTTATATATGGGAAATTTGTTGAAATATGTTAGTTGATTGTTTTATTAATTGGCCGTCCTGGTGTCTGGGGACTTATTACCATCTTTTAATTCATTTATCTCCCAGATGCAGAGGTACAATGGTGGTAACCCATTGTATTTGTGTGCAACCCACTGCCAATGTTGTTCCTATATAAACCTGCGTTGGTGATAATAAAGTGTGTTATCCTACCCTTCACTAAGTGTTGTTTAGTGCTTGGGGAAGTGGGCTATAATCACGATAGCAGCATTTCTTCCAACCTGAGAGGACTTTAGCGGAGATACACTTTCAGAACAGCAACCGTCTACAATTTTCAACTTTTACCAAGACACATAAATCCTGCTCTGATTAAAAAAAAAAAAGAAAAAGAGAAAAGCATACCGGGTAATGAGCAGGCCAGACTGGCCATTGGGTAAACCGGGCAAATGCCATATGGGTTGCAAAAGCCAACGGAGGAGATTACCTCTTGTTCCAGTTTGGATATTAATTCCCCAATGACACTACCATAGGTGGAGTTACACCTCCGGAAGAAAGGTTTTAAACTCTGTATGCGCCATTATATGGCAAACCACTGTACATACAGACTCTAGGCGCCATCACCATTTCATATCAATTAAGTTGTCATGGCGTTTGTATTAACCCTGTAATGCATAACTCACAATATGCAGAACTACTTTCAGAGCATTATTCAAAATGTACTATATTTGTCTTGACCAAAATGGGAAAGTACAGAAAAATCTGAATTATAATAATAAAATACTAATAATTATAATGAAATTATTAGTCCATTCCATTCCTTGTTAAAGATTATGCACACAATAATATGTTGGGAGAGTTGTAAAATTGACTACATAATCTGAATTGATACATTTCAGTGAGTGATATATTAAACAATAAATCTATTCATGTGTCACATTGATTCCCTCTTCATTCCTACCTAGGTTTCTAATGCCAGGAAAAGAAAAGAGCTAATGAAATATGAATTAATAAATTATATATAAGAGCCAAGGACTCTTTATAAGTGCTTAGAAAAAAAGGGACTACATTTGTAGTTTTTAAATGCCAAATATCTTTCAAGGCACAAACCTGTATTCCTAGAGCTATAATGCCCTAGTCCCTAATTAGATTCAACCCCCACCATGAGCTCTAAAATTTAGTTAAAAAATGCTTTATCACCTGCTGCCTGCTTTTTTGCACCAAAATTTCCTTGATGCTGCTGCTCGCCCCCTCAGTGCCCACAGTGCATTTAAGTAGCTTCATGAAATATAAATTTGCTGAATTTACAGATAAGAATACAGTGTCAGTTTTTCCTCATATTCTATAAATCTCTTACATATATATTACCCTATATGTGCTCATCAGGGCCGCCACTAGAAATTTTGGGGCCCCTAACTCAGCTCAGGGTCTGGGCCCCTGGGGCCCGCCTCCAAATACCGCCCACCGGGTCCACCTCCAAATACCGCCCACAGGAATACACACACAGACACACACACACTGATACAAAAGGACACAGATACATACTAACAGACACACATACTGAAACAGACATACATGCATACAGGCATACATACTGACACACACATACTGAGACATACACACAGGCATACATAGTGACAGACAGACTCATACTAACATACATACAGACACACATGCATGAGAACATAAAGACACATACATACATACACACACACACACATACATACATACACACATACATTCATACATACACACATACTGACAGACATGCAGACACTGACATCCATACACACATACATTCATAATGGCATACAGACATACACAGACATACATTCATAATGGCATACAGACATACATACATACATACATTTAGACTGACATACATGCATATATACAGACATACTGACAGACATACATGCATACAGACATCCATACACAAATACACACAGACATACGTTCATAATGATATGCAGACATACATTCATACTGACATACAGACATACATATATACATATATAATGACATACAGACATACATATATACATACATACAGACAGACATACATGCATACAGACATATATACATACATCCATAGACATACATGCATGCATACAGACATACACATACATACACAGACATGCATACAGACATACATTCATAGACATCCATGCATGCATACAGTAAGACAGACAGACATGCATAGACATACACACAGACATACATACAGACATAGATGCATACAGACAGACATACATACATACATACATACAGACATGCATACAGACATACACATACATACACAGACATGCATACAGACATACATACATAGACATCCATGCATGCATACATTAATACAGACAGACATACATAGACATACACACAGACATACATACAGACATACATGCATACAGACAGACAGACATACATACAGACATGCATACAGACATACATACAGACACATACATACATACAGACAGACATACATACACAGACATACAGACAGACATACATAGACATACATACAGACATGCATACATAGACATACATGCATGCAGACAGACAGACAGACATACATAGACATACATACATACATACATGCATACAGAAAGACATACAGACATACATACATACACATACATACAGACAGACAGACATACACACAGACATACATACAGACAGACATACAGACATACATGCATGCATACAGACATACATACATACATACACATACAGACAGACAGACATACAGACATACTTGCATACATACATACATAAACAGCTCATTTTCCAGCCACCCTCCTGTCTCTTACCTTTTCTTTGCAGGACGGTGGCTGGGGATGATGGGAGTCGGCACGGCTCCCTCTTCAGTGTCTGGTTCTCCCTCTTCACTGGCGCGCGCGCTCCTCCCGCGCGGAGTGAGCTGGGAGGAAGTGACCACTTCCTCCGAGCAGCACTTGCAGCTGCTTTTTTTTGTTTTTTTTAAAGGAGCCCGGTCGCGCTATACCACGGCCACAGCGCTGACTGGGCCCCTGAAGATATAGGGCCCATCAGTGGCCCTACGTGTGTGGGCCACCCGATGGACCCCACACATGGGGCCCGAGCGGCCGGGCCCCCCAGGGCCGCTGGGCCCATGACAACCGTTATGGTTGTCACCCCCTGATGGCAGCCCTGGTACTCATATATAATTGCATGTACAGATGTAATCTAAATGATTCAACTTCCACTGAAAACCAGGTTTATTGTCAAAATGAGAATGGAGAAGTCATCATACCTTGCATTTTCAGTTGAATCTGCTGCGTTGAACTTGTTTTTGTTTGCATTTGTTCATTGCTTATAGCTGAAATTCTGTAAATTGTGACAATAAAACTGATTTTCAATGGGAGCTGAATAATTTTTTTTATTTTTATTTATTTTTATATTCTTTATTTTTGATGTGCATAAATGTTAACAAACATTAATGAGATGCCTCAACAGCATCTGCAAGATGACAGAAAAATATGAAAACAATCTTATCACAAAAAGGCATTCATGGGTACAGCACTTTTTTTTTAATGGTAAGTAAGCGAGACATCCATGTTCAACGATCTTCTAAACATGTGGTCTGATTAGCTTAGATAATAAAAAGGGCATGGGGTTTTAGACTTGATAATATTGAGAACATCAAGAAAATGTGCATGAGTAGATCAAGAGAATATACAAGCTGTGATATTTCTACAGCATCACAAGGGGGGGCCAGTGATATTGAAGGGATCCTATAGTGCCAGGAAAACAAACCCATTTTCCTGACACTATAGGCTCCTGGAGTGCACTCCCTCCTGCCCCACTCCCTTCTGCAGTGCTGAAGGGGTTAAAACCCCTTCAGGCACTAACCTGAATTCAACGCCAATGTCCCTCGATGCTGTGTCAGGCTCTGCCCACAATCCGCAATGGCTGCACGCGCATTATACCTCCCCCATAGTAAAGCATTATTCAATGCTTTCTGTAACGGAGCTCCTTGTACTCCGACTGAGTAGCCTCCGTTGACGGATGCTCCTAGTGCTTCCTGAGGACTCCAAGCAGTGCAGCAGACACCACAACCACCGCAGACTCCGCAACCGCTGTGTCTTGACTGGAGTCTCGCTGTCTTCCTTCCACACTGGATCAGCTTCTGTCCTCCAGGACTGTGTGGGAAAGAACTCTTCCTTCCACCCTGTATGAACCTCCAGCATCCAGGACTGTGTGGTGAAGACCCCTCCTCCAAGGAGAGCGTGTCAGGAACAAGCTCTTAAAAGAGCTAGATGATTCAAGCTCAGGGGAGCATGCAGAGCATAGCAATCCCCAGTATGATTATAACAGCTCCCTCCAATATTGAGACAAGGCTACTTTAGAGGGATCAAGAAGAACTGTCTAAACCTTTATTTCCCTTGGGACCAGCCCATAGGGTCACCACAATAACATTGTTGTAAAACCTCCATAAAATCAAAAACAGTCAAACCATAGCAGGCAACACACAGTGACTTATCACAACACAATGGCACATTTTTAAAGGGGTGGGGGAGACAATATTTAACAGTAAATATCTCACCTGCCTGCAGAATTAGCAATATGCAAATCTACCCGGATATGCAAATGAACCAGTCTTGCAATTCAGGTAGTGCATATTGCTGTTGCTACCAACAGAGGGCACTAGACAAGCTCCATAGCCAAACCCACCTAGTTGGTAGCAAACCTCAGCAATACAAGAGAGCAGGCAATACATTACACAGTACACACACACACACTATAAACAATTACATTACACACACCCTGCACCTATAATGGGTACAGGGTGACTAAAACATAAGATAAATAAAGCAGCCTACATAAATAGTCTGTCTGAAGGTAGACTAGGGGCTTTAAAGCCAAATACATGAAAGAGTCATAGTCACAGGGGAGGAGGCTGGCAAGTAGGCCTCTCCAGGACCAAGTGGCGAAGGGCACTTCGTCACACTTTCCTATGGGGAAAATCTGACGCTGGAGGTCCGTGAGGACATCCAGAGTCAGATAACGGACTAAAAGCCCGTTTGAATTCCGGAAGCCCTCTAGTGGCTGTCTGGTAGACAGCCACAGAGGGCAAACTTAGAGCTGCAATGTTAACATTGCAGTTCTCTGGAACTGCAATGTTTTACATTGCAGCACTAAGTGCAAAAGGGTCACAGCACCCAGACTACTTCAATTAGCTAAAGTGGTCTGAATGCCTACAGTGTCCATTTAATAGCAGAAACCCTGGATGGGTAGACAAGGTTAGCAGGGAAATTAAATCAGAAAAACACAAAAGTGTAATAAAGCATTAAAAATACAGTAAAACATAAAAACTGACTAGGGATCATGTGGTCTGACCTTTCGGTATGATACATAGGAGATGGGTGAATTCCCAAAGACAGAGGTGTTCAGCATATACCCACTCTGAAGGCATAAAATTTTGACCCAGGATGGCTACCACGAGGCAGTTGTATCTGTGTCGTCATTCCCACTGGCATCTTGTGAATAGCATGATAGCGCCCCATGTCAGCCGGATGAGGGTGACATCCTTCTCGTAAGCCACAACAGGACACGTGAGATGACCACCACCGGTCCAAAGGGGAGGTGGCGGTCTTGCAGGACTCGACAAGATCCCAAGAACAGGAGATTGGCCACGTCGCCTGCCTTGCATCCACTACCAGGCCACAATGTTGAATACCGGGAGATGAGAGCCTGGATTCCAAATCCAAACAGTCAAGGACACCCAGTGTCTGCTAGAGGAGCAGCTGAGGTGTTTGGGTAAGGCAAAATTGCTAAATTCAGGATTAATACCCGCAATTCAAACATAAGGCTCAGGAGCTCCGCTTTTATGCATCCTGCTTCCTCGGCTCCTGGCCCCGCCCCCGGGAGCTGGATAATTTTGATTACAATTGTATGTTTGTGTTGTCACATGTATATGCAAAGAAAAGGTAAGAGACAGGAGGGTGGCTGGAAAATGAGCTGTATATGTAAGTATGTATACTGTGTTATTGTATATGTCACTGCTTTACCAAGGCATTGCCCATACCATATTACCCTCACATTGCAGTCATTGTCACCCACAAACTAATACATGCACACACATAAACACTGATACTGTTGTGGATCAGAAATGTTGATCTTTGTTATATTCAGAGGAAGCCCAAATTGTTGTTACAAGTGCACTTGCAGTAGCGAGAATTAGACACCAGACACCTGTTGGTATTCAAAATAAGCCTCTGACGTTTTATTCATCAGCTGGGTTTTATACATTAAAAATTAAGTGCTTACGTGCAAATACTCTTAGAACAGTAATAGGAAGGGAGTACAGATAAGACATAGGGATGAGCGTCATGTATACATAACAAATAAGTTTCAAGGTAAGAGAGAACAAAATGATTAGAGCAGAGACATCTTAGGTGGGGGCTCTCTGCTCTCGGAACTTAGACATATATGGTCTTAAGTGTTGTTTAAGCATCAAGCATTTCCTGAGTCCAAGTTAGCCAATTTTAATATAGAATATCATTATATGACACCTATAAGCTTGAGCCTTGGAATCAAGATAAATTCTATCACAATACACACATATATATATATGCACAAACTGATACATGCATGCATATACACAGTCTGAGGCATGCATTTGAATACACATTAATGCACAGAGAAACACATATTGACAAATAAAGACATTCAGTCCCAATGTGTGTTTAATGCGTGTGCGTCTGGTATTGTGTATGTGCCTGAGAGTATCCTTGTGTGTGGCTCTTAGCCTGTGTATGTCTTTGTCTGGGAGTGTATAATGAGAAAAATGACTGGGACATAGCAATACCAGGGTACTCTTTATATAGAAAAGACAGGGAAGGCAATAAAGGGGGAGGGGTGGCCCTGTATATGAAGGATAGCATAAAATCTAGCCTAATAAAAGTTAGGGAGGCGAACATAGAGTCCGTTTGGGTTACATTAGAATTTGGTAATCACACAGTAACTCGTGTAGGTGTGATTTATAGGCCCCCAGGACAAATTGAAGAGTTAGATAATCTACTAGCTGAGGAAATAGCTTAAATGACAATGAAGGGGGAAGTTATCATCATGGGTGACTTTAATCTTCCTGATGTGAATTGGAAAACAAAAATAGCTGCTTGTGCAAGGAGCACACATATTCTAAACTCCCTACAGGGATTGTCTCTAAAACAATTCGTTGAGGAGCCAACTCGTAAAGAGGCCATACTAGATTTAGTGAAGAAAAAAGAGGAGTACTGCCATCAAAATAGATACATGAGATTTAAAAATTTACTTTTAATAATCGCATGATTAAAAATAGAATATGACAAAAATAAACCAAGTGAATTAATTTATAAAAGAAAAAAGAAAAAGAAAAATCTCAATATGCCAAATGTGGAATATAGAGAAATACCTAATAGACAGACAGATAGTTATAATGTCTCAGATGTTGTAAATTGATCACTTATGTTTGTACCCTTGTGTAACAAAATTACGTTACTGTGTAGGTTCAAATGTTACTTTGTTTAATTTAGTAGCACACCTTTGAATAGAGGTATTGCTTAAAGCATAAATCAATGTGCTGAACCTTAATCCGTCTAGATACTCATTTTGTACTAAAAAAGGAATAAGATAACGAATCTGTCTAGAAGATACTAATGAATTTTACAGTTAGAGGTAGACAGAAACAAAAAATATGTCTCTATGTAGTCCCTTCAGAATATTAATTGTCCAATATAATTATCCGGGTGCCAAACCCAAATAATCAAATTCTCAATATGTGTCTATAATATATATTGAAAGGATCTAGCTGTGCCTATGTGGGCACCTACCTCTAAGAAGACGGCTACACTAGCTAGCTGACCAAAAAAGAAAAAGATTAAACTTATAAGCAAGGCTCACTCGTTACTATTTACAGAGGTATCACACAATCAGTCTGTCTGATGTATAACGCAGTCAGTCTATCAGACTGTCTCCTGTAGACCAATGTATCAAAATAGACAGACCAGAGGTCTAACTGAGTCCACATAGGACAATATCTCTGCTAGAAAAATAAGTAGGCTAGCCGCCAAACATAAAGCCATGATAAGCGTCTTTAGTGCACCCCAGCCCGGAGATAATGAAATCAAAAAAATATTCGATGATGCTAAAAAGATCCCACCCAAAAGGTCTAATAACCAATGATTAAAAATTAAAGCTAGGGTGATTCGAATACAAGGAAAATATCCCACAACCCCGACGCGCGTTTCGCCGTTAAGGCGGCTTTTCAAGGGGAACTGAATGACGATCGGCATGAATTTAAATAGGGCGCTCTGTAATCTGATTGGTGGTTAGAAAGATGACATCATTGTGTGTAACTGACTAAGTACGGTGGTCGGCAATGGACAAAACATCTCTTACAATGCAAATAAAGCTCTCAATTCGGATTCGCTGCAGTTATATTATTGTCATCTTATATGTATCCATATATAAAGAATAAAACATTGCACTTATGTTAATGTAAGTGTCAGATGGAACAGCAATTGTAATATTATGTAATCATTAATAATAATGTTTAATACTGGTTTATGATATGCAAATAAGAGCACATAATAGTTGATTGTGTGTAAATTAGAGCGCTATAATATAATGTAAGATATTAATACTAATTACAAAATTATTATTGGATAGATGTAAATGAAATAAAAGGTTTGAATTTAGATATAAATATAAATTTGTCTAGAAATTGTTACTCACTAGGTGCCAGATCAGATAGTCAATTTGAAAAGATTTTATTTAGATCTGAATAGAATGATAATTAAGTTTATCAGTGTATAAAAGGAGTATAATTGAACTCCTCATTGAGTCCTTGTGGAGTTAAAGTCCTGAAAGAATAAATCCATTGGGATTCTTTTTGAAGTAACTGTTTGTTAAAATTTCCTTTTCTAGGTTTAGGTGATAATTTCTCTATAGCTTGAAACCTAAGGTTATCAACATTTCCCTGATGGAAATTCGTGATATGCCTTGCTACAGGTGTAGGAGTTATGGTATTCCTTATAGAGTTGACATGTTGGAGAATCCTCCGACGAAATGGTTGAATGGTCTTTCCAATATACTGTATACCACATTTGCATGTAAACAAGTATATCACTCGGGTCGTACTACAATTTACTAAGGCATTGGTTTTAATCGTAATATGAGATTGCGTAGATGTAGTAAATTGAGAAGGAGTAATGAATTGACAAGCCTTACAATGGCCACATCTGTATGTTCCTTTTGTATCTATAAGCCAATTTGATTTTGGTGCAATGACATGAGTGAGTGTCAAATTAATTTGATTGTTGTTTAAGATTTTAACAAAGTCTTCAAAAGCTTGCACCGGAACTTCAAGATATATCTGTGGTACATACTATATTGTGGATCTTTCTGAATTTTTTCTTCCCACCAACCCAAAAATAAGTTTGCATATGTAGGGGCACAAAGTGTTCCCATAGCATTTCCCGTCTCTTGCAAATAATATTTACCATTGAATATCAGATAATTGTGAGTCAAAATGAACTCCAAAAGGGAAATGATAAATGAAACTTGTGCTTCTTCATGCGATGATGATTCTAGAAAGAAGCGACAGGCTTCAAGACCTGCCTTGTGTAGAATATTACTGTACAGGGATACTACATCAAGACTTGCTAGGAAGGTGTATGGAGGCACCTGAAGTCCCTCTAAAATTAATAGAGTCGATTTTGTATCCTGTATATAAGATGGTAAATTTGTAACATACGGGATGCAAGAGTTTGTCAACAAATTTGCTGGCTCTTTCTGTCAGGCAGTTGTTGCCCAAAATAATTGATCTACCAGGGGGTATTTTCATACCCTTATGCACTTTGGGCAAACAATACAGAGTGGCTATTGTAGGATGTTTGCGTGGTAATAAGTATTTAAACTCATCTGAGTTGATTATTTTTTGTTCCATTGCTTTCATGAGTAAGTTCTCAAATTCTTTTATATACATTTCAGTGGGATCAGAGGGGAGAACACTGTAATTTGTTTGATCATTCAAATGTGCCATGCACATATCAGTGTACATTTCTCTATTCAGTAGAACAATATTTCCGCCCTTATCTGCTGGTTTTATGATGACATTATCCAGCATTTTTAATTCATTAAGAGCTTTACATTCACTAAAAGTTAGATTGTTCATTGGTGGATGTTCCAAAGGGCTCATTTCCAAATCACTAGTGGTCATTTCAACGAAAAGATCAACATGTGGCATATCCTTTAAGTTCAGTGTAAACCAACTCTGAGGCTTTAATTTCGTTAAGGGTTTATTGGCATTCTGTTCTTCCAACAGATCCGTGAGTATTTTGGAAAAATTCAAAATCCTCCATGGATAAACCCAAATCATTAGCCAATGACAGATCTCTTTTGTAATGCATTAGATTAAATGCTAGTTTTCTGCCAAAGAGATTTATGTCTTTCAACCAGTCAAATTTATTATGCCCTGGGGTAGGTACGAATGACAGGCCCTTATTCAGAAGGGAGATATGTCGTGGTTGAAGAGAAAAATTAGAAAGATTAATAATTTTATTGGATGTTAAAATCTCTGATCTCGTCATTGTCTCTTGTAGGCCCAGCGATCCCTGTCCCTCAATCTCCCCCTTTGTTCGCGGGGGGGATCCTGTCCTAAAAAAGTTTTAGAAACAGTAGAGTTGTTTATATCAGGAATAATAGGTGCTTCTAAGAAAGCAACTGATTTATCAGTGCTCTTCAGAATGCTCCTGGTAGGTGAATAGTTAGGGGTGGGATCATTATTGCGGGTACTTTTGTTATATTGTCTTTGTCTCAACCTTGACGAGTCATTGTCTGAATCAGACCATTCAGTGTCTGCAGATGTAGAAACGCTTTGACTACTGAAATTTCTATGAGATTTACGTTTTTTTCGAAAGATCTCACCCTCTTTAAAATCTTTAAAATCCCTTTGGAATTTCATGTGCTTCTTTATTTTAAGATTTTGTCTGAAATGTTCAATGTTTTTTTGTAACTTAATTTCCATAGGTGAAAAAAGACTGTCAGTTTTAACTTTTTTATTTGTGCAATCTCATTTTGTAGTTTTGTATTAGTTTCTTCTAAGTATGTGGTTTCAAGTTTAACTAAAAAGGTCATCAATTTGGCTGAACAATCTAAAAGAATTGTATTCCATTCATTTAGTTGTTCGTCCGTTTGGATTTTGTCAGGTAATGATATATCGGGACGAAGACCTCTTGGAACCAGTTTTTGTTCTATGTATTGATTCAAACTAGCTAGTTCCCAAAAGCTTCTAATATGCTGCTGATATAATTTCTGTATTTCAAAGAAAGCGTCTTTAATAACTATGTTGTTAGAATTGCTTTTGGTTAATGGATTGACTGAAAAAACATTTTGAATATCATCTGGATTAATGGTAGGGTCAGATAACTTATCCAAAAGATCGGTCATTTGAAATGGCACGTGAGTACTTGCTTCCGTGGGAAGGGGTATTAAAACCCAATTTTTTAGAAACAAAAACAAGTGGAAGCTTGATATATGGTAGACTGATGAGGCAGTAAAGGGGTTGACCCTAATTATCGTGATAAGAGAAGGAAAAAGAGGAGTACTGCCATCAAAATAGATACATGAGATTTAAAAATTAACTTTTAATAATCGCATGATTAAAAATAGAATATGACAAAAATAAACCAAGTGAATTAATTTATAAAAGAAAAAAGAAAAAGAAAAATCTCAATATGCCAAACGTGGAATATAGAGAAATACCTAATAGACAGACAAATAGTTATAATGTCTCAGATGTTGTAAATTGATCACTTATGTTTGTACCCTTGTGTAACAAAATTACAACGTTACTCTGTAGGTTCAAATGTTACTTTGTTTAATTTAGTAGCCCACCTTTGAATAGAGGTATTGCATAAAAAAAAAAAGCATAAATCAATGTGCTGAACCTTAATCCATCTAGATACTCATTTTGTACTAAAAAAGGAATAAGATAACGAATCTGTCTAGAAGATACTAATGAATTTTACAGTTAGAGGTAGACAGAAACAAAAAATATGTCTATATGTAGTCCCTTCAAAATATTAATTGTCCAATATAATTATCCGGGTGCCAAACCCAAATAATCAAATTCTCAATATGCGTCTATAATATATATAGAAAGGATCTAGCTGTGCCTACGTGGGCCTCATCAGTCTGCCATATATCAAGCTTCCACTTGTTTTTGTTTTTGTTTCATACTAGATTTAGTGTTAACAAATGGAGATTTGGTATCAGATATTAATGTAGGTGTAAGTTTAGGATCCAGTGATCAACAGTCAGTGTGGTTTAATATAAGAACAGTGACTGAGTCACACCACACAAAAACAAAAGTTTTAGACTTATGTGTAGAGGAGTCATTATCAGCCTATAAGATTAGGCAGAAAGAGGCTAAGCAAGTTATAAGAGCTTCCAAATCACACACAGAAGAGAAAATATCACAGTCAGTAAAAAAGGGGGACAAAACTTTTTGAGATACATAAATGAGAAAAGAAAAGTAAAACAAGGATTAGTTAGATTAAAAACAAAAGAAGGAAGGTATGTAGAAGAGGATAAAGGTCTAGCTGACTGCCTCAATTAATATTTTTGTTCTGTATTTACAGATGAAAATGAAGGAAAGGGACCTCAGTTAAGAAAAAGGATACATGAGTCATTTATTACACGTGAGTTTACAGAGGAAGAGGCTCTATTTCAACTGTCAAAAGTAAAGACAAATAAGTCAATGGGACCTGATGGAATATACCCAAAGCTATTAAAAGAGCTCAGTGGTGTACTAGCAAAACCATTAACAGATTTATTTAACCAATCATTGTTAACAGGAGTAGTCCCAGAAGATTGGAAGTTAGCGAATGTTGTGCCCATTCATTTACTAAGATATGTAACAGGGTTGATGTTCCAGAAGGGATAAGCCAAATGGCAAATGATTTAGGTAAACTAGAAAAATGGTCAGAATTGTGGCAACTGACATCTAATGTGGATAAGTGCAAGATAATGCATCTTGGACGTAAAAACCCAAAGGCAGAGTACAGAATATTTGATAGAGTCCTAACCTCAACATTTGAGGAAAGGGATTTAGGGGTGATTATTTCTGATTACTTAAAGGTAGGCAGACAATGTAATAGAGCAGCAGGAAATGCTAGAAGAATGCTTGGTTGTATAGGGAGAGGTTTTAGCAGTAGAAAGAGGGAAGTGCTCATGCCATTGTACAGAACACTGGTGAGACCTCACTTGGAGTATTGTACACAGTACTGGAGACCGTATCTTCAGAAGGATATTGATACCTTAGAGAGAGTTCAGAGAAGGGCTACTAAACTGGTTCATGGATTGCGGGATAAAACTTACCAGGAAAGGTTAAAGGATCTTAACATGTATAGCTTGGAGGAAAGACGAGACAGGGGGGATATGATAGAAACATTTAAATACATAAAGGGAATCAACACAGTAAAGGAGGAGACAATATTTAAAAGAAGAAAAACTACCACAACAAGAGGACATAGTCTTAAATTAGAGGAACAAAGGTTTAAAAATAATATCAGGAAGTATTACTTTACTGAGAGGGTAGTGGATGCATGGAATAGCCTTCCAGCTGAAGTTGTAGAGGTTAACACAGTAAAGGAGTTTAAGCATGCGTGGGATAGGCATAAGGCTATCCTAACTATAAGATAAGGCCAGGGACTAATGAAAGTATTTAGAAAATTGGGCAGACTGGTTCTTTTCTGCCGTCACATTCTATGTTTCTATGTTTCTCTCCATTTATTTGGCGCCCTTTTGCGCCTATTTTCTTTTCTGTTTGGCTGTTTTCTTGAAAGAATTCTAACCAGTTCGGCAAATTCTTCACAAACACATGCCGTTCGTTTGTTTTTTCTAACACTTAGCTTCATTCGTGTTTTGCCACGTTCGGCTACTTTTTATTCGAACAGTCAGTGCATTCGCCTGTTTCCTATTCATTACTTTAATCTATTTATCCCATTGAATTTGTCTCTTTTTCGCCGAACGTTCAACTCTTTTTGGCTGCGAATCTCGCGAGATTGCCAGCGGCCATTTTCTGACTTCCTGTCTCTCTGACTTTGTGCGTGTTCTCTTTCTATCTGCCGGCCTGGACCCTGGTGAGCTCTATAACTATACCCGCCTAGGTTATACTAGTTAGGGGTGATTAACCCCTGCTAGTCTCCTCTACTCTGATTTTAGCTTTATCCCATACAATTATACTGTTTACATAGTTGATATTCTCTTGTTGGGGAATTTCTCACAGCACTACCATGCCCAGATCTAAAGTGCCTGCCAGCCTCTCCTCCCCTAGGGAGATGGACATGCCCCAGGTTTTGGATAACCCATCTTCCAATTCTGCTTCCCCCATCTTCTGTTGGGGACCCTATGCCCCTGTCTGATGAGACCCAGTCCCTGGCGCTACAGCGCTCAGTCTCTGACGCCATTATGGCTGCTATGGGCTCCATGTCCTCTGTCCTCTCCCAGACCATCTCACCACAGGCCTTACTTGCACACCCTTTGGCCGCAGAAGGCTCGGCCTCGCCAGCACGCTTAGCGCACCCGGCTACTGACCCTATAGGGGAGGCACCAAAAAAGGCTACTGCCAAATCCAGGCACTCTAATCTCCCTGCCTCCAGAACCAACACGACTGGTGTGACTATAGCCACCCATGAGAGAGAGCCTTTCCGCGCCAGGCAGAACGGGCGCGGCAGTGGAAATGTGCTAGAGCACAAAAAGAGAGCGACTCCAACTCAGAAATCAGGTCTAGTGAGGAGGCTGACTCTGAGTCTGTGGATGACTCCGATTATGAATTTTGTGGACAGAAATCTGACCCTTTTGGTGGTTGCGAGTGGCCTTAGGAGCGACTCCCCCGCTACTGCGGGCTCCACCCTCATGGATCTGTCTGGGGAACCCATGTGTGGCGAAACCAACCTCGCCACTGTGAACTGGAGAAGCCTGGTTGCTCGCCTGCTCCCTTTGGACTATGGCCCTGCAGGTTAAACCGTTTATTTCCCCTGCAGAAAGGCTTATTTGTGTGATCTGAGTGCCATTCATCTAATAATGTGCACTCAGATCCCAGCTATCTGGGGATATGTGAAATGTCTGTGTGTTATGTGTAAATGTGACTTTATGTATTTTAAAGTGTTTTGTGTCTTTTTGCAACCATGTGCTTAATGGAGTCTTGTGTCTATCCTGGGAGATAATTGAATTACTTATCTCCAGGATAGAAGGCTCTGAAACTGGTTTGGGCCAGAAAGCCATGCTTCATTTAGTCACAAAGGACTTTCCCTTAACTTTTGAACCCCTTGTCTGATTTGTGCCATTTTTGAATATGTTGTTCCCCTGAATGGATTGATTGTGACTATGTAATTTTATGTGAATGTGATGTATGGTTTTGGAGTTATGAAAGTTGGGTAGAAAGTATGTTTAACTGTATGTATAATTGAGTTTCCTCTCAGGATAAGGGGAGGGAATATGTGGGATGTAAATGTGATGTGATTGGTTGTTTTGTAACGCCCTGTGGGCTGTACTATGTTTGTGGATTGGGAATAAAAGAGACTGTATGTGACAGTACAGGGAGTTCCTGTTTTTAACCCTCAAAGTGAAGTGTCGTCTCATTATTGGGGGAAGGATTTATTGTATGCTGTTCCAGTTTGACTGCTAGGAGAGTAAACCTATTCGTATGGTTCCTATTCAACTGTCTACAGCATTCATATGCTTGAGAGGATTCATATGTTTCTCCGGTTCGGTGATTGTGGTGTCTGCCAGAGTGCTTGGAGTCCTCAGGAAGCGCTAGGAGCATCCTTCAACGGAGGTACCCAGTCGGGGTGCCAGGCGATCCGTTACATTGGTGGCAAGCGGTGGGATGGCGTCCTAGTGCGAGGTAAAGCAGCTCGGAGACACAGTTCGTGGATTTACAAAGTGAGGGCAACGCCAGTACCCGTACAGCGACCCTATCTACAAAAGAACTAACTTCAGCAGCGCAAGCATGGCACCCAGCTACACTCAGGAGCAGTATGACAGAGAGTTTACCACGCGGCTGGCTTTCTTTGGACCCAACCCCCCGGAGAAATACGTGCAGTTCGTAAGGAGCTAGGTAGACGAGTACCTGGAGTTCATGGCAGATCCAGCCAAACTTATCAGCCGCCCTATCCGGAGGCAGAGTGCGTTACGGGGACTCATAGGTGTACCCCAGGGAGCAGAAGGTGCCGTCCTTCCTCCCCAGCGGCAGTGTGTATCCCAGGGAGCTGAAGGTGCCGTCCTTCCTCCCCAGCGGCAGTGTGTACCCCAGGGAGCAGAAGGTACCGTCCTTCCTCCCCAGCGGCAGTATGTACCCCAGGGAGCAGAAGGTACCGTCCTTCCTCCCCAGCGGCAGTGTGTATCCCAGGGAGCTGAAGGTACCGTCCTTCCTCCCCAGCGGCAGTGTGTATCCCAGGGAGCTGAAGGTACCGTCCTTCCTCCCCAGTGGCAGTGTGTATCCCAGGGAGCAGAAGGTGCCGTCCTTCCTCCCCAGCGGCAGTGTGTGTCCCAGGGAGCAGAAGGTGCAGTCCTTCCTCCCCAGCGGCAGTGTGTATCCCAGGGAGCTGAAGGTGCAGTCCTTCCTCCCCAGCGGCAGTGTGCATCCCAGGGAGCTGAAGGTGTCGTCCTTCCTCCCCAGCGGCAGTGTGTGTCCCAGGGAGCTGAAGGTGCCGTCCTTCCTCCCCAGCGGCAGTGTGTATCCCAGGGAGCTGAAGGTGCAGTCCTTCCTCCCCAGCGGCAGTGTGTACCCCAGGGAGCTGAAGGTGCCGTCCTTCCTCCCCAGCGGCAGTGTGTACCCCAGGGAGCTGAAGGTGCTGTCCTTCCTCCCCAGCGGCAGTGTGTACCCCAGGGAGCTCAAGGTGCAGTCCTTCCTCCCCAGCGGCAGTGTGTACCCCAGGGAGCTGAAGGTGCAGTCCTTCCTCCCCAGCGGCAGTGTGTACCCCAGGGAGCTGAAGGTGCAGTCCTTCCTCCCCAGCGGCAGTGTGTACCCCAGGGAGCTGAAGGTGCCGCCCTTCCTCCCCAGCGGCAGAGTGTCCTGCAGGGAGCAGAGACCGTCAGTCTCGCACCCCAACCACAGGACAAAATAATGAAAGGGGAGACAGCTGGTCCCCCTCTTCACCAGCAGAGAGAGTGTCAGGGAGAGGAGCCTGATACCCCCTCTCCCCAGCGGCAGCTTACAGTTCAGAGAGAGGAGCTTGTTACACCCTCTCTCCAGCGGCAGCCTAACCCAGCAAGGGGAGATGTTACACCCCCCAACAGTGCAAATTGGACTGTAGTCTCTGCACTTACAGCACAAGGGGTAGGGACAGTCGGTCCTGTTCCCCAGCCACAGAGCGGTGTATCCAGAGGGGAGACAGTCGGTCTCTCCCTCCCACAACCAGGCTCCCACCAGGCTACTTCCATGGTAGCACTGGCATCAGGGCAGAGTACCGCTGGTCTCTGCCCACTCAGCAACCCACCAAGGCAGCCTAACAGTTGCCCACTCAGTCGTGATGAGGCACCTGGACATGGACAAAGTTCTCCTCTACCCAGGTGTAGTAACCAGTTATTGTGGGTGGGCTGTTCTGCTGTTTCTGTTTTGTGGGTGGGTTGCTGGACTAACCAGGGCACTGACCGGCAGGAGGTCAGATACCCTGTTAGTCTAGTTGGTAAAGGGGAGAAGTGTGGCGAAACCAACCTCGCCACTGTGAACTGGAGAAGCCTGGTTGCTCGCCCGCTCCCTTTGGACTATGGCCCTGCAGGTTAAACCGTTTATTTCCCCTGCAGAAAGGCTTATTTGTGTGATCTGAGTGCCATTCATCTAATAATGTGCACTCAGATCCCAGCCATCTGGGGATATGTGAAATGTCTGTGTGTTATGTGTAAATGTGACTTTATGTATTTTAAAGTGTTTTGTGTCTTTTTGCAACCATGTGCTTAATGGAGTCTGTGTCTGTCCTGGGAGATAATTGAATTACTTATCTCCAGGATAGAAGGCTCTGAAACTGGTTTGGGCCAGAAAGCCATGCTTCATTTAGTCACAAAGGACTTTTTACTAACTTTTGAACCCCTTGTCTGATTTGTGCCATTTTTGAATATGTTGTTCCCCTGAATGGATTGATTGTGAATATGTAATTTTATGTGAATGTGATGTATGGTTTTG
This sequence comes from Pelobates cultripes, assembly GCA_933207985.1. Lineage (NCBI taxonomy): Eukaryota > Metazoa > Chordata > Amphibia > Anura > Pelobatidae > Pelobates > Pelobates cultripes. The sequence continues at coordinate 201,147,643 of OW240917.1, read as the reverse complement.
GAGTTATGAAAGTTGGGTAGAAAGTATGTTTTAACTGTATGTATAATTGAGTTTCCTCTCAGGATAAGGGGAGGGAATATGTGGGATGTAAATGTGATGTGATTGGTTGTTTTGTAACGCCCTGTGGGCTGTACTATGTTTGTGGATTGGGAATAAAAGAGACTGTATGTGACAGTACAGGGAGTTCCTGTTTTTAACCCTCAAAGTGAAGTGTCGTCTCATTATTGGGGGAAGGATTTATTGTATGCTGTTCCAGTTTGACTGCTAGGAGAGTAAACCTATTCGTATGGTTCCTATTCAACTGTCTACAGCATTCATATGCTTGAGAGGATTCATATGCTTCTCCGGTTCGGTGATTGTGGTGTCTGCCAGAGTGCTTGGAGTCCTCAGGAAACGCTAGGAGCATCCTTCAACGGAGGTACCCAGTCGGGGTGCCAGGCGATCCGTTACACCATGTTTGACCCGGATGCTCTCTATCATTCGAGGTCAGCGGAATGGCTCCCGGCGGACCATGTGGCACAGTACCTTGAAAATTGGGTACGACGCCCCCTCAGTAAGGCGGTGCGTAATAAACTTAGGGAGGAATGCCCAAGACCATTGGTACCTGGCAAAGTCTGTGAGACCCCTGTAGTGGACCCAAAGATGACCCATTTCCTCCCCAAGATGGGTTCAAATGCCCGCAAGGGTCTAGCTGCGAGACTTACTCCTTCGGGGAGACTGGATGGCAAAGTTGGATTTGAAGGATGCCTACCTGACGGTCCCAATGGCCGAGTCATCCAGGGACCTGTTACGTTTTCTCTGGAGAGGAGACACCTGGCGCTTCACGTGCCTCCCCTTTGGACTGTCGTCAGCCCCTTGGTGCTTCACGAAACTGATGCGCCCCGCCATGGCTTGGCTGCGCAGTCGGGGAGTCCGGCTAATCGTCTACTTGGACAGCATCCTCATCATGGCACAGGATCATTCAGTCCTTCGGAAACATCTTCAATGGATGATGGACCTCAACTCCCATCTGGGTTTTCTCCTCAACTGGGAAACATCCTGACTATCTCCTTTCGCAACGCATGGAGTTCCTAGGCTTCATGGTAGATTCCTAAGCGGAGTCACTGAGCCTCCCTACGTCCAAGATACGGACAATCCGCAAGGAACTGCGCGCGCTCTAAAGCAAACCCAGCTATCTCTACACCACCTGGCACATATCTTGTTCCCAGCCCAACTCCACTACCGTGCCCTCCAGTGCCTGAAGATTGCACACCTTCGCGGCGGGGCTTCCTATGCGGACATGATCTCCCAGGACTCTGAGACTCTGGATGAATTGACCTGGTGGATCCACAACCTCTTGGCTTGGAATGGCAAGGCCATCTTCGGCTCCCAACCAGAGCTCACGGTGGACTCAGATGCCAGTCTCCACGGCTGGGGTGCCCTACCAGGGGGCGCTGGTCGACAGAAGAATCCCACCTCCACATCAATGCTCTGGAACGCCTGTCGGGTTCATTCGCGATCCAGAGTTTTGCGAACAGGACTGCCAGCTCATGCATCCGCCTGCGCATGGACAACATCTCAGCGGTATGCTATGTCAACCACATGGGTGGCACTCAATCTGCAATCCTGGCCTGCTTGGCGAAGGACTTCTGGGCTTATTGCTTGGACAGGAACCTGGTGGTCTAGGCAGAATACCTTCCCAGGCTCCACAACACTCACGTGGACTGGAGTTCACACTATCTGTCGGACAACAGCGATTGGAAATTGGATGTGGGAGTATTCTCCGCTATATCGTCTATATGGGGTCCTTTTGCCATCGACCTCTTCTCGTCTAGGCTCAATACCCAATTGCCCCGGTTCTACAGCTGGTGCCCGGATCCAACCGCAAAGGCAGTGGACGCCTTCCTACAAGACTGGACCGGCTCACTCCTCTACGCCTTCCCCCCGTTTGCCATGATCCCTCGGGTCCTGCTCCAAGTTTGCCGCCAAATGGCCGACCTGATCCTACTAACCCCATTCTGGGGGACCCAATCCTGGTTCTCACAACTCCTGGAACTGGCAGTTGACGTGCCCAGACTGCTGCCGTCTCTACCAAACCTCCTCCTGGACCCATCGTGCCTCCAGCATCCCCTCCTAGCGGACGGGTCATTACTGCTGCTAGCATGGAGGATTTCGGGAGTCCCTCGGAAATCCAAGGGGTTTCAGACGCAACTCGATGCCTCCTGGCTGGCGCATGGGCTCCCAGGACTAGACGAGCATATGGGACCGCTTCAAGAGCTTGGACTGGCTAGTGTCTGGCTTGGAACTTGCATCCCATTTCAGCACCTGTGACTGTGATCCTCCTATTCCTGACTTCGTTATTTGAAGCTGGTCGGGCATATCACACGATGAATTCGTACAGATCGGCCATCTCCTCGGCTCACCAAGGATTTGACAGCTGCCCAGCAGGCCAACATCCGTTAGTGTGCCGCTTACTTAGGGGCTCACGCCTGTCGCACCCCCCTAGACCTCGTTACTCAACTACATGGGACGTTTCCTGCATTTTGTCGCTGTTCTCCTCCTGGCCGCCTAATGCAGAGCTCTCCCTGCGACAGCTGTCGGCCAAATTGGTCTCCCTGTTCTGTCTCATTTCATGCAAACAGGTATCGGATGTTCGTGCCCTGGACTATGATGCTAGGTCTTTTACTCCGGACGGGTTGACGTTTAACATCTCCAGACGCACCAAGACCGCTATTTGATCTGTTTCTTATCCGAGCTTCCCTGGTACTCCGGCCCTATGTCCGGTGGCCTGCTTGCGTGAATATGAACTTCGGACAAGCGCACATCATGCAACGTCGTCTCCCCAGCTCTTTCTCTCTCTTCGTTGCCCCTTTTCCCCTGTGTCCAGTACTACATTGGCTGCCTGGGTGAAATGGGTGATGTCTCTGGCCGGCGTGGATACGTCCATGGTGAATTCAGGTGCACGTCTGGAAGACCTGATGAGGCTGGCAGACTGGTCCAACGAATCCACTTTTCGTGAGTTTTACTTTCGACCTTTGCCTCACGTTTTTTTCTCCGGTTATTGATCAGCTTAAAACTTGCAGTATGAGCCTCTGTGTCTTGACATAAAATTACATGATTTTGCTATTTCATGACGAAAAGTCATGATTTTATGAAAGACACAGAGGCAAGTACCCTTCTATGTTATTTCACTAATTTACCCCACCCGGTTGTTTATTCTCTCCTAAAGGTTTTCCTGGGTTGGTAGGTATTCATTATGCGCTCTGGGTTTTGTATAGTTTTAGCCGTTTATTAACCTGTTCTTGTTACATGATTATCCGATATGCCTATGTTGAATTATGCACACTGTGTTGCTTCTGTCTAGTTATAAAATGATGTCTTGGCATGCGCACTTTGGTTCAAGTACCGATTTAACCGTTCGGCTCCTGTCTTTTGTGTTTTCACAGGTTGATTCGATGTTGATCAAGGGTCTTCATCACTTCTCTCTCAGCTTCACCAAGTGGCCAGGAAGTTTATGGACAGTGCTGTGATGGGCCCCTCAGTGTTGGAAACCTGTTCCTGATCTGAGTCCGGCTGGATTTCGGGTCGCCTGTTCTATTTGGTTTGGACTGTTTCATCGTTCCTGTTTTGTGGCTATTGTGTCGCATCTCCAAAGAAAGAGGAAATGTGTGGGGATGTGCTGACTATTATACTGGGACTTGGTATGGGTGTGGCCTATCACTATGATTACCATTTTTCTTACTGTTGTATTCTTTGCTGCTATTGGTGGACAGTAAAGAAAGGGTTAAGCAATACTCACCTCCGTGTCTTTCATAAAATCATGACTTTTCGTCATGAAATAGCAAAATCATGTAATTCTGTTGTATATATGGATTGCTCCTTTAGCCTCTAAGGAGTGAACTAGTGTTCACAGCAACAACAATCATGGTAGTATGATTACATATTAAACAGGATGCAAATACCAGGAAGGATTTGGCATCACAAATCACAGCAGATAAAACATTTCTTAATTAGTGCAGAGAACCCAACATATAATACAACATGTCAACCCTAAATGTCCTTAAAAGGATCACCACCCAATATTTTTTTTAATTATGGCGATAATACAATAAAATACTAATAAAAAATATATTTTTTAAAAATGTAAAAAGTAATCTCTTAAAGTGCCCCATAGTGAACTGCTTACTGCGATTGATCTGTCTGTTGCTAAAGGCAGACCACTCCCAATTCAAGGCTAAAACACTCCAATCAGGACTATCTCATTCTGGACCATGGGGACTGATTTGATTATCATCTGCTCAGCATGGGTCATGTGACATGTAGGTAATCCCCAGGGGCGGGCTGGGCCGGGGGGCAGGGAGGCAATTGCCCCCCAGGCCGCCCTAAATAATTAAAAAAACGGCCGCTGCAGGGCCGGTCCCTGGCACCAGGAATAGGGGGGTGCTGCGCGGAGCAGGGCCACCTAGGGCTGCCCGGTAGCAAGGCAGAGTATGCATCTGCTTGTCCCAGACAGCAGGTGCCTACTCTGCAGGAATATACCGGCCGCGTGAGGACGGAGGCAGGTGGCGAGGGAGCACTGCCTCTGCTGATGATCTTCCTGCTCCCTCGCGCGCCCTCTCTGGTGATGCCGGGAGCCGGAATATGATGTCATTCTGGCCCCGCATCACTAAACTGCGTGAGGGAGCAGAGAGGAGCAGGAAGTCACTGGACCCCAGGGAAGGACCCAGAGGACTCCTAAAGGTAGGAGCAACAAGGAATTTGTGTGTGTGTGTGTGTGTGTGTGTGTGTGTCTGGAAGTGAGTGTGTGTGTGTGTGTGTGTGTCTGGCAGTGAGTGAGTGTGTGTGTGTGTGTGTGTGTGTGTGTGTGTGTGTGTGTCTGGAAGTGAGTGAGTGTGTGTGTGTGTGTGTGTCTGGAGTGAGTGTGTGTGTCTGTCTGGAAGTGAGTGAGTGAGTGTGTGTGTCTGGAAGTGAGTGAGTGTGTGTGTCTGGAAGTGAGTGTGTGTGTGTCTGGAAGTGATGTGAGTGTGTGTCTGGAGTGAGTGTGTGTGTGTCTGGAAGTGTACGCGTGTGTGTCTGGAAGTGTGTGCATGTGTGTCTGGAAGTGAGTGTGCGTGTGTGTATGTGTCTGCCTGACAGTGAGTGTTTGTCTGTCAGGGTTTGTTGTGTGTGTGCTATTGAGAGTGAGTGCCAGTGTGTCTGTCAGCAGAGTCAGCCTTTGAGGTGTGCAAGCTGTGGGGTCACGTAGGGTGCCATGACAACAGAGGCACCCGGTGGCCAACACAGTTCACAAGTTTGGGACACCAGCACATTAAATGGACACTCCAGGCACCCAGACCACTTCTGCCCATTGGAGTGGTCTGGGTGCCAACTCCCACTACCCTTAACCCTGCAACTGTAAATATTGCAGTTTTCATAAACTGCAATAATTACATTGCAGGGTTAACTCCTCCTCTAGTGGCTGTCTACTAGACAGCCACTAGAGGGCACTTCCTGGTTTATAGCACAGGTTTTCTGTGCTATAGCGTCGCTGGACGTCCTTACGCTATGTGAGGACCTCCAGTGTCGCTAAAACCCCCATAGGAAAGCATTGAAAGCATTTTCAATGCTTTCCTATTGAGAGATCTAATGCGCGTGTGCAGCATGCGCATTAGGTCTCCCCTGGCAGCCGCACATGCGCAATCGGTCTCCCCCGCCGGATGACGTCAACGAGGGAGGAGCATGGGCGGAGGTCTCAGGTATGTCACTGAAGGGATTCTAATCCCTTTAGCAACATGGGATGGGGGGTGGGAGGGAGAGGGGGCCTGATGTGCCAGGAAAATAATTTGTTTTCCTGGCACTGGAGTGTCCCTTTAATTTAAATGATTCCCTAGTGGTCTACTGGTGCACACCAGCAGTAGGTGCCTTAGATCATATCCTCTCCCTTGTGGTTAGTTAGTGAGTCAGAGCACAGGCTCAGAGATTCTCAGCCTGCTCTCTAACAACAGTGAAAGTCGGAGCCACAAAGGAGTGGGGATGGCAAAGAGCTACTGATTAGCATAACATCAATATCTGTTAAAAAAAAAACAGGAAAAGGTGGACATGGATGATGAGCTGTTTCGGGGTGCAATGGGCCACTTGACTGGATTTGCCCCCCAGGTCTGAGGCTGCCAGCCCTCCCCTGGTAATCGCCTAAAACCAGTTCCAACCATTACATTAGATGATTGGAACTGCTCATTAAACTAACAGCCAGCAGAGATGATTGAAAAAGGAAGATGAGGAAGAGTGAGGAAAATAAAAAGGAAGATGGAATAGGGAAAGGTAACAGAAAATAAATGAGTAAATGGAATGGGTACGGAGAGTGTAGTTCTTAGCACAGGAAGCATGCAGGGGTCTGCATTTTTCTGGTCTCATAGGAATACGTTTCACCACTGATGTTAATTTTCCTGGTGGCACAAACTCTGGAGAATAGAGAAGAAGCTTTCTGAAAACAATCTTTGTAACTGTTCTGGCAACACATTTTGTGTGCCAGGCAAGGACATTATACCTGCCCCTGTACCTCTTATGAAGACACCCACTTATCCCACTTATGGAGACACCAGTCACAAGCAAGAGGAGACCTATCACGGGGGGCCAGGAGGTGGCCATCTAGCCACCTCAGGGCACCCCCAAAGCTGTGCTAGGTAACGCAGAGCAGGCATCTGCTTACCTTGATGGCAGGTACCTGCTCTGCCAGTGACTGGAGGAGGAGAGGGGGAAGGAGAAACCAGGCGGCGAGGGAGGCTATTCTTGCAGCCTCTCACTCCTCCCTCGCGCACCCTCTGTGATGCGGAAGCCGGAATATGATATCATTCCGGCCTCGGCACACTAAACAGCGGGCGGGAGGAGTGAGAGCTGCCCCACACTGGACCCCAGGGAGGTGAGTGTTTGAGTTTTTGACTGTCAGTGAGTGTGTGCGTGTGTTTATTTCTTCTTAATTTATTGTAAAATAAATACTAATTTTGATAAATTGGTGAGTTTCTCTTAATCCATAATTTCCCATAATTTTTTGCAGCTAGTGGAGTATGTGTTGATATAGTATATACTTTGGGTCAATGGTAAGAGATAACACAAATAACACAAACTCTGCTGGCATTGAAAATAGTAGCAGGATCATTTATACGTGATTGTAGGACTAAATACATTTTAGTTGTTTGTGTGGATGTGGCTTCAAGAAATAGACACAAGGCGCACAATCAATCATTCTGAATGTTATAAAAAAAATTTGGCTCAGATACGTTGGCCTAAAATTTGTATTTCACTGATCAATACCAAGCAATTCCCCATTTTTGAGTAACCGTGATTTCCTTAGAGCAGCTCTCACATAAAGTGTAACTTTAACATCTGTTTATACACCTTTTTATATCACAAAAGTGCATCCAGCTGATGAAACTAGCACATAATAAACATATGAATGGTATTATATTATATTATGGGACATTGGACATTGAGGTGGTTCTTTTTTTTCTTCTTGTATAGAGAATATAAAGTTGGGAGAGATGTCCACTGTCTAACCATTCAAGGAGTTAACAGCTTGTGCTCATTCAAAATTACAATTTAAGAGTCCGTTGTTGGAGCTGCCTGGAAATGTGTGTTCAGTACATCAATATTTAAGTAACTGGATCTAACTACAAACCCAAGAAAGCTGGGAGGGGATTGCGCTTACAAAAGCACTGCTCTTTAGGTGGGTCTTAAACACATCATCATTTTAAAACCTTTTTTTTTTCTTCTTTAGCCAAAAGGTCATGTTCATTGACTCTAGCAGTCTTATGTCCTTCACAATCGTTAAATGAGTTTTTTCGTTTCCATTTTCAAATTGATTTTTTTCTTAAAGTCTCCAATCTGTTCATGCTGTTTGATCTTCAATGAAGGAAAAAGCTTTGCAAAAAGGGGACTGGGTCTTTTGGACTTTCAAGATCATGTAAGTGTTATATTTTGTTTTGTATAATTATTTTTACATATCTTTTGTTGACAGCATCTCTTTAGAAAATATGTGATATGTTATTTGTGTTGTATTTTTTTTAATGCTAAGTAACCACGAACTGCATCTGAATAATCTAGAGTTTTCAGGAAATTCTCAAAAAGTTATTTTTCTGATGTTTCTATTTTTTGTAAAATGCATTTGTTTATTATTTGTTTTCCAAATCTGGCTGTGACGGAAATATTCTGCTTATTAAGATAAATGTATATATTAAAACAATTTTTAGAAAAACATTCAATAACAATTCACTGCTGCTACTGTTCTTTCTAGTAAAATCAGAAGAATATGTGATTTTCTTCTTGTGCAGAGCTTAATGCTATGTAGTGCAGAAAGAAGATTATATAATACATATATAATATTCACACTTTACTTGATTTGAGATGCAGACATAAAACTGCAACATTCATGTGATGTTTAGCTAATATTCTCGGCCACGTAACCAAAATGTACACTTTTATACAATTATAAATGGTACATATATAGAAACATATTTCTGGTGGTGCATACATTTAAGTGTGTGTTATTTCTGTGTTTGTAAAACACAAGTAAGGATTTTAACCTCTTTATTGATTTATATTAAAGAACAATTTCACTTATCTGCCCTGAAAACAAAAATATTATTTTTTGAGTCAATTAATCAATTTATGTGTCTGTTTCACACTGTTTCTTATCAGTCATGTCCCTCTATCCTGTGACTGAAAATTAAATATTCAATATTATTTGTACCATCTATAGGATATCCATAATACGACAGAGAAAACACACATACCGTACAGGGATTTTACTTATTCGTAGGTTTTCTTTGAACAGTCGTGATCTCAGTGTAATGCAATCTATATATAGCATCTTCATAATCTACTTTGATTTTATGTTGTTTTATGTTGGCCCTTTTCTCAATATTACACCATAGTCTTGAGGTCTATGGAAATAGTTCTTTATGTATCTAATTGGAAATAGTTATTATTAATAGTGAAAATCTCTATATTAACTCAAAATTAGACATAAATGCATAACGTAATGTCTCCGCACAAAAACTCACCAGTCTATTGGATTTCACAGTAAATATTGACTATTCATCCTGAACTATTTTTATCTCCCAGAGACATTTTACAATTCTCACACAATATTTAACCTACTGAGGCATGAGATAGTTTTAAACACCTTAAAGGGACACTATAGGCACTAAAACAACTTTAGCTTAGTGAAGCAATTTTGGTGTATAGATTATGCCACTGAAGTCTCACTGCTCAATTTCTGCCATTTATGAGTTAAATTACTTTTAACAGCCCTAGACATACCTTCCTGCATGTAATTTGCACAGCCTTCTTAAACACTTCTGGTAAAAAGACATCTAATGTTTACATTTTCTTTACTGCACAATGTGTTTAATTTAGCATTTCTTATCTCCTGCTTTGTTAATAGCTTTCTGGACCCAGCAGGAGCTTCATGTGCGTGTAAAGTTCAATTTACAGAGCAGAAGATAAAAACTTCTAAAGCAGGTTAACATGTGATTGAGAAGTAAACCATTTGTTTGTGTAGGCTATGCCAGTCACAGCCAGGGGAGGTGTGGCTAGGACTGCCTAGACAGAAAAAAAAGTGATTTAATTCCTCAATGGCAGAGAATTGAGCAGTGAGACTGCAGGGGCATGATCTATACCAGTGGTTAAAAACCTTTTAGGTTCAAGGCGCCCTTAATATTTCAATATTTTTCCAAGGCACCGCAAATCAAAATTTCTAGGTTGTATATCTGTAGTAGCACCACTTTGATTTGATTTAAGAACATTCTCATCACAAATAAATGTACATATAAGTTTCATGCCACTAAAATGTCATTTGAAGTTGCAAAAAGAAAGAGGATTTTTACATCCTTGTATATTTTTACTTCAATAGCAGTCGTGGAACACAACCATATGTAACCCAATATTTTTTCGTTATTTCAGATATTTACCTTTCACAGGGGAAAATCACTGAAGTTATTGACAACCATGGTTCATAAGAGCAAATCTTTCTGGATTTCCAATTTTAAGGATCATGCAATTAACATTAATGTTGGGGGATTAAAAAAACGTGTTAGTTCTATCACCTTGTCTCAATTTCCAGACACCAGACTCGGACGGTTACTTTTCTGTGAAACTGAAGAATCGATTCTACAAATTTGTGATGACTATGACCTAGTTTCCAAGGAGTTTTACTTTGATCGAAACCCTGGACTATTTCCCTATGTTCTGTACTTTTATGAGACTGGAAAACTCCATATGATGGACGATTTGTGTGCCTTCTCTTTTTCACAAGAAATTGAATATTGGGGAATTAGTGAGTTCTTCCTTGACTCGTGCTGCAGCTATAGATACCATGAACGGAAGTTAGAAAGCAGGCGACGCAATTGGGATGAGGAAAGTGAGGTGAGCAGTGTTGATACCTCTGTTGATGAAATTTCTGACTTCAATCATGACCTCATGCGCTTTAATACCTTACAGTGTGGAAATTTGCGCAAAAGACTTTGGCTTACCATGGAAAATCCAGGGTATTCTATACCAAGCAAAATTTTTAGTCTCATTTCCATTTGCGTTGTAATTCTCTCAATATCTACAATGTGCATCAACAGCATGCCAGAATACCAGAAGTTAGACAAGGATGAAATTCCTATTGATGACCCAATCCTTCACAATCTAGAATATTTCTGTATCTCCTGGTTTACATTTGAAGTATCTTCAAGGTTGATCCTTGCCCCAAACCTTAAGAAGTTCTTCAAACATCCTTTAAACTTAATTGACATTGTGTCCGTGTTACCGTTTTATTTTACCCTATTGGTTGACTTGACTGTCGGCAGTGATCATGAGTTGGGAAATTTGGGGAAAGTTGTTCAAGTATTTCGCTTAATGAGAATTTTTCGGGTCCTTAAGTTAGCACGGCATTCTACTGGACTACGTTCACTTGGAGCAACACTAAAGGTAAAATATGCTAGACGCAGTTTATTTGTTTTGTTAAATATACATGTTTCCAATTTACTGAGGCTTTGCTTTTTTTAAAGACATGTGCAGATTTGGACCAAATTAGTTTTCCTTTAATCAATTTAAATAAGTATTTTAGGAATATTTGCAATGTTCTCAATTTCACCTTTGTTCTTAAGAGTGGTATTTTTAACAATGTTTAGCAGAGAAAGTGCTGCTAATGTGCATGCTAACTGACCACTATAAAATGCTTTACCATGATTCTATTTTTGCCACAAAAAGTGTCCACCAACATTATTATCTCATATTTTGGCAAATTGGTAATCAGTTGCCATTGTGGAATGTTGCAGACAATAACTTTTTTTTTTTTTTTTTTTAAATTCTTTATTTTTGTAAGACATGTGCAAAGGCATAACAATAATTGTACAACAATGTTTTTTCCTTACATAGTCAGTCATAAGTATGTATTCCCTAACAAGTTAGGGTTGGGATCAAATGTACAGTTCTAGTGCAAGATAGGTACTTATATTGGATGTCTAGTTTTTGTATAGAATCCCTTAAGGGAAAGTGATGTCTCCAGAAAGGGATAGAGAGAAAAAAGAAGAGAGAGAGGGGAAGAAGGTGAGTATGGGGTTGTTATATCCGAGTTTATCTTGCCAGATGAGTGTATTGGGGGGGAGGTGGATCGGTGCGGAACCTCCAGGGAGCGTCAGGAGTCCGTGTCGGCTCCCATGGACCTCTACTAGGCTCTAGGGAGGTGTAGTCGCCCTCATCTACTCATCTGGGATCCCAGGGGTCCCAGACATTATGAAATGTTTTAGCGGTTCCTTTCACTCTAGCCGTAAGGTCGTCCATTAGATGGATCTCTCTAATTCTCTATAGGACTTCAGGTATGCGTGGGGTATCCGGTTTCAGCCAGGAAGACAATAACTTTTTTACATGATAACAAGGTCATCTGTATATGCACTAAAATAAATTTCACTTAAACTATATATTACCTAAAGCTTCCTACTGACTCGTTTGTGCAACCTATGGGAGATATTGAAGCATGAAAATTCATTACACCTAGTTTGATTTTTTTTGTTTTTGTTTCTACACTATTGATACAGATGTAAAAGAAAAAACAAACTAGGTAGCCATGCAATTAAAGGAACACTGTAGGCACCCAGACCATTTCAGCTCATTGAAGTGGTCTGGGTGCAGTTTCCCTTTTGCACCTAGTGCTGCAATGTTAAACATTGCAGCACTAAGTCTGCCCTCAGTGGCTGTCTACGGACTTTTGGTCCGTTATCTGACACTGGACATCTATCAATCCATGATGCGTACACATTAGTAAGTTATATAAATGTAAGTTTCTAAAAAGGGTCAGTTCTTGTTAAATTGTCTCTAATGTAAATTTCTCTAAATTTTATGTATTTGTATCATAATAGACACTTTAATCGCCATAACCAATACAGATTATTGTAGTGGCTATGGCACAATAAGTGTTTGGAGGCTGCCCCACACCATCAATTTTTTAACAGTTTGTTTTAATTAGAATGACAATTAAAGGGCCAGGTCAATCATTTTGTAAACTAGGTAGATGTCTAGAGGGCTACAATAAATACGAGCTGGGGATCAGACATCTCACCAATCAGCCCATTACCATTTAGTTTTATTTCAGGTGCTGATCAAGAGGCTAATTTATTATGCAGCATAATTATTAAGTTCCATTATTGCTACAGCATGGTCAAGCTCTCCTTACTGCAGTCCATGTCTTCTCCTCTTAGATATTCAGTACACTTCTTAAGAGAGACAGGAGTGCACTATTTTTGAAGGGTACAGTGACATGACGTACCATGATACCCGTGCTCAAAACCACATAGCTCCACCTTAAAATCTTGTAAAATAAAGTATAACCTTACCTGTAATCCACTGTGATAAGCACCCCTCATTAGATTCCACACCCCATCTGACGTCATAGCCTCCCTCTCCATGAGAAGAGAAGCATATGATTGATGAATAATTTGATTGGCCTATTCTTCCAGTTCAGATCACATGGGTGAGCTCTGGGCTGGGTAGAGGTGGGGAGAAAGGAGGGAGAGTAAACAAAAAAAGAAGCACTATCGGGAGAAGAGGACAACAGGGAGGGCTCAATTTGGAGAAGGGGATCAAAGCTTCCATTAGCAGGCACGCTCCCAGCGCTGTCGCCAAGGCGAGAAGCTGACCACTTTTGTGCACACTGATGACTGACATATTTTATGCATAGACTTGATATTAAGCAACCAAGAACAGAGTTCTGGCTCCCTGAGTCATGTGTGCTGGGGTATAACTAGCCCCTGGCACAAAAGTGCAAATATCTCTGAATGGGCTGTGTTCCAAGCAGAAATGCTGCATAAAGAGATTCCTACCACCATGACCACTTTTAAAAGCAGAAGTGTCCATGACAGTTGGAACAACCCTTAAAGCACCATTTACTGATTGTTATGCTACACACAAAATTGTACAGGCAGCCACTATCTCTCTAAATTTCAAAGAGAAAAAAGATCAAGTTAACAAGTCCATATTCACGTTATGTCTGTGTGATTGCATATCCCAAAGATCAACCATCAATAAAAAAGAAAAAAGCCAGACATATGCATTTAAAAAATATATATAAGTAAACCATATGCCTGATTGAAATGAACAATTCTCATAACAGAAATTAACCTCAAAGTTAAGGCATCAACTTTGACCCAAAGGGCCATCACACATATGTACCTAGCACAATACAAAATTAAAAACATGTATACTAGGTGTATTGAATTGTAGACATGTACATCAACCTTCAAAGCAGATACCTCCTGTACCTATCTCTCCAAGGTCAATCACAATTGAAGTGTGCATGGGTAGAGTGAGCCTTTTGTACTGCCCAGTTGTAGTTCCTATGGCTACAACTTAGATAAATGCTAAGAAATTGACATAGTATCAAGGTTGTAAACCAGTCTGTATACTTTTCAGCAAATATCTACAGTCTGTTAGTAATGATAACATATTACAGCTTATATTTAGCAACCATACTGCAAAATAGTTTTGTCCTCAAAGAACAATTAGTATGACTATCACTGGGAGATTAAACATCTTCAACTTAATTGATTTGGCCATGTCATTCAGGTGGAAACACACCTATACTATTTAAGTGCAGGGTCTACCCACTTCTATGAATTTTCAAATTATCAGTTGTGTAAAGTCTCTAATAAATCCTTACAAACGTATTCCCAGTTGTTTTCATTGTAGCCACATGTCCTCAACTCAGCTATTAGAAGAAAAGTTCCCATGACTCCTTACAAGATTTGTTTTTTCCCAACACTTCTGTTAACCCCTTCCAACCAAGCTATTATTAAGTTAATAAGAACATACAATGAAAAAAATTCTAAAAGAACTTTCTCCCTTCAGATCACGAAGCCAATTAGGGTTAATAGAGCTAAGAATATGGAAACCCCTTTGCTTGGCTCAGTGGCAAACGTTATACAAGCTTAATTGAATCTTGTATCATCCTGTATGGTTAAAAATACACATTGACTGCTAACATAAGCTCCCACCAAAACCCAAGGGAAACAAAATAAATTTCCATTGAATGTTTGCCTCTAGCCTTAGTGCCTGCTAAGATGTTACTACAAACTGTAAAAAAAAAAAAAACTGCCTCTCCACAGTGTGATTCAACATCTTTTATAGGACAAATTAACCATTTCTGCTAGTGCAGTAATGAGCAAAAATAGCTTCAAACTGTTGTTTAGCTTAGATCTGTTTTTTACAAAGAGGAGAGACATAGTTACCCATCGATAATCAACAAGTGTTTCAGGGGGCATGGCCAAAAGGACACTTCTCTTATAATGAGTGACAGTGAACTAATCCAAAAAAAATATTGTACAAACTGCTGTAGACTTTCAGGACAACTGTCACCTCAAAAGTATCTTTTAAATAATAATCCTTTCATCAAGTTTTGAAAGAAAGTTTTTTTTTTTTTTTTATTACAAATATTTGACCATAAACCTTTAGTACATGACAGGATCCTTTAGCCATATATATGCACCTTGGGAAAGACAGTATTTAAAAATTGACAGTCTCAACAATAGCAGTTCGGCAAGCTCTAATACTCTGATAGAGTCTCAGCCCTCAGTACCACAATCTTCAGAGCAAAGACTACTGAATAACATTATAAAAATATATACTTTAGTTGCTATGGATGATGATAAAAGTGAGCAAATGGTCAAACGATATCTAGATCTTGGGCAGCCACCGTTAGTAATATTCGCTAGTGACTAATCTGAATGTGTTGTAGGAAGCATTCACATGAAAAATTTTAAAAATGTACAGTCTGTCCTCTATAGAGACTATGGCACTGGAGATGTGATTAATTCGTCCCTATGGCACTGGAAATGTGACCAATTCATCCCTACCTTATGTCTACAAATACTCGCAGTTTAGGGAATAAGATCCATGAACTTGTGGCAATAATGGCAACTGATAGTGTAGATTTAGTCGCTGTTACTGAGACATGGTACAATGAGAAAAATGACTGGGACATAGCAATACCAGGGTACTCTTTATATAGGAAAGATAGGGAAGGCAAGAAAGGGGGAGGGGTGGCCTTGTATGTGAAGGATAGCATAAAATCTAGCCTAATAAAAGTTAGTGAGGCAAACATAGAGTCCGTTTGGGCTACGTTAGAATTTGGTAATCACACAGTAACTCATGTAGGTGTGATTTTATAGGCCCCCAGGACAAACTGAAGAGTTAGATAATCTACTAGTTGAGGAAATAGCTAAAATTGGAAAACAAAAATAGCTACTTGTGCCAGGAGCACACATATTCTAAACTCCCTACTGGGATTGTCTCTAAAACAAGTTGTTGAGGAGCCAACTCGTAAAGAGGCCATACTAGATTTAGTGTTAACAAATGGAGATTTGGTATCAGATATTACTGTAGGTGAAAGTTTAGGATCCAGTGATCATCAGTCAGTGTGGTTTAATATAAGAACAGTGACTGAGTCACACCACACAAAACCAAAAGTTTTAGACTTTAGAAAAACAGACTTTTCTAAAATTAGAATTTGTGTAGAGGAGTCATTATCATACTGGAGCAATTTAAATGGAGTCCAAGAGAAATGGGATTATTTAAAAGCTGCACTATTGAAGGCAACAGAAAATTGCATTAGGCTTGTCAGTAAAAGCAAAAAATTCAAGAAAACACTGTGGTACTCCGCAGATGTGGCCAAAATAGTTAAAGACAAAAAGTTAGCATTTAGGAATTATAAAAAAACCCAGAGTGAGGAAGACAAAATGATCTTTAAGATTAGGCAGAAAGAGGCTAAGCAAGTTATAAGAGCTTCCAAATCACACACAGAAGAGAAAATAGCACAGTCAGGTTCTATTTCAACTGTCAAAAGTAAAGACAAATAAGTCAATGGGACCTGATGGAATACACCCAAAGCTATTAAAAGAGCTTAGTGGTGTACTAGCAAAACCATTAACAGATTTATTTAACCAATCATTGTTAACAGGAGTAGTCCCAGAAGATTGGAAGTTAGCGAATGTTGTGCCCATTTACAAGAAAGGTAATAGGGAGGAGTCGGGCAACTATAGGCCAGTAAGCCTTACTTCAGTAGTGGGGAAAGTGATGGAAACCATGTTTAAGGATAGGATTGTTGAACATCTAAAAACACATGGATTTCAAGATCAGAGACAACATGGGTTTACTTCAGGGAGATCATGCCAAACTAATCTTATTGATTTTTTTGATTGGGTAACTAAAATTATAGATCAGGGTGGTGCAGTAGACATTGCTTACCTAGATTTCAGTAAGGCTTTGACACTGTTGCACATAGAAGGCTTATCAATAAACTGCAATCTTTAAGTTTGGATTCAAATATTGTTGAATGGGTAAGGCAGTGGCTAAGTGACAGACAACAGAGGGTTGTAGTTAATGGAATATATTCGAAGGTTGGACTTGTCACCAGTGGGGTACCTGTACTTGGACCCATTCTCTTTAATATTTTTATTAGTGATATTGCAGAAGGTCTTGATGGTAAGGTATGTCTTTTTGCTGATGATACTAAGATATGTAACAGGGTTGATGTTCCAGGAGGGATAAGCCAAATGACAAATGATTTAGGTAAACTAGAAAAATGGTCAGAATTGTGGCAACTGACATTTAATGTGGATAAGTGCAAGATAATGCATCTTGGCGTAAAAACCCAAGGGCAGAGTACAGAATATTTGATAGAGTCCTAACCTCAACATATGAGGAAAGGGATTTAGGGGTGATTATTTCTGATGACTTAAAGGTAGGCAGACAATGTAATAGAGCAGCAGGAAATGCTAGCAGAATGCTTGGTTGTATAGGGAGAGGTATTAGCAGTAGAAAGAGGGAAGTGCTCATGCCATTGTACAGAACACTGGTGAGACCTCACTTGGAGTATTGTACGCAGTACTGGAGACCGTATCTTCAGAAGGATATTGATACCTTAGAGAGGTTCAGAGAAGGGCTACTAAACTGGTTCATGGATTGCGGGATAAAACTTACCAGGAAAGGTTAAAGGATCTTAACATGTATAGCTTGGAGGAAAGACGAGACAGGGGGGATATGATAGAAACATTTAAATACATAAAGGGAATCAACACAGTAAAGGAGGAGACTATATTTAAAAGAAGAAAAACTACCACAACAAGAGGATATAGTCTTAAATTAGAGGGACAAAGGTTTAAAAATAATATCAGGAAGTATTACTTTACTGAGAGGGTAGTGGATGCATGGAATAGCCTTCTAGCTGAAGTGGTAGAGGTTAACACAGTAAAGGAGTTTAAGCATGCGTGGGATAGGCATAAGGCTATCCTAACTATAAGATAAGGCTAGGGACTAATGAAAGTATTTAGAAAATTGGGCAGACTAGATGGGCCGAATGGTTCTTATCTGCCGTCACATTCTATGTTTCTATATTTCTATGTTTACCTTCAGTATGTGGCAGGATCCTTCAGCCATATACATGCACCTTGGGTAAGACACTGTTTAAAAATCGACAGTCTCACCAATAGCAGTTCGGCAAACTCTAGTGACTAATCTGAATGAGTTGGAGGAAACATTCACATAAAAAATTGTAAAATTTGTCTTCTATAGTGACTATGACACTGGAGATGAAGTATTTTATTTTTCTGTCTTTCTTCACCTTCCTCTCTCTCACTTACGATGCAGGATTTTTTTGCCTTTCAAATGCTACAATGCTACAAAGTTTTTTTTCCTGCTTGCTTTTGTAAAGGATCACCTGGCACCCCGACTGGGTACCTCCGTTGAAGGATGCTCCTAGCGCTTCCTGAGGGCTCCAAGCACTCCAGCAGACACCATAATCACCGCAGACCCCACGAACTGCCGCAGCTTGGTTAGGGGCCCCCCGTCTCCTTCCCACCCTGGACCTCCGACAAGGCTCCAGGTTCCAGTGGGTGAACCTCTCTTCCAAGAGAGCGAAGCAGGAACAAGCTCTTACAAGCTTGTTCCTCTGATTAGCCAAGGGAGCATGCAGAGCATAGCAATCCCTTGTAGTGATATAGCAGTTCCCCCAATAAGAGACAGGACTCTAGATTGAGGGTCAAGAAGATCTGTTTTAATCAGCTACAAAGGGCCTTCTTTTATGCAGGTTTTACACATACAGTACCGCCCACAGGGTTTTGTAAAACAACCAATAACACACGTACAATACAGGTAAACACTCCCAATCATTCCCACAAAAATCCTCCCCTCTGCCTGTGATATAATTACTGTACACAATGGGTTAATGTAATTATCACAGGCAGCAAAAATATACTTTTAATATATGTACTGTAACTTTAAACCTATATATTCAATCTTCATAAAAATCATATATTCTTACTCAGCATACTTCAAATATAAACACTCTAAGAAATCAGACAATTCCATCCAGGGGTTAAAAAGTTAGTCGGAAGTCCTTTGTGACCGACCGCAAGCACATTTTCCTGCCCAAAACAGTTCCATAGATTTGGGCTGTGCGGTCAGTCAATTTTACACTGAAAAAATGACTAAGTCCCATTCGCATGCACGATTGTGGCACCGTTTGTGCAAATAGCTTAGTCTAACTGTGTGTTTAAATCACTGAACGTGACAGACGCTGCAGCTGAAAACTGAGTGGAAGAGACGGTGTTCGTGCAAATGTGTAGTCGATTTCAGTTCCATGAATTTGGCTGCACACACCGCTGACCGCGTGCGAATGAATAAAGATGGCCACCGCCACATGTTCGTTTGTGCGAACAGCGACCACCCAGCGGTCGGCAATTTACCTACAGCAGGCTCCCAGCCTGGGAGGTAAATTGCCTGCACGATTCCACTTCTGTGTGGTCCGCCTGTGTGGTACTTGGTTCAGTAAGCCCCATTTACTGAACCAAGTGGGTGAAAGCCATGCACCAAGGATTTCAAAGGTCTGGGGACATAGTCTTAAAGGGGCATTGACACACAAAGTCTCAATATGTCCCCAGACAGTTCTTAAAGGGCCATACACAGTCCAATTGAAGTCCATAAGCCCCAAGACTGTTGTTAAAGGGCATGATCTCCCAGGGGCCATAGTCAGAAGGTAGGAGGCGGGCAACCAGTCCCCTCCAAAAACCAGTGACGAGGTCACTTTCGCCACAGTTTTAATAAAGGGATATTGTAGTCACCAGAACAGATTAATGTAGTGGTTCTGGTGTCTATAGCAGTGGCGGATCGGGGGAGGGGGGGCAACGGGGCAATTGCCCCCCCCCCCGAAACAGAAGTGCAGCACGATGAGAGGGCTTTCGGTGGCCCTGCTTTGCTGCTGTCATTCTATCTACAGCCCTTGTACATTGGCAGCACCAGTCTCCACACCCTTGTGACAGGCTCTGCCCCTTTAGGCCCCACCCCCCATCAGGGAGGGGGGAATACACTTTTTTTTTCTTCAGCCCCCCAAGTGCAGCCCCTATGCCCAAATTTCCCCCCTTACCATCCACTAGAGCCCCTAACCTCCCCAACTAAAGCCCCTAACACCCCTTCTAATGCCCCTTACTCCTTACTACACTCCTAACCTCCCACTACAGCCCCTAACACTCCTACTAAATCCCCTTACTCCTTACTACACCCTAAACCCCCACTACAGCCCCTAACACCCCTTCTAATACCCCTTACTACACGCCTAACACCCCACTACATCCCTGAACACCCCTACTAAAGCCACTTACTCCTTACTACACCCCCAACCCCCAATAAAATGTTTATAAGGCCCTATACCTGCTATAAATATTAATCAAAATGTGTTTTTACATTGTTTTAAGATATCTATTTGTAACATGCATTTTGATTGGCTGCCCTTAGTTTTGGCGCCAATTTTAATTATTTGTATTCTTATTTAAACCTACTCTGCCAGGTATTATGTCCTATTCCATTTTGAAGAAGCCGTGTAAGGCGAAACGCGTTGTGGATATTTTATATTGTGTATTTTATATATTAAAGATTCTTTGGTCACTTTACTTGTGCCAATCATCTTTTTATACACGTCATACTGTTTTTACTTTTTTTACCTGCCATTTTATCATCCTGGACTCCAAGTAATCCTAGGTGGGGATCATACCACTAACGCTATCATCAAGGGGCAGTTGGTCTGCTCCTCTCTTGTGAGTACCATTTTATATATCTTAAATACCATTGTTTTATCCAGTGAGCACTATTGGTTGTCTCCTTTTACCCTTCTCTTTGAGTGTTGAACATACCCCTGACGGAGGAAGTCTATCCAATATCCCGTAAGCGGGGATTGAACCGCTGTACGCTCTTCACACTAGAGCTAGCTATAGCTCTAATATATGTGAGTTTATTACCATATTTTTATCATTTGCTATATTAGACTGGACATACTACACTATTTGGTTCTCTATCTGTTTTATCTTTTCATATGAGTGGATCTACTTGGGCAAGGACAGCGAGGACATTGTTCCTGACCAAGCACCTTATAGACTATCTGATCTTAATAAGATCATTCCAGTTAAGACTCTTTTATTTAGATTATCTTTTATTTTAATTATTGTATGTTACAAGGTCTCTCTGGCACAGCCCTTATCTCTCTCTCATATATATATATCCCTAGTAGAGAGCACTATGGAGTCTTGGTAAGATAAATTCAAACATAGAAATATAGAATGTGACAGCAAACTGCTGCTTTATTAAGCAAACACAGTGATTAACACAATAGTCAACGTTTCAGTCTATGCAGACTTTTTTTCAAGACAATTTACAATGTGAGCTTGTGGCTGTTATATACATAAGAAAAAAGTTTGATTGGAGGGTGTGGTAATGTAAACGAGGTAGTGTGACACCACCTGATGATGTGGTGTAAGAGAATTAGCATAAGTGATCAGGTTTAACCCTGTGAGGGTGAGAAAAAGCACAAAGAATATATATACAGAATATACAAAAAAGGATCTCTGAGAACCTAAAAGAATAATAATATGTGTATTGTTCTGTCTGTAGTATCAAAGCTTCATAGTCGAAAGAGGCACAGAGTGTAGTTTAAATTGTGACTAATATACACTGCTCAAAAAAATAAAGGGAACACTTAAGCAACACAATGTAACTCCAAGTCAATCACACTTCTGTGAAATTAAACTGTCCACTTAGGAAGCAACACTGAGTGACAATCATTTTCACATGCTGTTGTGCAAATGGGATAGACAACAGGTGGAAATTATAGGCAATTAGCAAGACACCCCCAATAAAGGAGTGGTTCTGCAGGTGGTGACACATACCACTTCAGTTCCTATGCTTCCTGGCTGATGTTTTGGTCACTTTTGAATGCTGGCGGTGCTTTCACTCTAGTGGTAGCATGAGACGGAGTCTACAACCCACACAAGTGGCTCAGGTAGTGCAGCTCACCCAGGATGGCACATCAATGCGAGCTGTGGCAAGACGGTTTGCTGTGTCTGTCAGCGTAGTGTCCAGAGCATGGAGGCGCTACCAGGAGACAGGCCTGTACATCAGGAGACATGGAGGACGCCGTAGGAGAGCAACAACCCAGCAGCAGGACCGCTACCTCCGCCTTTGTGCAAGGAGAAACAGGAGGAGCACTGCCAGAGCCCTGCAAAATGACCTCCAGCATGCCACAAATGTGCATGTGTCTGCTCAAACGGTCAGAAACAGACTCCATGAGGACCCGACGTCCACAGGTGGGGGTTGTGCTTACAGCCCAACAACGTGCAGGACGTTTGGCATTTGCCAGAGAACACAAAGATTGGCAAATTCGCCACTGGAAGCCTTGTGCTCTTCACAGATGAAAGCAAGTTCGCACTGAGCACGTGACAGACGTGACAGAGTCTGGAGACGCCATGGAGAACGTTTTGCTCCCAGCAACATCCTCCAGCATGACCGGTTTGGCAGTGGGTTAGTAATGGTGTGGGGTGGCATTTCTTTGGGGGGCCTCACAGCCCTCCATGTGCTCGCCAGAGGTAGCCTGACTGCCATTAGGTACCGAGTTGAGATCCTCAGACCCCTTGTGAGACCATATGCTGGTGTGGTTGGCCCTGGGTTCCTCCTAATGCAAGACATTGTTAGACCTCATGTGGCTGGAGTGTGTCAGCAGTTCCTGCAAGACGAAGGCATTGATGCTATGGACTGGCCCGCACATTCCCCAGACCTGAATCCAATTGAGCACATCTGGAACATTATGTCTTGCTCCATCCACCAACGTCACGTTGCACCACAGACTGTCCAGGAGTTGGCAGATGCTTTAGTCCATATCTGGGAGGAGATTCCACAGAAGACCATCCACCACCTCATCAGGAGCATGCACAGGCATTGTAGGGAGGTCATACAGGCACGTGGAGGCCACACACACTACTGAGCCTCATTTTGACTTGTTTTAACCCCTTAAGGACCAAACTTTGGGAATAAAAGGGAATCATGACATGTCACACATGTCATGTGTCCTTAAAGGGTTAAGGACATTACATCAAAGTTGGATCAGCCTGTGGTGTGTTTTTCCACTTAAATTTTGAGTGTGACTCCAAATTCAGACCTCCATGGGTTGAACAATTTGATTTCCATTTTTTAATTTTTGTGTGATTTTGTTGTCAGCACATTCAACTATGTAAAGAACAAAGTATTTCAGAAGAATATCTAATTCGTTCAGATATAGGATGTGTTATTTTTGTGTTCCCTTTATTTTTTTGAGCAGTGTATATCAAAGTGCAGAGCTGATACAGAGAAGTAGAAATGAGGATACTAAAGTTACTATGAAAGCTCAGATGGCAGATACATACATAAAGGTACTACTCCAATAAATTTGCACAGGTCCAGACAGATCTCCATAACATACTTGTTTGACATACCAGTGATAAAGAAAATATATTTACTAGCATAACAAAGATTAATAATGTAAATTAATAGCGTAACCTAATAACTTCTATGTTATCATCCACCCCTTATATACAATTAGCAAAACACCCCCAATAAAGGAGTGGTTCTGCAGGTGGTGACCACAGACCACTTCTCAGTTCCTATGCTTCCTGGCTGATGTTTTGATCTCTTTTGAATGCTGGCGGTGCTTTCACTCTAGTGGTAGCATGAGACGGAGTCTGCATTAGTCTACATTATATACAGCTTCATCTTCATTATTAAAGTGCATCATCTTCTTTGAAGAAAGCAATACAACGAGTTCTTCTCATTTAGTCCATATGGGAATATTGTTCCCAAGTTGTGTATCCAGAAAGCAGCAGTTTGAATTTACCTTACCAAGACTCCAGAGTGCTCTCTACTAGGTATATATATATATTGGTTGGAGATTGTGCACCGGAAGAAGACGGGGAACAGTGCTGGGTCCTGGAAATATATATATTTAGTATTATATATATATATATATATATATATTTATTTTTATTTTTTTTATTTTTTCATTCTAAGTGTATTTTTATATACATATGATATATATATAAAATTTCATTCTAAGTGTATTTTGATATAAATATATATATTAATATGAAAATACAGTTAGAATAAAATATTTGTATAAAATACAAAGTTGCTTGCACTCCTGGAATAGGTAAATAATGTGCCCGGTGCTGGTCAGGCAAATAGCATAGAAAAACTGAAAATGACCACACTCAGGGACTTGTAAATATCACTAAAACTTAACTTTTAATGTTCAAAATATATCAAATCAACGTTTCAGCCCTATATTTGGGCTTTCATCAGGATGGTAAAAACACCATCCTGATGAAAGCCCAAATATGGGGCTGAAACGTTGATTTGATTTATTTTGAACATTAAAAGTTAAGTTTTAGTGATATTTACAAGTCCCTGAGTGCGGTCATTTTCTGTTTTATATATATATATATATATATATATATATATATATATATATAACATTTCTTTAAAATTATTTTTACTTTTTTTGTATTTATTTTGATTTACTTATTTATATTTTATAATATATATATAATATATCTAGTTATTATATATACGTGTGTAATTTAATTCTAAGTGTATTTTTATATTAACATATGTATATATTAATATAAAAATACACTTAGTATGACATAATATATTTGTGTTCAGGGCAAAGAAGCCATAATAACAGTATATAACTTATATACTGCATATAACCAAATAGAAAATAAGAACAGTCGGTTGTGGTGTGCCAAAACCAACAATGCAGTAGGCCTGTAATAAAAGAGGGCAAAAAGAGTATACCATACAAGACTTATTTCAGCCTACAATTTGACAATCATAAAGCATAGATCATATGTGCATGTTACAAAAAGCTTTGCTTATTTCCTGTATTGGTTAGGGTATGTTTTTGGTATATGCAGATGAATTCCACCGTCCCAAGGTCTTGATAATATGTACCGGTATGATCCTACTGGAAGCAGTGGTGGCTGCTCCAATGCAGAAGGAGTGTCCTGAGTAGTGGGATGGATTGAGGCCTAACCTTGCCAATAATACAGAGCATGAATTTACTAGAGGTGAGAGCATTGCTATGTAAGGTAAACAAAGGTTGGTCAGAGGAACCGGGAACAATGGTTAGGAATTTATCTATTACCTGTACCGGTAGGGTAATAGGAAATCTTTACCAGTTGATTTTTAGAAGTGGTTTTAGTGTGGTTGAGGGATAGTATATAGTGATCTTGTATTATAACCATCTCGTAATGGCGTCTTGGGATGTGATGTTTGTAGTGGTAAACTCTCCGGGTCTAAGGAACCCATAGAAAGTGAAGTAGATAGCGGTTTTAATGGCATGATTAATGTTTGATTCGAAAAGGGGTTGTATCTATGAGGTCTGATAAGGATTGGAAGAGTTGACTATGAAGATGGTGGTATATGGTTTGAATTCTTAATACAAATACAGATACAAGTCGGGCACTTCAATACTTAATAAATCTATGCAAAGAAGGGTGAAAAAAGGTGTTGCCCCCACACCTTGATGGAAATAAAGAAAAAAATAACACCAACAACAAAGTGTAAGAAAACACAGAGTGAGAGTGTACCCTTCAAGCAAGATATAAATATAAAATAAGTAAATACTTATGCATATACATGAATGGCAGGATGGTCATAAACAATACCTAAAAAAACAATAACACAAAACATAGTGTGTACTGCCAAAATACAAGTGAGTGTAGATGAATAATTGGTTCAACTCATGGATTCCAGAGCCGTGCCAGGCTCTGTATAGAAAGCCCAAGGGTGCCTAAACAGGCTAAAACGAATAACCATGGACCACTGGAATCAGATGGATCACGGAGATAGGAGGAGCCACAGCAGCAAATAAGTGGATCAAATAATACATTTATTTAATAAAAAAACAAAGTATAAAATAAGCTTACAAAAAAGGTTGAACCAATTATTCATCTATTCGTATTTTGGCAGTACACACTATGTTTTGTGTTATTGTTTTTTAGGTATTGTTTATGACCATCCTGCCATTCATGTATATGCATAAGTATTTACTTATTTTATATTTATATCTTGCTTGAAGGGTACACTCTCACTCTGTGTTTTTTACACTTTGTTGTTGGTGTTATTTTTTTCTTTATTTGAATTCTTAATGCCGTTTAGTATAGTTTTGAATAGATAAGATGATCGGAAACTGTGGTTGTTTGGCCAATGTGTAAGTATATGGTGTTACATAGTTACATGAAAAGAGCGTCCATCAAGTTCAGCCTTCCTCACATTTGTTTTTTGCTGTTGATCCAAAAGGCGGCAAAAAACCCCAGTTTGAAGCACTTCCAATTTTGCAACAAGCTAGGAAAAAAAATCCTTCTTGACCCCAGAATTTTAATTTTTGGGGGGAGGGGGTGACTAGGGGTTTGGGGACCCCTAGTCACCTGGGGGATAGTGTTTTTTTTTTTTTTTATTTAGGGCCCCCACCCAGCGGAGGACATTAGGTCCCCCCCTAATTAGTATTTAGGGCCCCCATCCACCGCTCAGGGGTGGGGGGTCAGGGGGTAGGACATTAGGTCCCCCCTATTCTGATTTAGGGCCCCCAACCACCGCTCAGGGGTGGGGGCCAGGGGGGAGGACATTAGGTCCCCCCCCAATTAGTATTTAGGGCCCCCACCCACCGCTCAGGGGTGGGGGCCAGGGGGGAGGACATTAGGTCCCCCCTATTCTGATTTAGGGCCCCCATCTGCCGCTCAGGGGTGGGGGCCAGGGGGGAGGACAATAGGTCCCCCCATTACTTTACGGCCCCCACCCACTGCTCATGGGTGGGGGCTAGGGGGGGAGGACAATAGGCCCCCCCCCTTATTTTACTTTAGGGCCCCCATCCGCCATTCAAGGGTGGAGGGCAATAGGTCCCCCCTTCGGGTTAGGAGGGGGAGGGGGAGGGGGGACAGGCTGCTCACTGTTTAATAGACATGCCCCTACTCGCGGTATAGCGAGTAGGGGCATAATTTACTAATACTAAGTAATCTACAATATAATTTGCTAATACTAAGTAAATCTTTACTTAGTATTAGTAAATTTGGCTGAAAGACCAAATAAAAACATGACACAATAGAAATAATCCATGTGACCTATGTGGGGTTTGGCTCACACTAAGCTTGCAAGAAATAGAAAGCTGTTGTGTAAAACTTTTCCAAGCTGTGCAAGTTCAACCAAAGAGCTCTGAGAACTGCTCAGTTGCTAGCCTTTGGTTGCTCGCTGTTTAGCAGACATGCCTCCACTCATGGCATGGGGCAGGTATAAAACCTCCCTTTTATGAATCTCGGGGCCACAGGCAGTTTTCTCACAGGCAGTTTTCTTTAATCTGTTTTGCCAATGGCAGATAACCGCTAATCCTGATGTAACTGGCTATTGGGTGTTTCGGTTGCTTGGGGATTAGATCATGTGTTGGCTCAGAGTTTTGTTTTTGGCAGAATTGACAGATTGGGCAAATGGGCAGAATACCAACTCTCCACTTCTGGTGCCTATTCGGATGAGTCTACAGCAGCAGAATAACACCTAGCAGGGTTACATTGCAGCCATGCACAATACAACATTGCTCACCCAGCTCATATAAATACTAATCTAAATATGGTTTCTGTTGGCATGGTGGCCCTCTAACTATGACCTAATCTAGCCTACCCTGTCATATCATTTATGTCACAGGCAGATGCATTTATATCAAAAATTGTGGTGGGAACAGAATTCTTTTTTTCTTATTATTTATAATTCTCACTGGACACACAGAGCAGTTTACACAGAGCAGTTTTTTATAAGACATTTTCCCATCTCTAACAGAGTCTTTGCTTGAGTAAACATACATTCTGTAAACTGTATAATAACAGAGAAGGTTAGCTTGCAGTGTACCAAAAGGGAAAGCTAGGTAGATAGGTGTATAATCCATATACAGTTATGGGAAATAGAAAGTAGAGCCTCTTTGAATTCCATGGTTTTACATATCCGGACATAATAACAAGCATCTATTCCTTAGCAGGTCTTAAAATTAGGTAAATACAACCTCAGATGAACAACACATAACATATTAGACCGTGTCAAGATTTATTTAACAAAAACAAAGCCAAAATGGAGAAGGTGTGAAAAACGAAGTACAACTTATGATTCAATAGCATGTAGAACCACCTCAGGGACGGATCCAGAACCTAATCTCGGGAGGGGCACTGGTAGGTACAATCCAGGCACAATAACCACTACAGCTCTTTGTAGTGGTTATGGTGCCAGGAGGGGCATGGCACACTACCAGAGTAAGTAGTCAAACCGTTTAAGAACATTTTGACACCTTAAATTTGGTCTGCCAGGATAGGAGCTGTAGTAAGGGAAAGGGACTATAGTAGGTAAGTGGTGCAGTGTGTATGTGAGGGGTGCAGTCAGGGCCGGATTAACATAGGGGCTGATGGAGCTGCAGCTCCAGGCCCAGGCCCATGGATTTAAAAAAAAAAAAAAATCTTTTTACATTTTTTTTTTTCACACACTACTCTTAGGGATTCCACCTGGCTTTTATTTTATTGGCACAGCCAGTATTTGAGGCTGCCTGGCTGGTGCCAATATTGCAGTGATACCGCAATACAAATGCTGGTATTTTTCTCAGTTTAAACAAGAGATTACTATTCAATACCAGCACTGGCCAGTAGGGGTCGCTGTATGTGGAGACAGGCAGGGATAGGAAGTTCCAACATATCCCTCCCTGCCTATCTATATACTCACTGATCTGCAGGGGTGCAGCTACAGAGAGTCCAGACACCAACTCCCACCCTGCAGAGACAGCCTACAGCTCAGGGAAGTAAGGGATGGGGGAAAAGGCTGCAAGGAGACATACACTGAGACACAAGGGACATTGATAGACATTATGACACAGACACATGGGGACACAGTGTCCCCATGTCTCCCAGCCAGTGTCCCTGGTGTCTCAGTGCCCCCTAGTCTTCCAGTGACCCCTAGTCTCCCAGTGCCCCCAGTCTGCCAGTGTCTCACTGTCCCCATGTCTCCTAGTGCCTCCATGTCTCTCAGTGCCTCAAGTGTCACAATGTCCCCATGTCTCCAAGCTAGTGTCCCTAGTGTCTGTGGCCCTGGTGTCTCAGTGTCCCCATGTCTCAATGACCCCATGTCCCCCAGCCAGTGTCTCTAGTGTCTGTGTCCCCATGTCTTTAAGTGTCCCCTATTTTCCCATTGTCCCCATGTGTCCCAGCCAGAGTCACCTAGTCTCCCAGTGTCACTGGTGTCTCCGTGTCCCTAGGTCTCCTCGTCTTCCTAGTGTCCTAGTGACATGGGGACCCTGGGATACATGGGGACACAGGGAGACATGGGGCATTGAGACACTGATACATAGGATCACTGGGAGACCTAGGGACATGACACTAGGGGACACTGGGAGACATGGGGCACTGAGACACTGATACATAGGAACACTGAGACCTGGAGTAATCGACACATGGGGGCACTGAGTCATGAGGACACTAGGAGACATGGGGGCACTGAGAGGAATCCATCTATACAGCAGAATCAAACTAAGTCGGTTTTTGGTGATTTTACAGCATTTTCTCTTATGTCACTCTTTGTGATTTACATCATGTGATGTCATCCATATATATTTAATTATGCAAATTAGTAAGGCCGGTATGTTTTTCCAAGAAAGGTGGCAACCCTAACTACTTTTCACATACTCTTACTTAAGTATGGAAACTTAAGAGGGATGTATGGGAACAAAACTTGTGTGGACTGGCTGACAATGAATATAGTTAAAGGGACACTATAGTCACCCAGAACAACTACAGCTTATTGAATTTGTTCTGGTGAGTAGAATCATTACCGTTAGGCTTTTTGCTGTAAACACTGTCTTTTCAGAGAAAATGCAGTCTTTACATTACAGCCTTGTGATAACTTCACTGGCCACTCCTTAGATGGCTGTTAGAGATCCTTCCTGGGTCATGGCTGCCTAAAATGCATCCAAACATTCAGTGTCTCCTCCCACTGAACTTTCCTCATAGAGATTCATTAATTCAATTCATCTCTATAAGGAGATGCTGATTGGCCAGGGCTGTGTTTGAATCATGCTGGCTCTGACCCTGATCTGCCTCTTTGTCAGTCTCAGCCAATCCTATGGGGAAGCACTGTGATTGGATCCACCACTTCTAATGATGTCAGCAGACTGTTTGTTTTTATGAGTCTAACAGCATGCAGAGTTACAGCTTCAAGCTTGAATATAGTAAGATTTTGCTATATTTATGGAGGCATGAGGGGCCCAGGGGGGCTAGATGGTAGTGTTAACACTATAGGGTCATGAATTCATGTTTGTGTTCCTGACCCTATAGTGATCCTTTAAGGTAATGCTGACTTTGGTCTCTCTAACACTGTGGCATGTTCCCTTTCTTCTACACTCACTACATACAGCTTTTCTCTGTCCTAGACTATATACCAGGAGCTTCTGCCTGCTAGTAAGAAGGTAAGGAGACAAGTGGAACATCGAGTGCTAGGGGAGAGTCCTTAGAAAGCGTTGAGTGAGTGCATCATTAGATGCATTTATGCCAAGCTCAGGGTGCTGTCTGCATAGTATGCCCTTAGTTGGCCAGCTGCATGATTGGCAGGCAGCCTGACATGCATTCATGCCAGGCTGGCCTTCTAATTCTTTGGGCAGACATGTCCTCTTTTTGGGCATGTTTGCCCCTTTTGGCAGGTTACTTGATTTGTGTCAGTGGCACACCCTTTTACCATGCCCATTGACTTCCTGCTTGACTGGACACTGCTGTTAGGGGTTATGGATTTACTTGAAAGATGAAAACAAATTAGAGAGAGATTAGCCTAGGGTATGTGTTTTCTTATAGCTGCTGTTTTCTTTCTCTCCAGCACCATCTCCATCAGATACATGACGCTTGGGAGTGTTTTACTGTTTTTGGTCAATATGATTCTGTAATTAGGCCCGTCATAATTGTCAGCACCAGGCCCACTGGGCTCTTAATCTGGCCTTGGGTGCAGTGTGTATGTGCGTGGTGTGCAGTGTGTGAATGAATGGTGCAGTCTGTGTGTGTGTGTGAAGGTAAAGTGTACTTGTGAAGGATGCAGTGTGTGTGAGGGGTAAAGTGTACTTGTTAGGGGTGCACTGTGTGTGTGTGAGGGGTGCAGTGTTTGTGTGTGTGTGAAGGATGCAGTGTGTGTGTATAGGGGTGCAGTGTATGTGTATATGAGGGTGCAGTGTGTGAATGTGGGTGCAGTATTTATGTATGGGGTGCAGTGTATGTGTATAGGGTGCAGATCCATACAAATATATCTATATAAGTTTTGATTTTTTTGTATTCAAAGTAAATATACTTTATACCCCTCCTTTCTTACCTTTGGGGGATATTACCGTACTTCCAATCTCTGGTGGTGAGTGAACTCTAGCCTGCAGCTCAGGATAGAGTTCACTCTCGCGAGAACCGGAGCATTGCCACGGCAACCATGGCAATGCTCCGTTGTCGCGAGAGGAGGACTCAGAGGAGCTGCAGCCTGAGCTCCTGGGTCCTCTCTCCCTCCCTGCCAGCTGCCAGCAAAGTGCCCACCCCCTGGATCCTCCAGTAAACCACCTTAAGCCGCAATAACTTAAAGTAATCTTTTTCTGTATGACTTTATCAGTCTGTCACATTGTTGTGGAGGAATATTGGCTCACTCTTGTTTACAATGTTTTGATCATTGAGGTTTGCTGGCTTTTATTTATGCACAGCTCTCTTAAGGTCTCGCCACTGAAGAGTCATAACTAGAATCCACTTTAAGTTACATTGTGTGTGTACATATCAGTGTTTCAAGGTGTGTGTCTGTGTGTGCATCTGTGTGTCAGGATGTGTAAATGTCAGTGCGTGTCAGCGAGTGCATTTGTCAAGGTGTGTGTGTGTGCCTCTGTTTGTCAGGGTGTAAATCTGTGTATCAAGGTGTGTATATGTCAGGGTGTGTGTATGTCACTGTGTGCAACTGTGTGCCATGGTGTGCATATGTCAGTGTGTGAAACATGTGCCAAGGTGTGTGTATGTGTCGGTGTGTGTATATGAAATTGTGTGTATGTGTCAGTGTGTTTATATGTATATCTGTGTAAGTATGTATATATGTATGTAAGTATGTATGTATGTGGCAGTGTATGTTTGTATGCGCACTCAAACACCAACACAACATGCAAACATAGTCCTGGAATAGAAGACAAATGTTACACACAATCGCAACCATGCATTCAAACTCCATAATTATATACAAACACATGCCTTCGATTAAACACCAATACTAAACCAAAATCTACATCTATATTTAAAAGCCAACATTACCTCCAAACACACCCCTGCAATCAAACGCAAACATTATGTGCAAACACACCTCTGTATTAAAACACTAAAATTATATACAAACACACCCCTGCATTCAAACGCTAGTGCAAACACTACACACAAGTACATTTACATTCCAAAGGCAACAGTACATACAAATACACCCCTATTTGCACAAATATACTCTAAAACACATGCTTACATTCAAACGCACAAAGTCTGCTAACAAATATAACCCTGCGAGGATGGGCAAACGTTAGGTCCCAAGCTGGCATAGCATTGTTGTGGGATAGATGAGAATCTACCTTTTGTCCACTCTGGCACTAAAGGGGCCTAAAATAAACTTTCTTGCACCAGGACAGTCTTTACATTAGTCCCATCACTGCTTGGGATCATTGTCCTGTTGCATAACCAATTTGAGCCAAGCTTTAGCTGTCAGACAGATGGCCTCACATTTGACTCTAGAATACTTTGGTATACAGAGGAGATCATGGTAGGCTCAATGACCGCAATATTCCCAGGTCCTGTGGCTGCAAAACAAGCCCAAATCATCACCATATGTTGTGTTTTGTTTTCGCCAAATGTGTCACTGAGCAATATGGCCAAACATCTCCTCATTGGTCTCGGGTGTCCACAGGATATTGTTCCAGAAGTCTTGTGGTTTCTTCAAATGCAACTTTGCAACCCTAAGCCGTGCTGCCATGTTCTTTTTAGAGAGAATAGGTTTTCTTCTGGCAACCCTTCCAAACAAGCCATACTTGCTCAATCTTTTTCTAATTGTACGGTTATGAACAATAACATTTAACATGCTAACTGAGGCCTGTAAAGTCTGAGATGTAACTCAAGTTTTTTGCCATTTCTCTGAGCATTGCATGTTCTTACCTTTGGATTTACTAGGATATCCACTTCTGGGTAGACTGACAACTCTTGAATGTATTTCACTTTTGAATAATCTTTCTCACTGTAGACTAATGGACTTTAAATTGTTTGGAAATGGCCTTATAGCCCTTCCCAGTTCTTGATGTCTTTCATCCTTGGCATTGTGTAAACACACACCTGAATGCTACAGACCAGCAAACTGCTAACAATTTGGCTTTTACAGAGGTGGTCACACTTGCTAATGATCAGTTAAGCAATGGCATTTGATTAGCAGCACCTCTCTGCCACTTAGTCTCCTAATTCCTATAAGAGCAGTAAGGGTGCACTTAGTTTTTCATGCATGGTTTCTCCATTTTGGCTTTAGTTTGTTAAATAAATCCTGACAAGGTGCAATATGGCATTTGTTTTTGTTCATCTGAGGTTGTATTTACCTAATTTTAAGAGCTGCTAAGGAACAGATGACTGTAATAGAATTCACAGATGGTGAATACTTTCTTTTTCCCATGACTGCATAACTTGAATTTCTCCAAAACATTTAACCATTTAACCTGTAAAGCCACATTTTGATTTCACAGATATTCTGGAGTAGATATATTACAACTGCACAGTAGCAATTATGAAGGGCTGGTTTTACCCTTTATGAAATGAACCCTGAACTATGAGGTTTTTACTGGTAGGGACACTGCAGCTGGAGCACTAACCACAACTTACTAGCTAATACAATGATCTGACACATGTGATTAGGACGGTTTAATAGGGTTAGATAGACGAGTGTCAAGATCTAGAACATAACTTAGTAATACTATATCTATAATGAATACGGCTGCGAGGCTTATTTTCCTGTCCGGTCGCACCTCCCACGCCTCCACGCTCTGTCAGTCCCTGCATTGGCTTCCAGTTAGATATAGGGCCCAATTCAAAATTCTGGCGCTTGCTTACAAATCCCTACATAATTTTGCTCCAACATACCTATCTTCCCTCATACACAAGTATGTCCCGACGAGACCCCTGCGCTCAGCCCAAGACCTACTCCTATCCTCTGCCCGGATCCCCACCTCTGATGCTCGCCTTCAAGACTTCTCCAGGGCTGCACCTATTCTGTGGAACTCCCTTCCCTCCTCAATCAGACTTTCACCCAGCCTCCATTCCTTCAAAAAATCTTTGAAAACTCACTTCTTTATTAAAGCGTATCAATTAAACTGTCAGCAGGTTTCTCATCCCCCACCCCATGACTCCGTTCCTTCACCTGTCAAAAATGACCTACCAAGCACTCAATAAACCCTTCTGTAACAAACTATTTAATTCCCCTACTTTAACCCTTTGTGTCACTATACCCCACTCCCTCTAGCATGTAAGCTCATCGAGCAGGGCCCTCAACCCCCTCTGTTCCTGTACGTCAGTGGTCTAATCTCAATTATGTGTCTGTTAGTCCACCCATTGTACAGCGCTACGGAATTTGTTGGCGCTATATAAATAATAAAATAATAATAATAATAATAATACTCTGCTTTTTAGGTTGGAATTGTTTGGTGACAGATGAGGTGACACAGGAGAACTAATGTGAACAAGGAATAGAGCAGCGCTAAACAAACTAAGAACACTAGGGTGGGAGGCAGCACACCTGATAATAGGGAATCCCCCCAACCCCCAAGAACACTAGTACAAGTCAAACAACAATATACAGCTACGCCAAAAATACTCCAAACACAATAGTATATAATATCAATAATAAACCCACAGGATATAAAAAGAGTCCACAATAAAACTTAAAAGAATAAAAAATACCAAATGGTACGGCACAGTGTCAAAGGTGGCAATAGATCTTCTAGTCCTGGTATGAGACTTACTTGGTAGCTTCGCTTATTAGCAGAATATGAAAAGGAAACAAAAACAGAGGCAACCAGCTCTAGGTAAAACAGCACGCAGTGGTGTACAATCCCCACTTGCAGGATATCCCTCTGGTTTTGGTACAAAGTTGAATGATGGTAATTCACAACTGGATAACGATGAGGTAGATCATATGGAATGACCAAAAAAAAGCAAGCAATAGTGCTCACTATATAGAAACATAAGTATCAATAAGGTAAATAAAAATATACTTACAATAGAGTGAGTAGACTAAACACTCTATGTATCAAGCCTGGGTGGTATAATCCCCACCAAGGATTTCTTTGGTTGTTTGTCCACAGTAGGTGATGGGTCCAGATGTCAGGTAAAAGTATAAAAATAAATAAGTACAAAAAAAATATGGCTAAACAAGTGAACTGGACACACAACACATGAAAGTTAGCAATAGCGACATAGAAAGGAAAAGATATGGGGGAGAGGGAGGGCAGAGCACAGACAAGGAAACTAAACTAGCTTAGGGAGGCTGCACACCGCATACAGACAAGATATATGCAGCAAAGCATACACAAGATCCACCAGCATGCCACACACCTTACCTTAGACTACACACACCTTACATTAGTCATAAAACTCCACTGAAGCAATCTTAATACTTCACCATTATTGATGTGTTATTGTTAAGCCATGAAAAACACAAACGCAACAGCGATTAACCTCGCTGAGTTGAAGCACCACAATGAGGTTCTATACCGATCTAACTTGTAACATAATTACATGCACAACTGCAAATATACACATTTTATAATGAATAATTTAAGCTCATGTACAAATTTAACAACAACAACAAAAAAAAACTAATCGAAAACTGCTCAGACACAGCAAACAAAAGTTAAAAAGGAAATTAAGGTAGCTACACTACCAAAATCACTGCTCTAACAATGTGATATGACATCTGGCAGAAGCAATACAAAATCGCTATAGACCGACTGAACTACACTCTAACCTTGATGCATGTTTATCCGAGAGACCTGCGGGTCTCCAGCATTACATACTCACCTTCAATACTGCTGTAATTGCCTTGATGACACAAATAAAGCTTTTTGAAACAAAAATATATGGCTAAGAGGCAGGTAGCGAGGTAGCCAAAATACTTTTATTTTAACAAGAGCATAAAAACCACAACGCGTTTCTCCCCTTAGTGCTTTCTCAAGTGGTAAAGTGGTTTTTACCACTTGAGAAAGCCCTAAGGGGAGAAACGTGTTGGTTTTTTTTTTTTGCAAACTACACTTTCTATCTTTCTATCTTCGGGGGCCAATGCAAACCATTATCTGGAAATCTGTTCATAAACAGGATTATACAAAGAACACAAGCTCACACATTTAGACTAAGAGAAGGGATATTTAAAGCAAAGGAAACGTTTTCTTACAGTAAGAACAATAAGGATGTGGAATTCTCTGCCTGAAAGGTGGTTTTATCAGATGTTTAAACAGCAATTGGATGAATACTTCCAAAAACATAATTTTCAGGGATATAAACAGCTTCATGATACAATGAGAGATCTGACTGCCTGCCATTCTGGGGATTATAAGTAATATTTTGTAATATGTTTTGGGAGAAAGCCTCTGTATACACTTCGTTATCATTAGAGCAAACATGTGTATTTTGTACCTCTTTTAGCTAAATACATATTTTTCTAATGACAACTACCATGATGCTTTGCTAGTTTTGGCCTTCAATGCACTAAGGATTTATACTTAAATATTTGTAAATTTGTGAAACAATGGTTTAATACAAGTAATAATAATGAAATACTTGTACAAAAATCTACATACATATAGTCAATTGTTTGTATGTAACACCTGTGTTTTCCTCCTTTTTTAGCATAGCTACAGAGAAGTGGGAATATTACTTCTTTACCTGGCTGTTGGTGTCTCAGTTTTTTCTGGAATGGCATACACTGCAGAAAAGGATGAAGATACAGGATTTGACACAATACCTTCTTGTTGGTGGTGGGGGACTGTCAGCATGACAACAGTAGGCTACGGTGATGTAGTACCTGCCACGGTTGCTGGGAAGCTTGCTGCCTCTGGCTGTATTCTGGGTGGGATATTGGTTGTAGCCTTGCCTATAACAATCATATTCAACAAGTTTTCACATTTTTACCGCAGGCAGAAAGCTCTAGAAAATGCGGTAAGGAACAGTGATAGGGAATCAGAGAAAAAACCCAGTGCAATGGATGAGAGAGAAGATGAACAATTTGCAGATCTCTGAAAGCAAAACACAATCTGGACATTTAAGAATACAGAATGGCAGGGATTTTAACCCCTTAAGGACCAAACTTCTGGAATAAAAGGGAATCATGACATGTCACACATGTCATGTATCCTTAATGGGTTAAACAAACATTGTATCATTAAATATACAAGAGGTATCGTTAGAAATGCATATTCCTACTGTCTCAATGCTCTTTGATGTATAATAAAATTCTGTAATATTGTCAAAATTAATAGGAGCATCCACCTTTTTTTATTACTGTTCTGTCAAGGAAACGGTGATGAAAAATATACTAATCAAGTGATGTACCGTCTAAAATGGGTGACTGCTTCAAATTTATATATATATATATATATATATATATATATAATTTTTTTTAATTCAGTATTTTGACAGTAATGTTATCACAAAGTATTTAAAGGAACCTAGTCTGATGAGCCTTCCATATATGCTGCTAAAAAGGAAAATTGGGACTACCCTTTGAGGCACACATTGTATCAAACTAAGGCAACCTAACATTGTTGAACTACAAATCAAATACATTCCCTCCCATCTTTTCCTGCCCCTGAGATTTCTTTGGCTCATGGTTTTCTCTGCTCCCTAACAGGAGTACATTTTTCTGGGGTTCTATACATCACATGTATATAATGGACATTCATTGTTCAGAAGCATTACTAAACCCCTTTCCATTGCCAAGGTTACAAGTTTAATGACATGGATTCTGAAAGTTTAATACACATGGCAAAGGTGATTCTCATCATAAGTACAGAGCATGTATTTAGTTAGGGAAGTTAAGGCATGTATTTTTGGAGGCAGAGTGCCCCACCGTGCAATAATTTTCACAAATAAATTTACTCAAAAGGTCTCCAAGTCATACTTGTGTTCACCCGTTCTACATTTCAGTCACCTTTTTTATGTTTTATTTCATTGCCTACTTTTCATTTGAGTTACCCATTCTCCCCTTTTGTTCTTCCCCTTCTTTTAAGTATTCTCCTTAACACCTGCATCATGTTCCTTCCAACTTAATTTTATAGCAACGCCTTTCCCCCTTCCTTATTATGTCAACCCTTCTCTATTTCAGCTCCATTCCCTATTGGACCTCATTCCACTCTTGTAATTTTTCCTCCCCTTTTCTTCTTGGACCTAGATTACTACTTGTTCTATCTTAACGTATACTGCCTACCAGTTCCACCTTAATCCTGTACCACTTTCAACATCTGCAATATCAGTCTGGAGATAGGGGACATGTGAGCTTAACATCTACAGTTGGGAAATTGTGTGAAGGGTTGCTAAGGCATAGTAATCATATATTTATTGTAACCAACATAATTAGTAGTAATGGAAATAATGAAAGGTTAAGTCTTGATTTGCTTAAACTAATTTGATTATATGAGGAAGTCAGAAGTATAGATCCATACAATGCAGTGGATTTGATCCATTTGGATTTTGGGATAAGGAATACTCAACCAACACAAAATGGTGTAGATGTTACAGAAAACAATAAATGAGAAGGAGTTGGGCATAGCATCAGACAACTGACCGGACAACAATGTGTAAAAGTCAGTAAGATATCTTCATGTATTTCTTTTAGAAATCAGTGGTAAGTTCCCTCCTTGAATATGCAATGAAATTTTGAGCATCTGTGTTTAAGATGGACATTATGGATCTAGAAAATGTATTGAGGCACGAAACATGAATAAGGGGAATGGAAGATATTAGTTGAGATGAACGTTTAGAAAACTTGTTTAGCTTGGAAAAACCTGTCTGAAAATTAAATTTTAGCAGCTACAGACATTAAATGTTTGTCTAAAAGGAACAGAAACACTTTATTATCTACAGCACTTTAATTGTTCTTTGAAAAGAAAAAACATCTCATGTGCTGCTTTCTCCCATCAGCCTTCATCCAGATAATATAAAGTGTTGCAACCAGAAATCAGAAGTAAAGGTGTGCTTTTGGTTATATAAATTACTCTGGTTACAGTGGTTACCATGATTGGGGTAAGTCCCTACGAGTTCCAAAGTACTTAAAGCAAGACACAAAGTTTTCATCCAGAGTAAAATAAAGGAATGTTGTAGGAGAAATAAAAAGGCATTTTGAAAGGTTTTTTTTGTTTTGTTTAAAAAAAATAGTATAATGCATCTTGACGAACATTTCTTTTTGCAGAGATCTGATTCACGTCTCTTTTTTCTGTGAACTCAAGAATTGGCTGAAATGTCTTGCATTCATAAACTTTCATAAATTTGCATAAGAGAACTGGAGAGCATACAGTCCTATACGACATCACACGCTTTCTTACAGAGATGAACATGACCAAGTGGTTTTTAAGCTAATTTCTGGGAGAAGACAACAAACAATGGAACGGTCACGATGATCCAGGGGGCTCCATCAGTTTGGATTTTCTGTTATAGAATAAATTGGAACACTGGTTGCCTAGAGGGAGAAAGCAGTAGAAATTCACTGAAGCCTCAATAACAAAAATAATATTTTTTCCAGTTTGTTGAGTATATTGAGAAGCTGGGCAAAAACCATGTTTATATAACGCCTATTCTTGATGGATCATCAGAGGTATAGAAATATGAGAATTATTTACGGGCTTCAAAGATTATTCCCGTAGAATATTAAAGAACACACTATGACTTGTGGGGTAATGTGGCTAGTTCCATGGTTATCCAAGGGGCAGATGGGGATGTTTAATGACACATAAAAAAAGCAAAAAACTAAATATTTTTAAAGATTTTTTGTATTTAAGCTTACAAAATGCTAAACATACTAATAATACAATTCACAAAAATGAAAATAAAATATTAAACGTATAAAAAAATATAAAAAAGTAAAAATAGTATTAAAATAAGCTAGAGTCCTGATAGCAAGTAAATTCCTCAGAAATGTTGCTGTCTCCGTTTCTTGGATTCAATTGCTTCAAGAATTGGTTGTCGTTTTGACTGATATTTCTGATGAATTTCTTCAATTTCACGTTCCATCATTGGATCCAGAGAGCTCAGTTTCTCCTGAAGTTCAGCTACACTCCATTCTTTCAGCTACAAGAAATACAGACAAAACACATGTTAAATTTTCAACAATTAAGAAAAATGTCACTTAAATATTTTTATTGTTTTAAAGTAGTATTGTCACTTGTGTTAGCAAGACTCTCCCAAAAGTGACATATCTACATACATGGTGATGCATGGGGGGGCGAGTATAAACTGGGAAATGGGGAAACGAGTGCAAATTGGTGGACCATGGAAGATCGGCAGGATCTCCGTACATCTTCGGGTGAGCGTACAATAAGATGCCAAATGCTTCTATTGTGCATGACAAAAATATTCCTGTATCCATCTGCTGATGCAAATGACGACTGATGATAAAACAGGAACTGGCAGTGGAACACTAATTATTACTACATTTTGCCAGAATTCCTTTCCAGCATATTGCAAGATAGTATTGGCCTAGTTTTAATGAATCAATGAACTTCCAGCACAGTCTATACGAGTTTTCGTTAAACTAAAAAATTACAGTGACACTTCAAGAATTGCTTCACTAAATGGACAAGAGTAGTGAAACTTTTTGTGAAAATTCCCAGATGTTAAAGTTGGTGTACCCCAGGTGTTATGGAGCTACGTACATGTTCCATTATCCTTTGCAAATAGCTTAATTCATGTTTATTTATAACAAATAAATCTACAACTCAATAGAAATGTGAAAGCTCAACCACAACTCTTGTAAACGCCTGTACATTTGTATAGGTATCAGACTAATAATTAAGCTCTTTTTCTAACAATGCAGTTTCATGGCTCTGATAATAGTGCAAGGCTATAGTTAAAATAAAGAGATACGGTAAGCATATAACAAATAAAATCATACTGACCACAGGTAAAAAACAGTAAATTTGTAAAAGATGTAAATGACAATACTACTACTACTTAAGAGTGCGACCAAGCCCCTTTAGTATCGGCTGCTTGGAGGAAATGAGAGTGTCACTTCCTCCCAGATACAGAGAGCCCCTTCCAGGAGGGAAAGAGGCACACGCAGAAAGGGGGAGAGTCAGAAGGAGTGAACTGCTGCAGAACCTATACACATCAGGTTCAGCCAGCAGCATTCAAAGCAAGCTATGTCCCTACAGACAGATCTGTGTGTCAGTGTGTATGTGAATCTGTGTCAAGGTGTATGTCAGTGTGTGCATGTATCAGTGTGTATATCTGTGTGTATGTCTGTGTCAGTCTTTATATGAATACGTGTATGTATCTGTTTGTAAATATGTATGCATATCTGTTTATCAGTGCTCCCCCTTCCTGCCAGTAACATCAGGTGGTTGATTTGGTTAATTCAGAGAGCGTACGCTGAAAAGCACTTTGAGTCCCACTGGGAGAAAGGCGCTATATAAATACTAGTTATTACATGCAGCATGGGCCGGGCGGACCACAGCAGGGGATCTTCTGTATCCTCAATCTGGTCTGACAAGATGTGCTCACTGAGAGCAACAAACAGATTCCTGTCAGACAGGGCTGGACTGAGAACTAAAAGTCGCCCTGAAAAGAATTCTATTCTTTCCCAACAATGCATTGTGCCAGCACAGTGTGCATATCTACAGGTGGGAAAGATAAATTAAAATTGAAAACTATTACTTCAACATGAAAGAGCACTGAAAGAACAGATTTATTTTAAGCAGATGTGCATTTGCATATAATCACTGTTTCAGTACAACTACCTTGATATATTAAGGAACGTTTGGTAATGGGAATAAATTGGTGAATGTACACTGTTGCACAATTGTAAAAAAAAATTAAGTTTATTTTAAAACCCTATGAGTGTACTCTTCACTTTGAATATGTTATTGAACTGCATTGTGCGCCTAACAACATGACTGGGCCAATACTGCTCATCACTTACATGTTGATGTTATATATTAATGAAATGTATGTGTGTATTGTGCATATATTAATATACATCTATATATATGTAAATATATGCATAATTATATAGCTCTCTCATATATATATATATATATATATATATATATATATATATATATATATATATATATATATATATATATATATATATTTATTATAGGCCCTCAGAACAAATAAAGAGTTAGATAATCTACTAGTTGAGGAAATAGCTAAAATGACAATGAAGGGGAAGTTATCATCATGGGTGACTTTAATCTTCCTGATTTGAATTGGAAAACCAAAATAGCTGCTTGTGCCAAAATAGCTGCTTTGTGTCACACCACACAAAAACTAAAGTTTAAGACTTTAAAAAAACAAACATACTTTTCTAAAATTAGAATATGTGTAATGGCGTCATTATCAGACTGGAGCAATTTAAATGGAGTCCAAGAGAAATGGAATTATTTAAAAGTTGCACTGCTGAAGGCAACAGAAAATTGCATTAGGCTTGTCAGTAAACACAAAAAAATTAAGAAACCACTGTGGTACTCCACAGATGTGGCCAAAATAGTAAAAAACAAAAAGTTAGCATTTAGTAATTATAAAAAAAAGAAAAAGAAAACAGTGTGAGGAAGACAGAATGATCTATAAGATTAGGCAGAGAGAGGCTAAGCAAGTAATAAGAGCTTCCAAATCACACACAGAAGAGAAAATAGCACAGTCAGTAAAAAAAGGGGACAAAACATTTTTTAGATATATAAATGAGAAAGGGAAAGTAAAACAAGGATTAGTTAGATTAAAAACAAAAGAAGGAAGGTATGTAGAAGAGGATAAAGGTCTGGCTGACTGCCTCAATTAATATTTTTGTTTAGTATTTACAGATGAAAAAGAAGGAAAGGGGCCTCAGTTAGTTAAAAGGACAAATTAATATTTTGTTACATGTGAGTTTACAGAGGAAGAGGCTCTATTTCAACTGTCAAAAAAGTAAAGGCAAATAAGTCTTAAAAGAATATTAAAAGAGCTTAGTGGTGTACTAGCAAAACCATTAACAGATTTATTTAACCAATCATTGTTAACAGGAGTAGTCCCAGAAGATTGGAAGTCAGCAAATGTTGTGCCCATTCACAAGAAAGGTAGTAGGGAGGAGTTGGACAACTATAGGCAAGTAAGC
This sequence comes from Pelobates cultripes, assembly GCA_933207985.1. Lineage (NCBI taxonomy): Eukaryota > Metazoa > Chordata > Amphibia > Anura > Pelobatidae > Pelobates > Pelobates cultripes. Next base: position 201,104,410 of record OW240917.1, on the reverse strand, counting down.
CTTACTTCAGTAATGGGAAAAGTAATGGAAACCATGTTAAAGGATAGGATTGTTGAACATCTAAAAATCACATGGATTTTACAATATCAGAGACAACATGGGTTTACTTCAGGGAAATCATGCCAAGCTAATATTTTATTTTTTTTTGCTTGGGTAATTAAAATAATAGATCAGGGTGGTGCAGTAGACATTGCTTACCTAGATTTCAGTATGGCTTTTCACGCTTTAGAAGGCTTATTAATAAATTGCAATCTTTAAGTTTGGATTCCAATATTGTTAAATGGGTTAGGCAGTGACTGAGTGACAGGCAACAGAGGGTTGTAGTCAATGGAGTATATTTAAAACATGGGCTTGTCACCAGTGGGGTACCTCAGGGATCTGTACTTGGACCCATTCTCTTTAATATTTTTATTAGTGATATTGCAGAAGGTCTTGATGGTAAGGTATGTCTTTTTGCTGATGATACTAAGATAAGTAACAGGGTTGATGTTCCAGGAGGGATACGCCAAATGGCAAATGATTTAGGTAAACTTGAAAAATGGTCAGAGTTGTAGCAGCTGACATTTAATGTAGAAAAGTGCAATATCATGCATCTTGGACGTCAAAATGCAAGGAGTACAGAATATTTGATAGAATCCTAACCTCAACATCTGAGGAAAGGGATTTAGGGGTGATTATTTCTGATGACTTAAAGGTAGGCAGATAATGTAATAGAGCAGCAGAACATGCTAGCAGAATGCTTGGTTGTATAGGGAGAGGTATTAGCAAAAGAAGGAGAGAAGTGCTCATGCCATTGTACAGAAGACTGGTGAGACCTCACTTGGAGTATTGTACACAGTACTGGAGACCGTAGTTCCAGAAAGATATTGATAGTTTAGAGAGAGTTCATAGAAGGGCTACTAAACTGGTTCATGGATTGCAGGATAAAACTTACAAGGAAAGGTTAAAGGAACGTAACATGTATAGCTTGGAGGAAAAACGAGACAACGGGGATATGATAGAAACATTTAAATACATAAAGGGAATGAGCACAGTAAAGGAGGAGACTATATTTAAAAGAAGTCTACCACAACAAGAGGACAGTGTCTTAAATTGAAGGGGCAAAGGTTTAAAGGTTTAAAAATATCAGGAAGTATTACTTTACTGAGAGGGTAGTGGATGCATGGGATAGCTTTCCAGCTGAAGTGGTAGGGGTTAACACAGTAAAGGAGTTTAAGCATGCGTGGGATAGGCATAAGGCTATCCTAACTATAAGATAAGGCCAGGGACTAATGAAAGTATTTAGAAAATTTGGCAGGCTAGATGGGCCGAATGGTTCTTATCTGCCGTCACATTCTATGTTAAAATATATGATATATATACACCTATATTTACTCTATATTATTAATACATGCATATATATGTATTACTGTCAGAATCACATCAATTACAACTTCTACCTGTACATCTGGTTAGCGGGATTGCAAAATGTATATATATTGGAAGAAATTAAATGCAGTGCTGAAGAACTGAGTTACAAGGATAACAGGAGACACAGGCAAAGATGCCCTCCCTCCCCTGTAAAAATATGCATATTCACCTATGTTTCTCTTAAGCCCCATTTTTAATTTATTGCCCTATTTTGTGTTTCTTATCACCTCTACGGATAGTCTTACTTACTTTAGTGTATCTTATCCCTCATTTTTCTCATTTAGGTGTCTTACACGCCCAACCTTGTTTGTCTCTTGCAAACCACCCACCCACCCACTTTGTGTATCTTTTTTTACCCTTCTCCATCCTCGATATGTCTCTTCTCCCAAGACCCAGCCTCTTTGTTTCTTTCACCCCTTCTGTGTGTTTCTGCCCCCAACTCTGCTGTGTTTCTTTTTTCCCATTTCCACAGCCCCTCTGTGTGTCTCTATCATGTGCACACACACCCTTGCAATCAAAAGCAAACATTACATACAGACACACTCTAGCAGTCAAACATCAAAATTCTGTACAAAAACACCACTACATTCAAACACCAATACTACAAATAAATGTACACTTGCCTTTAAAAGCCAACACTACATAAACAAATGTGCCTATGCATTCAAACACAAACATTGCATAGAAGTACACCACTGCATTCCAATGACAACAGTACATACACATACACCCCTACATGCACACACACATACTCCATACAAAAACATTATTACATTCAACCCCACAAATGCTGCTCACAAATAAAATCCTGTAAGGATGGGCAAATGGTAGATCCCCAGCTGGCATAGTATCATATTATATCATATTTTGGCACAATGAGCTAGATGGGAAGCCCCCCCAAAAAAAATTCTTGCACCAGTGTCATCTTGACTATAGTACAAGGCGCAAGAGAGGGAAACTGGGCACAAATGGTTAGTTGAGCTAAGACTAAAAACGCTGACCGTGCACACATACTCTACAACACTTTTTTCTCATAAACCTCTCAATGAGCTGGAATACAGTTCACTGCAATTCACATGCAATTGGTTTTCCAAGGCTTCACAATAGTATGTTTTTTTCTATTGTGCATGGTACTGTGGTCCAGCAGCAAAAAGTTCTGTATGTATAAGATTGCAAATCATATATACACATATATAAGCATGAATATCTTAGAGATTAGGTTGTGTCTTCTTTCCACTTCTCAGCTGACTTTAAGCATGGAGAGTACAGAAAGGTAAAATAGAAGTGGTCCATTTTGTACTCTGAACCAGTCATGCTGCTTAGTGAAATGTTGGCTATGGTCACAGATGAAACAATATTTATACTTGTTGCTACTTACAAAGCTATAGTCTCCATTAAGAGGTATTTTCCATTCAGTTGAATTTGCAGGCTGTGTTGGAGTCATCTTTTCAGGAGTACTAAACTGTATTTCTTTCTGCTCAAAATATTCAAGAAATGATGGCCTTACAGGTTGTGCAGGCTCGTTACTTTCTGTAGGGTAAATAATGAAATGAGAATGGAGTGAAAATCAGTACTAAATGCATTATCTCTATAATATAATACACACACACACTATATACACCATATACTGTAAATGTAGTATTTATCTGTACTGATAAAGCAACATTGTTTATTCTGTACTTTAGCATTTTAATGCCACCATAATCAAATGTACACATTTAGTGCTGAAAGTGCTGAAAGGGTATTCGATAAAGTACTTTTTTCTATTTAGATTCTATTTGAAACTGCTTGCTAGCTATTAATGTGATGTGTTTGGACCATCACTTCTGAAAAAACAGAACATGGCTATTTACCAAAGTGAGAATTCAAAGTGAATTTCACATTTAAGGCCAAAGAAGCTGAATTGAAAGCATAGATGACGTAGAATGTTTCCAGTTCAGCTATTTTTAAATTAAATTTTAAAAGGACCACTATAGTCACCCAGACCACTTCAGCTCAACATAGCAGTTTCAGAGAAACTGGAGGGGGGCGGGGACCTAAGGGTTACATAGTGTCAGGAAAACAAGTGTGTTTTCCTGACACTATAGTGGTCATTTACATTTTCTTTAAATGCTCACTTTAGTGAATAAACCCGACAGTGTCAGTTTATAGTAGAGTTTATCTGAGGCACAACTGAAGTTAAATTCCAGTGATTGATCTGCAAACTGAAAAACAGGCTTTTAAAGCTAAGAGAATTTTTGTACTTCGGCAATGCCCTATATTGTACAGATGCCTTGGTTCAGTCAGGAATACATACTGTATGCTTACAGTCATAGTTTAATGACTTGACAATTTATTGCCACACTCAATAAAAAGACAAAAAATGTATTTCTGCTTCTATGCTAAATTTTCACATTCTGTCTCTCTAAAATATTACAAGAAATACATTTTATTCCACCAACATTTCTATAAAGAATGGATTAATAAATGAAAATAAATAAAAGTGTAATTATTTTAATGAGAAGAGAAAGAAAATAAAGTTGTAGTAAATGGGCTTAATGCAGTGCTTCCCGTAAGGAGTTAAACTGTTTTTGACCTGTTTGACTTGCTACCTGGGGGCCACTGGGCGCCACTTCCCACCTCCAATACCAACATCAGAGAGCTGGAAGCAGGAACTTCTGCAAGCTATGCTAAGCCAGGCACACAATTACAGTGTTGTTAACACATCACTAGGAGCACAAGGAAACCCCTGCCACCATAACCACTAGAGCCGGCTGTAGTGTTTATTATGCTTGGAGAGTTCTTTTACAATAACAATAAGTAAAAAGGCTTGGGGTTTGTACCAAAAAAATGCCAGACACAAGATGGTGTTGAATGTTATTAAATTGTGGTTTTGTACATTTTTCCTATTTAAGATAATGAGAAAAAATGCTTAGGCTTTCTACCAAGAAATGACAAACACTAGTGTACAGGGTAATTAAATTATGTATTTTGTACATTTATTTTAACAGAAGCATAATCTAGTTACTGAGACCACAGATACATCAGATAAGCACTATAAGGGTGAACTCCACTGAAAATGATACTTTGCTAATTAAAAGGAGACTCCATACTTTAGCTGACCCATTCTTTTTGTTGCTAAATGCATTAAAACAAAAACAGAAAAAAATATGTTTTTTATGTTCTTGATTTTCTGGTAAAATCCCAGGATGGTACATTTTGCATCACACTCTGACCAGACTATATTAGAAAAGTCATAGTGCTCACGTTTGTATGGGCATAATTCATAATTCTGAAGTTTTGATTCACAAATTAATAGCAACAAGTAAACAATGAAGCAATTGTTTAACTTTATCCACTTAAGAAGTTTGTTAATTACAAAAATACATCTGTTCTTGAACTTGTGTAAAATGACCAATGCAGTTTAGCACAGATGTGTTACAGGCACATACTGTTTTTGTAAAAGAAGAAATAAGACTGTCTACTTTGTGACCTTCACAGATAAATGAAGGATACAGCTAGCAGGTCTATCCTCTGAGACTCTGTAAAAGGTTTCCTTTCCTCTGGGAGGATATTCTTTCCAATTCAAGCATCGGTGTTCTTGCCAGGAAAGGATGAAAGATTGTTCTGGGATTAGATTACAAAGCGTCAATCTGTACTTAGACTGGCACTGGCTGCATCTCATAAGGGATCTTATATGGCAATGAAAAATGTAAGAATGTAAGAGGATAAACCTCAGGAGTTCAATAAAATCAATCAGGTGTAAAAAATAAAATATGTTGCTCATAAATCCATCAAACCATCCATTTTTTTGATAAAATGACATGCATTTAATATTAATTCATAGAGAATTTTCAATTTTGTGATTTATTTTACAGAAATCACGGCATATGGAAGTAGCAACATTTCTCCATTACACCACCAGCAACAGTGGGACTAACTGAGGCCATTACTGCTACCATGGCACATCTGGGCAAATTTTTTTTGCTAAAATGGCGATTCACATCACTTCTTGCCACCATGACACCTCTAGTAAGTGAGAAATGTATCATGTGTACATGCATTAGAAATCTTACATGCGCACAAGTGTAATGTCCCCTGCACAAATGCTTAGGGCTCTTCCCGTACACTTGCATGGGAAAGCATTGATTGGCTGAAAATTCTTAAATTATTTCCTTTACAGACTGTTATTTATTTCTGTGCATTATCTACAGAAATCAAATTTGATTTTGGCACCTGTGACGGACCACTGGCACTCCAACTGAGTTCCTCCGCCAATCGATGCTCCTAGTGCTCGCTGAGGACTCCAACCGACACAATCAGCACTGCAGACCCCACTTCCAGCGATGCAGCTGCACCGGGTTCTCGCCGTCTTCACCCACCCTGGACCCAAGGCCAGGATCCAGCTTCCAGTGGGTGAACCTCTCTTTCCCCAGAGAGCGTAGCAGGAACAGAACAGCTCTTACAAGAGCTCAGTGATTATAGCAAAAGAGTATGACGAGCATAGCAATCCCTTGCAGCCGATTCCCCCAATAAGAGACACGACTCAGATTGAGGGTGAAGAAGAACTGGAGTTTTAATCAAACACTCTGCTTTTATGCACATTTTACACATATAGTACCGCCCACAGGGTTTTGTAGAACAACCAATCAAAACATTACAACACAGCTAAACACTCCCCTCTGCCTGTGATACAATTATCTCAACACAATAGACTAACTTAATTATCACATGCAGAAAATATACAGTTTTATACATGTACTGTAACTTTAAAACTATACATGCCATTCACATACAACATACATTTTCAGAATCAGCATACTTCAAATATAAAACACTCTCAAAAATCACACATCCCTCCAGTAGATAAAAAGTTAGACGGAAGTCCTTTGTGACCGACCGCAAGCACATTTTCCTGCCCAAAACAGTTCCATAGATTTGGGCTGTGCGGTCGGTTAATTTCACACTGAAAAATGGCCCATTCAAATGCACGAACAGAGCCGTTCGTGCAAATAGCTTCGTATAGCCGTGTGTTCAAATAGCTGAACGGGACTTAGTCTCTGTGGATGAAAACTCAGTGGAGGAGAAGGTAAGGGTCAGCGGTGTTCGTTGAAATGTGCAGCCGATTTCAGTTCCATGAATTTGGCTGCACACACCACTGACCACATGCGAATGAATAAAGATGGCGGCCACCCAGCGGTCGGTAATTTACCTACAGCAGCCTCCCAGCCTGGGAGGTAAATTGACGGCACACTTCCACTTCTGTGTGGTCCGCCTGTGCGCCCCATTTACTGAACCAAGTAGGAGAAAGCCAGGAACAAAGTATTTTAAAGATCTGGGGACATAGTCTTAAAGGGGCATTGTCACACAAAGTCTCGGTATGTCCCCAGATGGTTCATAAAGGGCCAGCACTGTCCAATACAAGTCCATAAGCCCAATACAGCCCCTACAGTTCTTAAATGGCCAGAAACAGCACAATAAAATACAATATGCCTAAAAAACGTATTTAAAGGGCCAAATCTCCCAGGGACCATAATCACATGGCAAGTAGTCCTCTCCAGGCACAAGTGGCAAAGGGCACCCTAATCTCTAAGAACTTTTATTTCAGTTCCCCGATATGGCTTTACAAGGATTGATAAAATGACAATCTAGGTCTCTCTCTCATATATATATATATATATATATATTGTTCAATACAACAACAGAAATTTTTAAGATACATATAGAGCTAACCTCATCACTGCACATGGTCTTGAACAAGATTTCTCATGACAGTTAATGTCAGACTAAGCATCATGGGATTTGTAGTACACAAAGGTGAGTCAACGTTGATTATAGGTATTATTGATCTTACGTTTCATTGTACCGGACTCCTCCTCATCTTCATCATTGATTAACATTGTACCCAGTTGACTTTCCAACCGGTCATTTTCCACCATCGTATTATCGGCACCTTCAATTAATGTACTAAAGTTTTCCATCGTGTTCCTGCCTTTGCTTCCTGCTTGAAGCATTGTGCCAGAATCAACATCGTCTTCTTCCTGAAGCACCATACAAAAGAAAAGATAAAATTAAAGCATAGTTAGAATTAAACCTCGGAGGAATTATACTCCACAGTATTACTTTCAATTGGGCCATTAAACTTCAGATAATTTATAGGTGTCTTCATGACATGGATCTGCTCAATAAATCATACAAGAATAAATACTCTCTTTAAAAGGGAAGTAAAGTCTTAAAGGACCACTATAGTGCCAGGAAAACATTCTCGTTTTCCTGGCACTATAGTGCCCTGAGTGTGCCCCCACCCTCAGGGTCCCCCTCCTGCCGGGCTCTGGGGAGAGGAAAGGGGTTAAAACTTACCTTTCTCCAGCACCGGTCGGGGAGCTCTCCGCCTCCGATCCTCCTCCTCTCCCCCCTTTCGGCTGAATGCGCACGCGCGGCAAGAGCAATGCTTTACCATGGACGCTTGCGTGTTCTCACTGTGATTTTCACAGTGAGAATCACGCAAGCGCCTCTAGCGTTGCTTCTTCTGCACCAAGTGAGTAAATCTCAGTCATGTGATGCAAAAGCCTCCATTGGAGAGAATTGATTCAATGCTTTATTATGGGAAGCATTGACTTGCATGCGGTGCTCACTGCGCATCGGCATCATGTTGCTGTATGATGTCATGGGAAGTAAAGAGGATAAGTCCTTTAGTTATTTAATTTTCATCATAAAAAGAGGGGAGGGGGGAGGGAGGGGCCTATTGGAGCTGGAATATAGGTTTGTACTCCTAATGTTCCTTTGATATTGAAACTTCTAATCTTTTGACTACTCTTTGCAGCTGTAGAACAATTTTGTTTGTTTTTTGTATATAAAATACAACAAAACTGACATTTAAAACCCAAAGTAAGCATACTAAAAACGCTTGCAAAAGACAAAGGTAATTCAATCTGAACATGTGTCTTTTCACTTTTCTGCAAAAGAATGCCTTTTCTTACTCGGGCTTGAAACAAAACAATATGCTGCATGACGTGAGCAGTAGAAGCACTGAATTGTGTGAAATTATTAGCCAGATTATATTCACGGATCTGAAGTTTCACTACCATTTAGGAATTAAATCACTTTTGTTTCTGTTTATGCAACCCTGGCCACACCTCTCCTGGTTATGACTGACACAGCTTGCATGAAAACAAAATTGTTTCATCTTCAATCAGATATTAACTTACTTTAAAAGTTTATCTCTCTGTGAATTAACTTTAATTACAGGAGGATCCTGCATGGTCTAGTAAACTGGTAAAAGAGCAGGCGATAAGAATTTTCAATAAAGGAAGTGTAAACATTAGATTACTTTTACAGGAGGAGTTTAGGAAGGCTGTATAAGGGAATAGTAGGAATAGTGAGTAGGGCTGCAGAAACAAAGTGATTTAAATGGCAGAAAATTGAGCAGTGAAACTGTAGGGGCATGATCTATACCAAAACTGCTTAATTAAGCTAAAGTTAATTTAGTGACTATACTGTCCCTTTAAGGTGCACATATACTCACATAATGCATTATTCAAATTTCTATAATGCAATGTGGGAACAGGGTTTCATGTATAGCTGCACTGAAACACAAGTTAATTTTGCTTGTGAGGTGTGAATCCCAAGTCAAAACCATTATGTGACAACAAATACATATACTAAACACCTCTTTCAGTGCTCCTGGATTATCTTTTGTCTCTGGGGCCTGTAATCTTTATACATTAACACAAATCCTGACATCGTGCATAAGACATCTTGCATCTCAAAAACACATTCTGAACTATTTTGGTCAGAAAAACAGCTTGAAGATGCTAAATTATATGCAATTTTTAATTTTAAATAATAAATATTATGCCACTCTGTATCTAACACATATTCAGCTTCATTATTTTTTTTTCTTAACTGCAATCATTCAGGGAAAGTTTTGCAGTCTAACCTATCACTATAATCTTGACTAATGGGTTTGTCTATTTCAATGCTAAATAAAACATGGGATAAACTCAAATAACAGCAATGTGCTTAAGCAGGATCTCCTTTCAAACCAGTGTTTTGTATTGTGTTAAATTGACATCCATTTAAAAAAATTACATTGTATTAATCTTGTAAACATTATACATGTGTTTTATATATTTGGGTTCAGATTTCTTTTATCTTGAAAAGTTTAAAAATAGCTGTTTAAGAGCAAAAAAAAAAACCCTCCATAATTCTAAAACAAACTAGCACCATTAAAATTCAGGAGAAAATTTATGAAAAACGATAGTACAAATTACTAACCCCATTTTCCTCCTCTTCTAGATCCTCTTCACGCTGTTGTAACTCACTCCGTTTGATCTTCGCTTCCATGGCTTCATTTATCAAGTGTCTCAGAATGGATACTCCTTTGGCTGTTTTAATAAATGGATGCTAAACAAAACAATTCTCAATGGTGAGAATAATATTAAATTACATTTTCAACCGATACAATGACAAAAAAATGTTATGTTAAACATTTGTTCATAACGTATGCAATTTAAATATTATCACTTGGATAGATATAGATCACTTGGATAGAAGACAAGAAGCATAAAATAATTTCCATTCTGGATGTTAAATGAAACCCAAAAGGATTCAGTGTCATTCTTACAGAGTTTATAGGATCCAGCGTATATATTCACATATCAGATGCAAGAAACTTTGGAAAAGCTTTAAAAAAAAAATAAAATAAAAAAAATTTCAAATCTGAAACACTTTGTTCTTTTCTTTTGCTAGATAGGATTACACAGTCATTTTAATCTTCATGAGAAGAAGCTTGATAGGGCATTACATTTATAAGAGGTAAATAAATATTTTTTTTTCTGGCATTCCATGCTAATCTGACTAACATATTATTGCAGTTTAATGATGAGCATCAATCTAAAGCATATTAAACGATCACTATAGGGTCAGGAACACAAACATGTATTCCTGACTTTATAGTGCTGAACCCACCATGTAGGGAAAGCATTGGATTGGCTGAAATTGGCAAGGGGCAGGGTCAAATGCCATTTTAGCCAATCAGGACGTCCTCATAGAGATGCATTGAATCAGTGCATCTCTATGAGGAAAATTCAGCGTCTCCATGCAGAGATTGGGGACGCTGAACGGCAGGGCTGCTTAATGTTCAGCCTTGAGCCAGGAAGCCCCTCCACTGGCCATCTGAGGGTGGCCACTTGGAGGTGTCCCTAGGGGCAATGTAAACACTGCCTTTTCTAGGAAAAGGCAGTGTTTGCATGAAAATGCCCAAAGGGAGCTATTATACCCACCAGAACAACTACATTAAGCTGTAGTTGTTCTGGTGACTATAGTGTCCCTTTAAAGAGAACAGTATAATAATCTATGTTTATGTATTGTATAGCAATTCTTTCCTCAAAAAGGTACACAAAGCACTTAAACGCTTGTGGAATTCAGCCAAATTGGCCACTGAGTAACAGAAGCTGCAGTTAGACAATAGAATGGTACATTTTATTTAAGAAAGATTCAACCTAAAATTAAAACTGTAACCTGGTACTAGAGTTGGTGTTTTAATTTAATTGACTATACTTCTGGTTAAGTTGTCTTTGTATTACATGCCATAAAGTAACATTCTCCGTAAACTACAAACGCAGAATCAGTATATATAAAGGATATGTATCATGCATTGTCCGGTTACATTCTCTGGTTTTACATTTATATTTTGTTTTTGGTCTGAAGTGTAAAACTAGATAATCCTAATGCTGACAGCCTTTCCTTATCAGACTATTTTGTCCTACTATTGTCTGGCCAAAAGGTGTTGCAGATTTGAGTATTGCATTGCAATGCTGCATTCTGATCTTGTGACCCATGCTTGTACCTGAACTGCCTTATATTATGACCCAGAAGGAAATCTGATTATATATATATATATTACCTTTGATTCTATAGCTTGCTCAACTAACATGGGATAGCCTGCACCATGTTAAGCCAGTGTAGCTAAAACTTTAGAGGAAGTGTAGGAGCCCTATAAGCCTCTCCGGTTCAATGAGCTCATATCATTACTCTGGGGACCTTATCATTCCATATACAGGCCAAGTCATTAAAAAAAAAAAAAAATCAGTATCAGTTTTTTTTCATTAAAATAAGTCACAAATGTAACAGATCGTAAACAGCACATGAGAGCCCTGAACACCTTGCAAACCTTGTTAAGCTGGTTTTGTTAAGCGATGGTACATATGTCCTACAACTATATACCCTGACAATGTTGCTCATTGATATGGCAGAGCTAATCTATAAGGGGTATTCCACCAATAACTCATAGATGACTATTTGTTGCCAGGGCTGATTATTTGTTGTCTTTGAATATGCTAGCCAATTTTGTCACCACTTCCTGATGTGTGTTAAGAGTTTCACATAGCATCCACAATACTGACTCTAGCAAAAGTCAATGCACTCAAACATGCAGCATACAAATAGACAGCATATAAAAGGCTAGAAGCTTTCAACACTTGGATAGCTCCAGCTGCCTCACAGTCTTTTGTAATGCAAGCTTCCTATTCTTGAAGTCAGACACCTTTTAAATATCTCAGCTGGACTGCTCTATTCTGTATCCAGCTTTCTGCCTACCTGTTTGATCTATTGTTCCAAAACTATTGGCGGGTCCTTGTTTTAAATAAATTGAGTACTCAATAAATTATATATAAATAAACTAAACAAAAAAGTAAAATTTTCATTATGTTCATCCAGCATATTTAATATGAAACCCTGACTGTTCCGGTAAGTTACCTGCTTTAACATCTTAACTTCAGAATACCAACATGGGGACTCACAGGCAGTTTGTGGCTATGCGCTTGCCTTTGAGTCTCACTCCCCATCCTTGCCTTTAGATTGTAAGCTCTGTATTTTACACTAAATCTTATTCTTGTTCTGTTGAGCAGTCTTCAACACTCAACAGTGCTATAGAAAATGCAGTCTCTTTATAAATAAAAGTAATCATATGAATTTTGATGGTAGGTAAAACAAAAGTTGGAGAGCTGCTCATTGTCTGCTAACCAGAAAAGTTTGAATTTCCAAATATAAATGCACACAACTTTCATGGAATACAAGCCTGTTGATAAATAATGAATTGTGTGATCCTAATATCACACTTTGTTCTGTATTTACTGTACTTATTATTCTGTATTTGTCACAGGCCACCACGACGATCAAATATTCAGTGAAATATTTACCGTACATACTATTCCAACCACACCATGTCCTAGTTTTCTTGTTTTTTTTTTTTTTTTTTTTTACTTCCCCCAAACTAAAACAGATACCAGTCATCTAAGGTTTTATTTCTTAAAGTGAGAATTTAAAGGGATTATAAAATTTAAGGCTGAACTGAAAGCATAGCTGGCTTAGAACATTTTTCGAGTTTTGCTATTTTGACCTTAAAATTTGGGCAAGCCTTGTGAAGACAAACATAGCCGACTGTGAAATGCACCATCCCTGGGCGAGGCTCCTAATCACAAAACTATATATATATCCTTCTCAGGATGTCTGACCTGTATCAGAAAGAAAAATACAGAGCTTACTTCAGAATCTTAAAACTACCCTGCAATCTGATTTCTGAACTATCATGGCAGAGGAGCAACGTGAACTTGGTGGCAGAGGTGACTTTAACAAAGGAGCTCTGATTCACCCATAATGAACTGGTGGATAAAATTCATAAAATGGAGGATGACAACAATGTCCTGGATCACAAAGTAGCTGACCGCCAGCACCAGAAATAATGTCAGAGTTTGCAGCATTGCAGAATCTATGACCCTTAACGATACATTCAGGTACTCTTCAAAGTTACATAGCTGAAAAGAGACTTGCGTCCATCAAGTACAGCCTCCTCGCATTTGTTTTTTTCTGTTGATCCAAAAGAAGTAAAAAAACAAAACAAAAAAAAGAGGCAAAATTATATTCTCATCCCGAGAATTAATGCCCTTTTTCATGCATGACAATGCCTTACTGGCCTTAGCCACTGCTGATTGCACATTGTTGCATAGTGTGTTGTCTATAACAATTCCCTTTTCGAATTCGCTTCCATTAAGGGTATGCGTTGCTTGTGCATTCTTTACTCCGAAGTGCATAACTTTGCATTTTTCAACATTAAATTTCATCTGCCATTTGAGTGCCCATCCCCACAGTTTATCTAAATCCCTCTGCAGCAAAAGTAATATCTTGCTCACATTGTATTACTTTACAGAGTTTTGTGTCATGTAACATGACTTCATTTATAAACATGTTAAATATAAGGGATACCAAGGGGTCCCAACAAAAGTCCTCTTGTTCTAAATGGAAGATCACTTTCTGCACTTGAAAAGGACTCACAGTCTTCCCAAGATATTATAGCCCACTTCCACTCAGCGAGACAGATGATGCTACTATCAGATGCCTACTCTATGATCTATCAACCTTCACTGTATCATATAGCAAGGAATTTATCATTACAAAAAAACACCACAATCATAAAATTGCAAACAGGTGGTACTTTCCTACCAAAGTGTTGGTCTGGAGGAACGGCACATTGAAAATAATGCCCACACCGAGGAAGGTATTTGTATCATTCAGGACTGGAATTCCCTCTCAAGGGTTGCCCAGGAGTGGAGCAGAGTGGGAATCTCGCCTTAACTATGTTAGGTGGCAGCTTGTTCCTGTAGATGAGCTTAAGTAGAGTGGTATATTTGGCATCTTATAAAGCTCTTGAGACCCTCATATACCCTCTTATAGTCTCTTGGGATTTTAAAGGAGCACACTATGAAGCACCGGTATCGCAGGATGCCTCTGCAGGCTGAAATCATCAATCCTGATGATTGCAGCAAATTCAATATTTCCCTAAAAGGAAGAAACAGGAAGGTAGTGTGCATGCATAGCAAATCACTTCCCTGTGCCAATCAACATTTTCATATAGGGATGCATTGAGTCATGGAGTGACTAATTCAGCAACCTTTGTAGGATCGAACCCAGGAAGTCTCTCTTTCGGCAGTCAAAGCGACAACCACTAGAGATGGAGTTATGCAGCAGTGTAAATGCTGCCTTTTCTCAGGATGACTCTCTACAAAGGCAACCTAAATGTAATCTAGAGAAGATTCTCTCTTTTCTTGATGGTTCTGTTAGAGAGTTAGAGTCTATTTCTCTCATAAGACAAAAAAAGTTTTTTTTCTGAAATATAAATCCTACATTAGTACTAAATACAAGGAAACTGGTTACAGGCTACTTAGTTGGGAGGTACAAAACACAGGGTTACGAATGTGGAGACTGGTGGAGAGGTCAGCCACTGGCTTTATAACCTGTTTATCGGTAGTGGTCTAGTACTGCCATTCAACCCTTCTGCTGCTCTGTTACATGACATTCTAAAACAAAGACTACAGAATCGTACAAGGCATACAGGCAAGGCCCCATTAATACATCACATCTCCATCTCTGTAGGGTTGCTGGCCATTCTAGATACAGCCTGTAGCTTGATCCCCTCTTCATGAAGTAAGTAAAAAGAATAGACAGTGAACAACAGGCTAGTCCATGTAGCAGTAGAATGCAGGATGTAGGAGCAGATATTTTATGACAGAGGCATATCAACTATACACCACAACTTGATATGTTTGGATGAAAACCCCAGGATGTGGCATAATGAAGTGAACAGCAAATAATTGGAGGCATGGGCTGTCTCACGCAAATTATATAGCGTGCTTGGTACCACTCTCCATCTACAAATTTGTAAATTGTTTTCCTGTTGAATATTCCTGGACTATGGCAGTGATCAATTAAGATTATTGAAGAACCAATGAAATTCCATGAGTGATTACAATTTGATTTAAAAGATCATATTTAGCAACATTAGATTCTACTCATTTAATATTAGCAGGGGTTAAAGAAAATTCAAATACATATGTGTGAGAGTCACTAGAGGTAATTTATCCTTGCAATGAAAACATTGTTGTTCCTGCAGAACAGCAATGTTTTCAGCTGCAGGGTTAGAACAAGGGGCACATGGCACCCAGCCCACTTCATTGAAATGAAGTGGTCTGGGTGCCTGTAGTGTTCCTTTAAGAGCTTAAGGAGAACTTTACATAGATCTCAACTGTGGTTAATAAAAGCAATATTTGGGGAAACATTTCAGTATTCATGGGTCTGTATTCTATAGATGGACTTTACATACCTGCAATAGTTCAGTAGCACTGGCACGCTGTTCAGGATTTTTAACAAGACATTTGTTTATAAAGTCAATGAACTCTTTAGACCAAAGTTCCGGTTTCCGAAATGTGGGAGGTGGATTTGATGGTATCATGAAAATTGCCTGCAAGAGAAATTAAAACAGTAAATTACATGATTTGCCTTATGCATTTGTATTTACCAATAAATATATTCAATGGTCAAACCAAATGTAGGCAAAATCCACCATTCCAGATGCTCTGGGCTAAATTTCACACTCTCTGACAAGCAGGGTCTCAAATATCATGGAATTCCCCCCACAACTTTAGCAGCGTAACGAAGCAGTTTTGGTGTATAGATCATGCCCCTGCAGTCTCACTGCACAATTCTCTGCCATTCAGGATTTAAATCACTTTGTATACACATCCATAGTCTCATATACCTGCATGTGACTTTCACAGCCTTCCTAAACTTTTCCTGTATAGAGAGATCTAATGTTTCTATAATTTGTTTCATTTAGAATTTCTTATCACACACTCTGCTAATAGCGTTCTAGATCCTGCAGGAGTTTGATTAAAGTGCAATTTACAAAGCAGGAGCTAAAAACCATCTAAAGCAAGTTAACATGTCATGAGAAATTTATTTTTTTACATTGGGTATGTAGGTCACAGCCAGGGGAGGTGTGGCTAGTGATGCCTAGACAGAAACTAAACTGCCCAAATGGCTCAGAATTGAGCAGTGAGACTACAGGGGCGTGATCTATACACCAAAACTGCTTTATTAAGGTAAAAAAAAAAAAAAAAAATGCCTATAGATTCCTTTTAAAGATTCTAGAATGACTCATCATTCAACTACTATATTAAGTTTTATGTTTATTATTTTACCTGATTTAAATAAAGATAACTTAATTGCCACATATAATTATACTTTTTTTTTTTTTTTTTTTTTAGCAGACTTTGAGCAAACGTAATACAAAATTAACAGTGAGCACCTGTTAGTATAAATCATTGGTATGAAATGCCTGATAGTTATAGAAGGGTCCATCCATGAGCTACACCTTTAAATCTAGCATGTAACACACTTCCACTTGAGCCTGATTTTATTAATTTACTAAGTCTCCTCTTCTTCAGCAACTTGGGGAAGCTGTTAATGCATTTTGCAGTACTCAGGCCAGCTCAGCTCTTATTTATTTATAGCATATTACCAGTAAAAATAAATTGAGACTTCTCAAACTTTAAACCTAAAGATCATGTACACTACAATGCTAGACATTTAAAGAGAAACTGTTGAGTGTTAAGAATTGTTATGAGAGGTAAAAAAAAGTACACAGTAAATGTTATTAAATGGTTACTCCATTTTAAAAACAGTGTTTCTAAACTGGGTTTCAGCGGTAGTAACCCTTTCTGTGGTGGTTCATACTAACCTCATGCCAAGTTTTTTTTAGTTTTTTTTTTTTTTAAGTTACCTGTTTTTCACAGCGACAATGAGAAGTTCTCTCTCAGCCCAGTCTTTCTCCTCTGACCCTCGTGAGTCAGACATGCAAATGCATTCAAACAAAATCAGACACAGACAGATGTACACAGACACTGTCAAACAGAAACACGGAGTCAGACACATCCACAGCAACCAGCTAAAATATTCCCTCTGCCCCACTTCTCAGACAGTCCTACCTCAAATGAGGTGTAGTGTGGCCAGAATGTTTGTAGACAATTATCTTTGCTGCTGACTTTTCACAGTAGTGCAACTAGTGATCTGGTGTGATAGCTACAGGTAACCAAATAGCCAGAGGGCAATATAACAACATGTCATATCCCCACCTCCTCCACACATGTATCAAAGCCATCAGACATATATCTGAGCACAGAACATGCTCTATAAAGGCCATACTACTTGTTAATGCAGGCAAGGAAGTGATATCACATCCTCCACTGCGGCCTCTTGTGAAGGTTCCCATCTGATATAACGTCCATCCAGTATAATGCCACTGGCCAATGTGGTTCGTTTTAGGGGAGATACAGCCATGTTTCCAACCACTAAGTGCTACAGGGACCCATGCAGGCGTTTGAGTTTCATGGAGCCCCTAACCAAGGTACTGCTTGTACATCCCTGATTTAGCAGTCTACAAAATAAATGCAAACACTAATATTCCAACTTACATTTAGCTCAGTTCTATATCTGACTGATAAAAATTGCTTTAAGTTATCAATTATTTACTCTCAACCAAATGCTAACTGATCCGAGTTGAATGAATTACAATTATTTTCAAATCATTCTCATTGTTGCAGTGAGAATCATTTGGAAATAGCTCAAACAATCCATACGCTAATTGCAGTTAAAAAACAAAACAACAAAAAAACTGTATGGTTTGGGTGTGTTTCAATTATGGTGCAGAGTATCATAACCACATTTTGCTCTGTCTTCAGTCTGTTTTTCTCCGCTTCCTTACGGTTTATGGTTTCTTCCCTTTTTCTTTTTCAGTTTTTATCTTGTAAAATACATAAGTCAAAGTGGGGACTACCATGTCTTATGTTATTTTCCTCCGCTTGACAAAACTGAACAAAAGAGGAAGCTACCGTTTTGTCACTTCCTTCAGTTGTCACTACCGATGAATGGTAAAAAAGGCATTGCCTCACACATTGTGAGACAATATCTATGGAGGATCCAGCAGTCTCATCAATATATGAGAGTACAGCACTGATGCGTGTATCTGTGTGTGTGTGTCAATGTGTATGTATATCTGTGTAAGTATGTACGTGACAGTAAGTGTATATGTGCATACTGTACATTGCAGCAATCAAATACCAGACTACATGCAAAAACACCCATACAAGCAAATGCAAACATTACAAAAACACCCTTGCATTTAAAAAACTAAATCAAATACAAACACCCCTTCATAAAAACGCCAATACTACACATATATGCAATGGTACATACTAATACAACCCTACATTCACACACACAAAAACAGGTTTTCATTCAAACGTACAAACAATGCTCACAAATACAACCTTGTAAGGATGAGCAAATGGTAGATCCTCTGCTGGCATACCATCGTGGCATGACAAATGGGGATTTAGCTTTTAGTCACCCTTGCGCTAGAAGAAGGACCAAAACATTTATTGCACCAGAGCTATCTTTACATGAGTAAATCTATATATCTATCAGGGATATATCCATGGTGCAAATGGAGTGATATGGACCATGTCGCACAGACAATGCAGACCAGACGAGGGACTAGTACCCTACCATAATGTATATCTCAATACTATATACTATGACATCTTAAATATGACCGCTATGCATGTATAAAGGGGACTGTCTGAATGCATGCATGCATACATACATATCGAGTGTATCCCAGTATTTAAACATGGGTACAAGAAAATGTTGAGAGACATGCATCCACTCCTGGCTTAATTTACTTTCTCTATAGTATGAGTACAGGATGATAATTGACAGAAGGCTGATGTAATGAGCTATTTTTTTCCACTTAAGCATGTGGTTAAATGCGGGTGCATGCATTCCCTGTCATAAACAGACATTTTGGGGCTTTAACGAAAATGAAACCTATCAGATTGATGGGTAAAAAAACGAAACATAAATAATTACATGAAATGTACAAATCTAGGAAGATTTATTTGCAGACCTCAGCACCATCTAATACATTTTACATCATGCACCTATGATTTAATAAGTATATGAGCCCTACAATTACTATTAATTCAAGATAATCTGAGCATCAAACCAGTCTTGACTTATGCAAAAGCTTATTTTAAAATTGATCGAGGGACCCAACACTAATAGTGTGGTCCCTTGAATGATACAAGTCAATGTAGGACCACCCTGAAGTTGATTCTCTAATTATCTACTGCAAAGTATAAATTACATTTATATTTAATACAGCAAAGTGAGGTCTCAGAGCTCCTTGATGCCAGGTGTGAGTGCAGTGAGTGGAAATTAGATACGGAAAACAGTTTCAAGGGCATTTGAGTTCCTTCTAAGAATAGAAGCAGTGTCTTTCTGGTCTCTGATTTCCTAAGGTTCCTAACTCTATACGTTCCTGGGGAATATAGGGAGTATCAATAAATGCCTGCATATGTAATAAATTCCGCGAAAGAACATACCGGTAAGCAAATATGCAAAATGAGATCAGCCATGGAATACATGTGTCTTACATGGTGTACAACATTACAGAAAATCTGGTAGGATCGCAAATAAATACATTATTTACTGAACACCAAATTGTAGTGAATTGAAAACCCAATAGCAAAATGTTTTTTTTTTTTGTTTTTCACCCAAAAACAGTTGGTTGGAAAATTTTCTATTTACCACAATAAAATCTCAAAGCTGTGACATCGGAGTTGGAGATGTTTTCCATATTGTTTGTTTCTTTTATTATTTTGTGCAATTTGTCTTCGCGTTCAGGGCCCTCTTCACCTACTGTTATCAGACGTCATTTTGACAGCCTGCCCAGCCTTAAGGAGAATTCAAGGATCGCTGCTGCATTGTTTTAGTGCATGCTGCGCAGGCATGTCTAATGATGCGTGTCACCAGGGAATTAAAGTGGGACAGGACCCCGAAATCAGGACTGTCTTGCTAAAAGCAGGACTGTTAGGAGGCCTAGATTGAAAGCTTGTTTGAGCAGGGCCCTATTTGCCTCTTGTCAATATTTATTTATATGTCAATTACTTGTTGTGAAATATTCCATAACTGTACAATGCAGCGGAAAATGTCGGTGCTATATAAATGCTAATAATCATATTGTGCACATTTCTGCTGTGCTGTTTTTAAAAGGTCATTTAAGTCAAAAGTGTACAGGGAGTGCAGAATTATTAGGCAAATGAGTATTTTGACCACATCATCCTCTTTATGCATGTTGTCTTACTCCAAGCTGTATAGGCTCGAAAGCCTACTACCAATTAAGCATATTAGGTGATGTGCATCTCTGTAATGAGAAGGGGTGTGGTCTAATGACATCAACACCCTATATCAGGTGTGCATAATTATTAGGCAACTTCCTTTCCTTTGGCAAAATGGGTCAAAAGAAGGACTTGACAGGCTCAGAAAAGTCAAAAATAGTGAGATATCTTGCAGAGGGATGCAGCACTCTTAAAATTGCAAAGCTTCTGAAGCGTGATCATCGAACAATCAAGCGTTTCATTCAAAATAGTCAACAGGGTCGCAAGAAGCGTGTGGAAAAACCAAGGCGCAAAATAACTGCCCATGAACTGAGAAAAGTCAAGCGTGCAGCTGCCACGATGCCACTTGCCACCAGTTTGGCCATATTTCAGAGCTGCAACATCACTGGAGTGCCCAAAAGCACAAGGTGTGCAATACTCAGAGACATGGCCAAGGTAAGAAAGGCTGAAAGACGACCACCACTGAACAAGACACACAAGCTGAAACGTCAAGACTGGGCCAAGAAATATCTCAAGACTGATTTTTCTAAGGTTTTATGGACTGATGAAATGAGAGTGAGTCTTGATGGGCCAGATGGATGGGCCCGTGGCTGGATTGGTAAAGGGCAGAGAGCTCCAGTCCGACTCAGACGCCAGCAAGGTGGAGGTGGAGTACTGGTTTGGGCTGGTATCATCAAAGATGAGCTTGTGGGGCCTTTTCGGGTTGAGGATGGAGTCAAGCTCAACTCCCAGTCCTACTGCCAGTTCCTGGAAGACACCTTCTTCAAGCAGTGGTACAGGAAGAAGTCTGCATCCTTCAAGAAAAACATGATTTTCATGCAGGACAATGCTCCATCACACGCGTCCAAGTACTCCACAGCGTGGCTGGCAAGAAAGGGTATAAAAGAAGAAAATCTAATGACATGGCCTCCTTGTTCACCTGATCTGAACCCCATTGAGAACCTGTGGTCCATCATCAAATGTGAGATTTACAAGGAGGGAAAACAGTACACCTCTCTGAACAGTGTCTGGGAGGCTGTGGTTGCTGCTGCACGCAATGTTGATGGTGAACAGATCAAAACACTGACAGAATCCATGGATGGCAGGCTTTTGAGTGTCCTTGCAAAGAAAGGTGGCTATATTGGTCACTGATTTGTTTTTGTTTTGTTTTTGAATGTCAGAAATGTATATTTGTGAATGTTGAGATGTTATATTGGTTTCACTGGTAATAATAAATAATTGAAATGGGTATATATTTGTTTTTTGTTAAGTTGCCTAATAATTATGCACAGTAATAGTCACCTGCACACACAGATATCCCCCTAACATAGCTAAAACTAAAAACAAACTAAAAACTACTTCCAAAAATATTCAGCTTTGATATTAATGAGTTTTTTGGGTTCATTGAGAACATGGTTGTTGTTCAATAATAAAATTAATCCTCAAAAATACAACTTGCCTAATAATTCTGCACTCCCTGTACTTTTGTTGGTAAATGAGTCAAAGTGGGAGAGAAATCTATATTTATCTTCTTACCTTTATTCCAACTCCTTGATCTCCCACACTCATTTATCTCTCTTTATCAGTAGCTAATTTACATTAATTGGCTACTCGAAATATTAGTGATGATTACATCCCTTGATAGCCCTGACCTGGCTGACCAGCATATCTAAAAATCACTTAGATCAGTTCAGGGGTTCAGAAATTCTATGGAAGTCATTTGACCGACCGCAGGCATGATCCCATAGCCAAAAATAGTTCCACAGAATCGTAGCTAAGTGCCGCTGGAGGACCGACCGGGAACCACAAAGTTTTTATGCCGAAAATAGTTTCAGGGCATTCGCGGCCAAGTCCCCCTGAAGTCTATTCGCGGTGTTGGTCCATGCGAACAAGATGGCCACCACCTCGTGGTCGAATGGCACTTTGAATGGCTTCGGGAATTCGAAGTGCCGCTTTGAAAGTTCTAATTGTTCCTGTTATAAGTCCCAACAGGCACAAATAGTGTTTTCAACACTAGGTTAACACAGGGACCATGGTCACAGGGTAAGTATGCCCCTCCAAGGACCCATGATGAGGTCCAATTTGTCACAATAATTGAAAATGGAAACAGGACTGTCTCTCTCCAAGTAAATGGCACTACCATCAGCTCTATCACACAGGCTCGCTGGCTACGTGCTTTTTTTGGGGGGGAGGGGGTAACATGAGCGGTGAAGATGAGGATGGAGTCCGTTAATCTCCAAATCCTGCCAGTCCCATCTCAAAAACATACCTCACATACATCCCTATCTAATTCTAGATGAGGCTAATATGCTAGTCCATGCCGCTATACACTCTCGCATTAACTATTGCAATCTGCTTCTAATTTGCCTTACTCATTCCAAGCTTGCCCTTCACAGTTAATAATGAATGTGGCAGTAAGGCTCATCTTCCTCAGCTTTCTGTTTGCCCGCTCCCCTGCCCCCCCCCCCCCAATTTTAGTACTTATGCCATATGATCTAGGGCTCAAATAAAAATTTTAGTACTTGCTTACAAATCTCTATATAACAATGCTCTGACCTACATATTCTCACTAATATACAAGTATGTCCTGCCAAGGTCACTACGCTCTGCCGAAAAGTGACACAAGTCGTAAGAGTAGGGTGCATTTCATGTACAGGAAAACATGTGTCCTTCTTCAGTTCCTATTTGCACATCTGACGCCTAACTTCATGACTTCTCTAGGGCTGCACCATTCCTATGGAACTCCCTTCCTTCTCCATTAGTTTCTCACCCATTCTTTATAATAATTAAAAAAAGATTGAAAATTCACTTATTTAGGAAAGAATATCAATTAAACCTTTCATAGCTCTCCCTCAACTGTGTCATCCAAAAAAACTAAGTCTTCATTGTAAACTATTCTAACAAACTACTTTCCTGTACATGAAATGCATCCCACTCTTACTTCTTGTGTCACTTTACCTTACTCCTTGAAGAATGTAAGCTTGTTTGAGCAGGGCCCCCTATACCCTCTGTTCCTATGAAACCAACTCGTCTTGTTGCAAATACTTGTCTGTTAGTCCACATAAAAAAATTCCATGCAGTTTGCACAGTTCTTTGCTGGGACACATTTCAATATTTATTGACGGTCTCCCTCTAGTGACCATCTGTGCATCTCACAAGTGAATTACGGTTCTTAGATTGTGTTGCCATCTATTAGTTTGACCAAACAGGAATTGTGGATTTCACAATGGATTAACAGTCACAATAGTAAAAAGGACTGCACAAAGTCAGAATTAACAATCAGCCCAGTTTGGAACAGGATTCAAATTAAATTTTTCAAGCAAAAGGTGAGTATTGTTTTAGTGGTGTAAAAAAAAAATAAAAAAAAATTGAGGTTTAGATATATTCTTTTAACGTTGCAAAGCCATGAGAAATGCTACCATGATTGTATTTTTGTACATTTACTTTCCTTCTTGAGCAAAAGATGAACAGTATCTGCAAAAATCACAGAAGTCCTCCACACTTTTCACAGAAGCAAGAAATTTGAAAATCTAGAAATGCACTGTATACTCCAGATGCATG
Source organism: Pelobates cultripes (assembly GCA_933207985.1). NCBI lineage: Eukaryota > Metazoa > Chordata > Amphibia > Anura > Pelobatidae > Pelobates > Pelobates cultripes. The sequence continues at coordinate 201,080,408 of OW240917.1, read as the reverse complement.
ATCTGTCTAATTTAATTTTTACTTCCTGCATGGTCCTAATGCCTGCTGCACAATGGAAGCGCATCTAATGATGCGCTTGTGTTGTATTGGCTGGGAACAGTGCCTTTGTGTCCCCAAATGCGGGACACTAGGGAACTAAAGCGAGATAAGACCCAGAAATCAGAATTGTCCCTCTAAAAGCAAGACTATTGGAAGGCCTGTCTTGGACTGCAAGCTTCTTTGAGAAGAGCCTTATTCACTTCTGTCAATATGTCAATTACTTTTTGTAAAATATTCATATTCTATAACTGTACAGTGCTGTGGAAAATGTTGTTGCTATATAAATGCAATAATATTAATATTGTGGGGGAGGCAGAGCCTGACCTTCCAGCAGATCAGACATGTGGCGCTTGAGCTCTTGATAACTGGGCTGGTTCAGGGGTGCTATGCCAGGCCCACAAGCTATTATATCTATTCAAGTGCACCACCTGTGTAAAGAATGAACAGATTAAAGGACCACTATAGGCACCCAGACCACTTCAGCTTAATAAAGTGGTCTGGGTGCCAGGTCCAGCTAGGGTTAACCCATTTTTCTATAAACATAGCAGTTTCAGAGAAACTGCTATGTTTATATTAGGGTTAATCCAGCCTCTAGTGGCTGTCTCATTGACAGCCGCTAGAGGCGCTTGCGTGCTTCTCACTGTGATTTTCACAGTGAGAAGACGCCAGCGTCCATAGGAAAGCATTGTGAATGCTTTCCTATGAGACTGGCTGAATGCGCATGCGGCTCTTGCCGCGCATGCGCATTCAGCCGAGGAGGAGGAGAGCTCCCCGCCCGGCGCTGGAGAAAGAGGTACGTTTAACCCCTTCCTCACCCTAGAGCCCAGCGGAAGGGGGACCCTGATGGTGGTAGTGAATTAGGGGTAACAACACACGAGAAGGATTTGGAAATTGTTATAGACAACAAATTAGGCAGAAATATGCAATGTTAATCGGCAGTTGCTAAGGTCAGTAAGGTTTTGTCATGTATAAATAGGGGGATACATTTTCGGGATGAAAATATAATTTTGTCTCTTTATAAAATCGCTGGTAAGACCACATCTGGAATATGCGGTGCAATTTTGGGCACCTGTTCTAAAAAAGGATATCATGGCACTAGTAAAAGTGCAAAGACAGGCTACAAAATTAATAAAAGGAATGGAACATTTTCGCTATGAAGAAAGGTTAACAAATTTAAACCTCTTTAGTTTAGAAAAACGTTGCCTCAGAAGGGATATGATAACGTTATACAAATATATCCGGAGCCAATACAAACCATTATGTGGAAATCTATTCACAAACAGGACTGTACATAGTACATGAGGTCATGCGCTTAGACTGGAATAAAGAAGATTTAGTCTGAGGCAAAGGAAACATTTTTTACAGTAAGAAAAATACGAATGTGGAATTCTGTGCCTGAAGAAGTGGTTTTATCAGAGTCTGTGCAGATGTTTAAACAGCAACTAGATGCTATTTCAACTGTAGGGTAGCGTCAACTGTAGGGTAGCTTTTTGATCCAAGGATACATCGGACTGCCATTCTGGGGTCAAGAGGGGATTTTTTTTCCCCCTAGTTTGTTGCAAACTTGGAAGTGCTTCAAATTGATTTTCTTTGCCTTCTTTTGGATCAACAACAAAAATCAAATGTGAGGAAGGCTGAACTTTATGGACACATGTCTTTTCAGCCTTTGTAACAATTTAGCCCAACACGCCAGTGTTCCTGGCCAGCACACCTCTGCACATCTAAAAGAAGGAGAAGAAGTCCTCCATGGCTATCACCTGTTCCTGCCCCCAATAATAAAAGTTCCCTATACCTTACATTAAGCAGCTATTCTAAGGCAATTACAATCACTGCAAAATAGTTAACTATGCATTAATTAAGTTATATTTCCATTACCAAAATTCAACAACTAAAAAGGACTTGATAAACCGTTGACAACAACACTTTTCAACAAATAAAAAATGCAACTGTTTTGCACAAGAAAACAAACATTACATACACCTCACCAGATTTTACGTCACTTGGAAGCAATGTCACCACACTCATGCAAACTATTTATTAAAGGACCACTATAGTGCCAGGAAAACACACTCGTTTTCCTGGCACTATAGTGCCCTGAGGGTGCCCCCACCCTCAGGGACCCCCTCCCGCCGGGCTCTTAAGAGAGGAAGGGGTTAAACACTTACCTTTCTCCAGTGCCGGGCGGGGAGCTGTACTCCTCCTCTCCTCCTTGCTCGCGACGTCATCGGCTGAATGCGCATGCGCGGCAGGAGCCGCGGCGCATTCAGCCGGTCGCATAGGAAAGCATTTACAATGCTTTCCTATGGACGCTATGCGTTCTCACTGTGATTTTCACAGTGAGAAGCAGCAAGCGCCTCTAGCGGCTGTCAATGAGACAGCCACTAGAGGCTCTGGAGGCTGGATTAACCCTCAGTATAAACATAGCAGTTTCTCTGAAACTGCTATGTTTAAAAAAAAAAAGGGTTAATCCTAGAGGGACCAGGCACCCAGACCACTTCATTAAGCTGAAGTGGTCTGGGTGCCTAGAGTGGTCCTTTAAAGCAAAGTGTAAGGGAGTACATTTACACTGATAAAAAAAACTTAGCAAAATCGATAATATGGAAATTACACATGTGCAGTATAGCTAAAATGACTGTTATGAACGTGCTCAAAAAAATCAAAATCAAAAAGGTTAATGTTTATATGTTACCTATTATCCTCGCTAGTACATTATATAAAAGGGAAGGTTAGATATTACAATATGGATCCATTTTGTTTGTAGTTAAAATGAAACAAACATTAATCTCATTTTAAACGGCATCATAGTCCAGCAATATAGATTGCAAGAAAATGTATAGAATTTGATTTTAAAGCTCTTTAAAATGTTGGTTCCTCTCTACCCGTCATCCTCTATATTAGACCTGTGTGTAGGTGCAAACAGGGTCTAATGCCAAGGACTGAGTCACAGTGGGAGCAGGAGGAACCTTCCCAAGGCCATTCTCTTTCTCCTGTTATAGTGTTACTATCCCAGCACGAGTTTCTCACGCTCAGGGCCAGCGCATCCATAAGGCGGCACAGGTCGCCAGCACAGGCCAGCAAGGGGGCGCAAAAATCCAAATCTACTGCCTCTGGCTGGGGACTCTGATTTTTCAACTTAACTCTCTCTCCCTGCAGCCAGCAAAGTCGGCTGGCCCCTTTTAATTATGTCAGGAGGAGGTGTCGTGACTTTGACTGCTCTTCTCCCAGACTCCCCAGCAGAGTGCTGTGGAGTCCTGGAGTAGAGCAATGGAAATCACGCTCCCTCCTCCTGACATCATAAGGAAAGGCCGGCCGAATGACTTCCCTGGCTGCTGGTACTGTTCCTGTCCCACCTGACCACCAGGGACAAGGCTTCCCCATTCCCTGGCCCAAGTTTTTTTTGTTTTACTTTTAAGCAGCCTCTGCCCTCCCTCTACAGTCCCTGCCCCTCTCTACAGTCCCTAACCCCCCTTCTATAGCTCATGTGCCCCCTCACAGCACCTGTACCCCCACTACAGCACCAGTACACCTTTAGAGCCCCTGCCCCCCCTTTCTACAGCCCCTGTCCCCCCTTTCTACAGCCCCTGTCCCCCCTTTATATAGCCCCTGTGCCCCCACCACAGCCCCTGCCTCCTTTCTATACCCCCTGTGCCTGCCTTCTACAGGGGCACAGGAGCCCCTGTGCCCCTCTATAGTCCATGATGACCAGGGATAAGGTAGTCTCAGCCCTTGTGCCCACATAAATCCCCTGTATTCCCCTTTACAGCCCTTGTATTCCCCTCTACAGCCCCTGCTCCCCCTTTTTTATCCCGTTCCTTCTATAGCCCCTGTGCCCCTCTCAGCTCCTGTGCCCCCACCACAGTCCCTGCCTCCTTTCTATACCCCCTGTGTCTATAGCCCTTGTGCCCCCTCTCAGCCCCTGTGCCCCCTTTCTACATCCCTTGCCTCCCCTTCTACAGCCCCTGTTCCCCTCTCTATTGCACCTGTCCCCCTAACGGTGTCTGTGTGTGTCTGTATGGCTGGAAAAAAGAAAGAGACAAACAAAGAGGCTGGGGTAAGTAAGAGACACACAAAAAGGGGTTATGAGATACACAGGTGAAGATGCAAAATGCATCTTCACCTGTGTAGCCAATAATTCTTGCACCGGCCCTGCTCATGCTTGTTGGATGAGTAAAGGATGCACCTGCGCAGATGTGCTGGCAATAAAGTTAGCAGTAAAAATCTGCACTGCTTGGGGGAAGTATCCGAGCAGACATGGCCAATCCCAAAAGACAGTGGGGGAAACAGGGGTAAATGATAGAGCATTGTAAAATTCTGAGATATTGGTGCTGGAGAGAAAAATTGCAGCTAAGTAATGATGTAACAGCTCCCAAAGCAAACACTATCATAAATCATATATTTATTGCCTTGGGAGCGGTTATCTGTTAAAGGGAACCTGTTATGACCAGCTCACTTTAACGTTGCAATTTTATCTTATTGGACTTATGTTTATTGACGACAAAAGTTAAGCCTGGTTTTCACTTGGAAATGATTTCTATCTTTGACAGGATTGGCGGTAAGTTATACAGGATTGTGATCAGGCTAAAAACAAACATACAAAACCAGCTGACGTTCAGAAATCATTTTCAAAGGTAAACAATCACAGGACTGTTTAATGGTCACATAACATGTACAATGCACAGTGTGTTAAACCATACATTATAGAGACTTGTCAAAAAGTGCTTTAAAAAATAGAAATAATCTGTCACAGTACAATATACAACAGTGGCAAATTAATTTGTGTTAAAAAACATGAGAGGTTTGGATTACAAAAAGAGAAGGAAAAAAACAAGTGTAATGCTTCCATTGTCTAGTATATTCAAATATAATATGACAAACATATTATAAATGAAGTAGTCAACATTGTTTATTTCTAAAAAGCAAATTGTGGTGAATTGACATATGAATTGCACTATTCTGGATAGAATATTAGAATCTGAGGAAAAAAGCAGGGGAATAACAAACATAGAACGTGACGGCTGATAAGAACCATTCGGCCCATCTAGTCTGCCCAATTTTCTAAATACTTTCATTAGTCCCTGGCATTATCTTATGGTTAAGATAGCCTTATGCCTATCCCAAGACTCAATTACTTTAGCTAATCATGGGTCTTCTCAGCATTACAGCAGCATGTATCTCTCAGTGAACTTGTGTTCCATGTCAGATTAATTTTTACTCTTGCAAAGAAAAGCTGAAAATAGTAAGATTTTGAAAAAATAAACAAGCTAACTTTAAATCTCTCATTACAGTCTTTAAAATGGATATTTAAAAAGACAACATACACCACAATGAAATAATGCCACATCCCGTTATATTTTTTTTAAAATATGGCAGCTTGCTTAGATTAAAATAGTTTTCACCTGGTGGGAATATTTTGTCAAATTAATTTTTAGTGAAAGTGCCAGTTTGATGTTCAGCCTGTCTATATCTACACAGGATGCTGTGAGGAGTAACAAATAATACTTCTTCAGTAGTAAAGTATCTACCGTTTTCTGGATCTTGAAGTAAGTTTACAACGAAGAACAATAAAAGAATAGTGTGTAGTATACCCCGGCGCTAAAATATACACACGTCACAGTGCTGTTGATCGATCCTTCTGGGACAGGAAGGCAGAAGTGATGCGACAGGATGAAGGCTGAAAAGCCGAAACGTGTTGTGTTTTTGTACTCTGCTTTAAGGATTTTATCCATACAGGATTCAGGCTTCTTGCATGTAAGGATTTTTATGTTATTTGTTCTAATAAATGTAAACTTGGTTCTAACTGGATTTTATCTGCCTCTATCAAATACTGAGAGGATCAAAAGAAACGACCTCAAGTCACTGATACCGGTTCATGCTATTATACCTGAGACAGTTCTATACAGGCTCATGAAAATGTGAGTGGAACCTAATAAGATTTTTCTATATATCATATAGCTAAATTCAGATTGTATTGCCCTATGTGAGTGCGGATAGGACCACTATAGTGCCAGGAAAACAAACTTGTTTTCCTGGCACTATAGTGTTAATAGGTCCCTCCCACCCTCAGGGTCCCCCTCCTGCCGGGCTGAAGGGGGAGGAAGGGGTTACAATCTTACCGTTCTCCGGCGCCGGGTTCCCTCAGCGCTGGGGACTCTCTTTCTCCTTCCGACGTCATCGGCTGAATACGCATGCGCGGCAAGAGCCACGCGCATTCAATCAGTCCATAGGAAAGCATTCACAATGCTTTCCTATGGACGCTGGGGTCTTCTCACTGTGAAAATCACAGTGAGAAGCACGGAAGCGCCTCTAGCGGCTGTCAAAGAGACAGCCACTAGAGGCTTGATTAACCCTAGTGTAAACATAGTGTTGCACTCTCGTGCTTGTTCTCTGAAACTGCTATGTTTACACCTGCAGGGTTAACCCTAGATGGACCTGGCACCCAGACCACTTCATTAAGCTGAAGTGTTCTAGGTGCCTATAGTGTTCCTTTATCTTTTGCAGCTCTACTGAAAGGGAGCCATATATGATATATATGAATTTTGTATATCTCTACATCACTGGTATTATTCACCTGTGCATACTACTAAACACGTTGATCTTAATTCACTGAGGTTTTTTACAACATTTTTGTCAATCGATAAGCCACTTATTGTTTGCATTTTGTGATTAATTGTTTTCAATTAACTGGAATAAAATAAATATTTTTTATAAACTAGCAACAGTATAGCTTTTTAATTGTGGGACAATATTGCCAACAGCATAGTCTTAAGTGCTGAGAAGTGTGTGGCATGGGGGAACCAGATAGCCCTTCTACAGGCAGTCCTGCTCTTATTCAAAGCAACGACATGCTCTGTAGTTACCATGATTATTCCTCAAGTGAGCACTTCTTTCTCATGGGTAAAGAAACATAAAAAGTAGAGTGCCAAAAGTAATTTAATTATGATGCCAAAGTGCTGACTAAGAAGCCAGTCATGTAGAAAGAGGGTGGACCAAAAGATAAACCAGGTATGAGTGTGTACACACACTAGTGTACCCCAAAACACCCCACCCTCCCAGGTCATGGTAGTGATATCTGTGCTGCAAAAGAGATGAGCATTGCATTAACACCTACAAAAACAATGTTTTATATAATTTATATTTAAAATACATTTTCCTTGTTTAAGGGTATTTCATAAATTAAAGCATCTTGACAGGTTCAGTTTAATAGAAATTAGTTTGAGAGTGTAAGTTTGCAAGTTAGTATGCACTGAGTTGAACAAAAGTTGAACAAATGTGTGCATAAATTGGTGTATCTGTGAACTATGAATGAGAGTAATGTTTCTTACCCTCATTGGATGTATGTCTGCATACGGAGGCTTCCCTTCAGCCATTTCAATTGCAGTTATACCAAGTGACCAAATATCTGCTACACCATTATATCCAATCTCTTGTATGACCTCTGGAGCCATCCAGAAAGGCGTTCCTATGACAGTGTTTCGCTTTGCCATAGTATCCTAATAGAAAATAGATAAATAAATCAGCTGTCAAAGTTACATCTGAGTTACCTGTGTTTGCCATTTTGACAGTAAAATTGCTAAACATATTTTCATACAATATCACTGAAATATATCGTAACACAATGTAGTGACTACTTTATGTGATGTATTTTCCTTCTGCTTGACAAATCTTGACAAAAGGCAGATCTACCGGTGTCAAATCACTATTGAAGGCTGTAAGGAAAAAGGCATTGATTATGGAGACTTCTGCAGTCTCGCAGGACCCTCCACAGACAGTGTTGCACTCGCGTGTTTGTTAAAAAGAACACCGCACTGTTGTGGGATCGTGGCAGACATAGAGTTGAAGATGATCCCCCAGATGGACATGGCATGGGCCACAAGGGACAGCTTCAGGAAAGTAGAAGTTACTTTCCCCTGCATCCCCAGATCACTGCACACCAAGAAGTGATGTCACCATCAAGGTGACAGAGCTTCTTTAAAATATTGCGGACTTGAACGTTTAATAGTGATAGATATATGCTTACAGTAAAAGGGAAAACCTGTTTAAAACTCAGCTGTACTCTTACTGCAGGCTATATATTTTCTCTGATGCATGTGTGCAGACTGGAGTTTTGTTTTGTTCCTGCTGTCTTCATTGCCCCTTCAAATGATGCCAATCCAAAATAGATTTTGGTTATGAATTAGCCTCTGACACTCTATTAGCTCAGGCTTTAATATTGTGATGCCTATGCAGAGCACCAACCATAATTTAGAATAGTCAACTGAAATGATTCACAGTATTTAACCACTAAGGGATATCTGCAGAGTATAAAATGGTCTGGGAAGAGAGAGAGAGAGATATCGTATTTCTCTGGGGAGCATTCAGCATCCCCATGCAGAGTGTGGAGACACTGCACGTAGGTCATCTGAGTGCCTGCACCTAGAGGAGTTACTAAGCAGCAGTCTAAGCACTGCCTTTTCTCTGAAAAGGTAGTGTTTCCATTGAAAATCCTCCAGGGACATGCTATAGGCACCAGATTCACTGCATTATGCAGTTGTGGTTCTGGTGACTACAAAATCACTTTAATGAGGCAGTATTTGTGTATAGATCATGCCTCTGAAGTCTCACTGATCAATTCATTGCTGTTTTGGAGTTAAAAATCATGTTTGCATCTGTTGATGCATCCCTAGCCACACCTCACTTGTGCTTGCACAGAAAAAAAAATGGTTTCAGTTTCAAATCAGATGTTAACTTACTTTAAATGATTTTATCTCCTGTTGTGTAAATTGAACTCATACTGGAGGATCCTGTAAGGTCTAGCAAACTATTAACAGTGCAGGAGATAATAAAGTCTAACTTTAACAGAATTTGCAATAAAGGAAGTGTAAACATTAGATTTCACTTTACAGGAAGTGTTTAGGAAGCTGTGCACGTTACACGCATGTGTGACTAGGGCTGTATAACCAATACAATTTAACTCATAAATGGCAGAGAATTGAGCAATGAGACTAAACTGGGAATGATCTTTATACAAAAACTGCCTCATTAAGCTAAAGTTGTTTTGGTGATTATTATGTCCCTTTATCAGAAAACAGAGAATCACATCAAAAAGGTTAACAATGTGTTACTGTTTTCCACAGAGGTGACAGCTTCCGTTAAATGGGATACTCCATGCTGAAGGTAACCAATTGTTAATGTATCATACAGATGAAAAAAATATTTTTTTTAAACAAGATTTATAAAAAAAAGAAGCATTCAGCATACAAAAATGTAATATTGCTTATAAATTTGACAGTACTCATTTTGGTGCTAAAGAACATTTTAACTAGGCTTTAAACCCTTCATGTTTCAGTTAAAATCCCCCAAAGTGTTGCCACCAGATTCAGAGGGCAGCCAGGAATGTATACTTACAGTTAGCTGGCCTGCTACACCAAAATCTGCCAATTTTGCAATTCCTTCGGAATTTAATAATATATTTCCAGCCTTGATATCTCTGTGTATTTTTCTCATAAAATGAAGATATTCAAGCCCTTTAAGAGTTGACTGCAAGATTGTAGCAATTTCATCTTCTTTTAGCTGCAGATACATGAACAGTATGTTAGATTTGAATGGCTTATATATACCGTACAGAAGAACTTTCTAAATCAGCTGCCACTAGATTTCCCAATAGGTTAATCCTTTGTAGCCAATCAGGAAGGTTCTGCAATAAATCATGGATCATAAAAATAAAAACACATTATCAGCAATCTGTAACTGATCATCAAGATTCAAGCAGGAATCTCTGCTATATCATACTAGCTAAGCGAGTAATAGTTTGTGACGGTTCCTGAATTAACTAATCGCTGTAGAATACTAAAGATATTTTTTTTGCATCATATTAGTGGTGTTTGCAATCATTACTGATATATCATGTTTTTTACTCTTTTTGAAATAAAAGCTATGATTTAATTTTACTATTTTACAGCAGCCATATTTTTTCCTCTCCCTGTTTGAATATGTACACTAGAGCGATGATTAAGGTTAGCAGATGATACCACCTCTTTGAATGATTTTTCCAGGACCCTTAGATTATAGTTAAAACACAATTCTACACATTATAGGTTTGTGTGGCAGCACAACTACACTTAAAGTAACACTAAAGTGTTAGGAATACAAACCTTTCCATGTCTCTAGTTATAGAAACGCCCCTTTCTCTGTATTGTGCCATAAAAAAAAAAAAAAAAAAAGTTTTAATTTACTTGTTTCCAGTGGCGAAAAGAGCATTGGGCCCTGATGTGAATGTGAGGCGAGTGACACACACATCCGATCCTCCCCTATAGGAAAGCATTGGATCAGTGCTTTTCTATGGGGGCTTCTGTATCACAAGACCAAGTTTTACTCGGTCAGTGGCTGGAAATGCTTTATCTTAAATGGTTAAATTGACAGGACCACTGCACCAAAGTCACTTCATTGAGAAGAACTAATGTTACTCTGCTGTGAATGCAGCTAGATTTGTAGATTCTACTGCAAAACACAGAACAAAAAAGAAAAGAAACAAGAGAGAAACTGTTGGAAAGCCTATAGAAAGCTAAAGGAACACTATAGGGTCAGGAACACAAACCTGTATTCCTGACCCTACAGTGTTAAATTCATCATTTAAGTGGCTTCTAGACCCCTTGATCCCTTAAAAGGGTTCAAACCTACTACTTTTTTTTACAGGGCCTTGCGTGTTTGCCAGCACTAGGCCCGCCCGTGTTCCGGACCTTTGGATAACATCATTAGAATTGATCATCTTAGCCAATTCAATGCTTTCCCTATATTGGCGGAGACTGCAAAGGAAGCGGGGTGGGGGTGGAGCTAAACAGTGGACTGGCCAATCAACATCTCCACTGAATTAACGCATCTCTTGAGGTGTCCCTACACTTTAAAGGGATTCTATAGTGCCAGGAAAACAAACTTGTTTTCCTGGCACTATAAATTTCCTCTCTGTCAAGGCCCCCCTCCCGCGGCACTGAAGGGGTTAATAACCCCTTCAGTCACTAACCTGGGGCCAGCGCCGATGTCCCTCGGTGCTGGCTCAGCTCCGCCCACGCTCCTCCCCTGCTGAAGTCCGCAGGCGGAGGAGACCTAATGCGCATGTGTGGCAATACAACCCACTTTAGGATCTCTCCATAGGAAAGCATTGTTCAATGTTTTCCAATGGGGAAAATCTGACACTGGACTTCCTCATACAGAGCAAATGTCCGTTTCCAGAAGCCACTAGAGGAGCCACTAGAGGAGTTAATCAGCAGTAGTTATTGCAGTTTATAAAAAATTGCAATAATTACTATTGCAGGGTTAAGAGTGATGGGAGTTGGCACCCAGACCACTTCAATTAGCTGAAGTGGTGTGGGTGCCTACAGTGTCTCTTTAATGTAAACACTGCCCTATCTCTGTAGAGACCGTGTTTACAGCAAAAATCCTGCAGGGACTGACTATACTCACCAGAACAACTACAATGAGCTGTAGTTGTTTTGGTAACTATAGTGTCCCTTCAATTAAAAAAATAAAATTAATAAAAAATGTAACAATTTCAGTGAGAATTTTAAATGTTGGGCCAAATTGGAAAAGAGCAGATTTTTAAAAGATTTTAATTCAGTTATACATTGGACTTCACTTTGAATTCTTGATAAATTAACAATTTAGAGCATAACCCTGAGCATGTAACCCTGTAAAAAAAAAAAGGAGCTGAGTGAGTTCCACTTTGTAATACTTACATTAGGTTTATGATTTTAGTCATCCTTCAACTAAAGAGATATAGATATATAGAGATATATATCAGGACCGGGCTGACAGCCCTGATCATCCTGGCTAATTTCATTTAAATAATTTTCCCCTCAGACTGTGCCAGGCTGTGTCAGTCCGAGGGGAGTAAAGAGGGACTAGCTGGGGGCTGGTGCGGCCGCAATTAGAAGACCGGTCAGTCTCCCTGCACAATTTACCTTAATTTTGACCACATGCCCTGCCTCCACACACAAGCCCCACCTCCTGAACATAGCTCCGCCCACCTCATGTAAGCTCCGCCCCCACACACATTGCTCGCTGGAAAGAAGAGGCTACAAAATGGCAACTTCACCTACCAGGGCCAGGTAAGTTTCAGCCATGACAGTGATTTTGTGTGTGTGTGTGTGTGCCTGATAGTGAGTGAGCTTGTCTGCATGTATGTGTGTGTGTGCGCGCCTGCTAGTGAGTGAGCTTGTCTGTGTGTGCTAGTGAGAGAACTTGTGTGTGTGCGTGCCTGCTAGTGAGAGAGCTTGTGTGTGCACCTCCTAATGAGATAGCTTGTGTGTGTGTGCCTCCTAGTGAGATAGCTTGTGTGTGTGTGCTTTCTAGTGAGATAGCTTGTGTGTGTGTGTGTGTGTGGGTGCCTGCTAGTGACATAGCTTGTGTGTGTGTGTGTGTGTACCTGCTAGTGAGATAGCTTGTGTGTGTGCACTCTAGTGAGATAGCTTGTGTGTGTGTGTGTGTGCCTGCTAGTGAGTAAGCTTGTGTGTGTGCGCCTGCTAGTGAGTGAGCTTGTGTGTGTGTGCCTACTAGTGAGTGAGCTTGTGTGTGTGTTTGTGTGTGCATTCTAGTGAGTGAGCCTGTGTGTGTGTGTGAGCTTGTCTGTAGTAAGCTTGTGCGTGTCAGAGTTTGTCTGTACTGTCTGTCAGTGAGCCTAATTGTGTGCATCTGTAAGCTTGTGTATTTAAGTCAATGAGCTTATGTATATCAGTGAGATTGTTTGTCTATGAGGCTGTGTATCAATGAGCTTGTATGTGTCAGTAAGATTGTCTGTGTCTGCATGTGAGAATGCTTACTGTATAATTAAATATTTTACTCTGAAAGGACCAATATTTTATATTAGAAAAAAATAAATAGATAAATTAACCAATAATATGTAAGGGGCTATGTTTTGCCACCCCAGATGATGGAGTCATAAAATTATATATATATATATTTATTTTTTTTTATTTTATTTTTTTATGACTCCATCATATAAAAAAACCTCAATCATCTAGGGTGGCAAGACATAGCCCTATTGGTTAATACATGGCACAATGACTTATGGGGCTGGCATAGATTTTTTTCCGGGGCTGCTTTGTATCCCCAGTCCGGCCCTGATATAGTGTGTTTTCCTTCCTTACTTCAAAACTAAATAAAATAGAATTAATACATTCTTACTAAATAAACTTCCTCTATGCCATATAATTATCTTGATATCTCAATTTGAGTCATCACAAACTATATATAGCAATCATATCTCGCTAATAAATCATATAAATGTTTGGCGTTTACATTCTACTACATGCTCTCCAAAAAAACATGAAGTGAAACTCCTTAGAACATGCCATTTCTCACCACATGCAAAACACACTTCCTCTTCTCATAGTTCAGTATTGTTACACTGCATCATCTTAAAGGACCACTATAGTGCCAGGAAAACATACTCATTTTCCTGGCACTATAGTGCCCTGAGGGTTCCCCCACCCTCAGGGACCCCCTCCAGCCCGGCTCTGGAAAGGGGAAAGGGGGTAAAACTTACCTTTTTCCAGCGCTGGGCGGGGAGCTCTCTGCCTCCTCTCCTCCTCCGAGGCTGAATGCGCACGCGCGGCAAGAGCTGCGCACGCATTCAGCCCGTCGCATAGGAAAGCATTTACAATGCTTTCCTATGGACACTTGCGTGCTCTCACTGTGAAAATCACAGTGAGAAGCACGCAAGCGCCTCTAGTGGCTGTCAATGAGACAGCTACTAGAGGATTAGGGGGAAGGCTTAACCCATTCATAAACATAGCAGTTTCTCTGAAACTGCTATGTTTATTAAAAAATGGGTTAACCCTAGCTGGACCAGGCACCCAGACCACTTCATTAAGCTGAAGTGGTCTGGGTGCCTAGAGTGGTCCTTTAAACTGTCCCAATTAGCATGCATGCATTCTATTCTGCCTTTGCATATCTGTAAATGGAAAATGCCTTGCTCAACTAACTGCTTGACTTATTCCAGCACAGGTCCCCAAGCTACCAGACAACTTACCAGAGTAAAAAAAACAAACCTAAATATAAGAAACTCCGCTATTGCACACTGTGCACAAGAGTAACTTCAGCACTTTGTACATATAAACCAAATTCAGTGTAAGTTCCGAGGGGCACTGTAACGTCTTCACCTCACTGAAGGGGTTATAGTTTCTGGAGTCCCCTGGCATTGTCCTTCTCATTCACTGTTAAACAGTTTTTAATGTTTTAATGCTAAATGAGATTCATCAGCAGCCCATCACCTATGTACTGCTTGGGATAGTGAGGAAGCATTATCTTGAGCAGTAGTGAATGGCAGTGATACTGGCCTTCTAACCGTCCTATTATTGGAATGACAGCCCTAATTTTTGGTCCTGTCCCACCATCTGACTTTGGGGAATTAAAACAGTACTCCCTGCATGGTCAGCCCTTGGTGGGCTGGCCTACTTGATTGGCATGTTGCCTGGGGTGCGTTCACCCCTTTGGGCAGAGCCAGTGACTCAATATATCCAGTGGGCTTTGGACTTTAACACTGAAGGAAGGTCAAACTTTTGAAAATGGGACTCCAGGCACTATAACCAATTCCATGAGATGAAATTATTATAGTGCCTATAGTGTCCTATTAAAGGGACACTATAGGCAACCAGACCACATAAGCTCATTGAAGTGGTCTGGGTGCAGTGTCCCAAGTCCCTTAGCCCTTTTTAAGAAACTGCAATAATTCCCTTTGTGGGTTACCACCACCTCTAGTGGCTGTCTGGGACTTCAGGGTTGTTAAGTGCATTTTGGTCGCCTAACTGACGCTGAACATCTTCACATCCAGCATCTTCGGAAAGCCCTTGGTGCTTTTCCTATGGGAAAGCACTAATGCGAGCTCTGCCATTGCCGCACATTTGTTCCCCCCCCGCCATTTTCGGGAGTGGAGGCAGAGCCCGAACCAGCGCCAAGGGACATTGACGCTGGATTTAGAGGTTTTTAACACATTCTGCACCACAGAGGTGGAGGATCCTTAGAAACAGAGGGGCACTATAGTTCTGGCAATCTAGTTTCCCTTTAAGGCTTTTTTTTTTTTAAATGACAAAAGGACTTAGAGTATGACTTTTATGAACGTGATAGAGGGTGGTCTTGTGGTCCAGTCCATAATAAGGAGATTCACTCATTTTGGGATACACAGTAGAATATTATGTTTCTTTTCAGATTATTTTAAAATAAACATATTTTTGAAAAACATATTTCAAAACCGTATTAAACATAAATATAACAGTGTCAATCTAAGTAAAATAAAAGGGGGAGGGAAAAAATAATAAGAGGGTAGGGGTTTCCATTCATTATTGTATAAAATGTAATTATCAGATTTATATATAGCAAAATATAAAAACAGACAATTTATGATTATGTGCATTCTAATTTCTGTATAAATCTGCATTAGTTCTGCAGTGATATTATAGACAATTCCATGTGGCCTTATAGCTTTACAAAAGTGGTCAGTTGTTCCATTTACCCAAAGGGTTAGGAAACCTAACCCGATTCTCCATCACTCAGTCTAGATATAGAAAATGCATTTGACAGCATTACTTGGCCTCACCTAATTTGAGTCTTGAAACAATCCTACTTTGCCTTATTTGCTTTATTAAAAATCTCAAACACAGTCCAGTTTCTTGTGTCAAGACAAACGGTCTTGACTCCCCATATTGCTCTATGGGTAGAGGAGTTAAACAGGGCTGTCAATTATCGCCTTTATAATTTAATGTAGCCATAGACCCACTACATCTAGGGAGGGGTTCTCCTCCTTCACTGTATATCTTTGGAACCGGGGGATCTAGGTGAACCACATATCCAAAATTCACCCAGATCCGTTCAGTAGTTTGGAAGATACAGTTTAATGCAGATTCCGCAGAACATATACAGGCTATATGAAAAACAATTACCGTATAACATGTCCCCTGTTGTATAGTCCAAAACCACTGCACATTGTCTCTGTGCACCAAATACCGGCGAGACGGCACCGTGTAGAAAAGTCCACACAGTGTCTGTGAGTTAAAATGCCCGCCATCCATTGTTCTCACCATGTGCTTCATCCATTGTCCTCACCATGTGCCTCTGATATAAGAAATGGTGGCCACCCAGTAACTCCACAGTATGTCCCCAGATGGTTCTTAAAGGGCCAGCAGCAGCACAACACAAATCCATTATGCCCAAATCATGTATTTAAAGGGCAATACATCCCAGGGGCCATAGTCACATGGCAGGAGGCTGGCAATCAGTCTTCTCCAATGCCCAGTGGAGAGGTCGGTTTCACCACATTTCTCCCCTTTCCCAAAAAGACTAACAAGATATCTGACCTCCTGTCGGTCAGTGCCTTGGTTAGTCCAGCAACCCACCCATAAAACAATCAACAGAGTGGCCTACCCACAAGAATTGGTTACTGCACCTGGGGTAGTGGGTAGCTTGTCCATGTCCAGGGGCTCCACTACGGCTCTGGGGGTACTAGTCTTCCAGATCGTTGGGTTGCTGAGTGGGCTAGGCTCCCCTTGGTGGGCTAGGCTGCCGCTGGGGAGGGAGAACGAGACTCTCCCCTCCCGGTAGAATTCTCTGCCGCTGTGGAGCAGGACCAACTGTCCTTACTCCCTGTAGCTTGGGCGCAGAGACCACGGTCCCATCTGCGCTGGTGGGGGGCTTGGTGGGCTACGCTGCCGCTGGGGAGAGAGGGTAACAAGCTCCTCTCCCTTACACACTTTCAGCCGCTGGGGAGAGGGGGTAACAGGCTCCTCTCCCTGACTCTCTCTTTGCTGGTGGAGAGGGGGACTGGCTGTCTCTCCTTTCAATATATTGTCCTGCTGCTGAGAAGCGAGACCGACTGTCTCTGCTCCCTGCAGGACACACTGCCGCTGGGGAGAAAGAGGGCACCTTCGGCTCCCTGTGACTCACTGGACTGCTGGGGAGAGGGACCAACTCTCTCCTCTCCTAAGGACTCACTCTGTCGCTGGGGAGGAAGGACAATACCTTCGGCTCCCTGGAACTCACACTGCCACTGGGGAGGAAGGACAGCACCTTCGGCTCCCTGGAACTCACACTGCCGCTGGGGAGGAAGGACGGCACCTTCGGCTCCCTGGAACTCACACTGTCGCTGGAGATCTGGGTTGGCTGCCCAGTATCCCTGTAGGGCCGGTAGAGAGACCTCAGTCCCATCTCTACCTGCCATCTGGAGGTCATCCCAGGACCAGTCAATGAGGTCTAGTTCTGCTTGTCGGGTAGGTTGGGGCTGCACGAAGCTGAGCAGGTGTTGGTAGTCCGTTCAGTAGTTTGGGAGATACAGTTTAATGCAGATTCCGCAGAACATATACAGGCTATATGAAAAACAATTACCGTATAATGTGTCCCCTGTTGTGTAGTCCAAAACCACTGCATGTTGTCTCTGTGCACCAAATACCGGCAAGATGGCAACGTGCAGAAAAGTCCACACAATGTCTGTGAGTTAAAATGGCCGCCATCCATTGTTCTCACCATGTGCCTCTGATATATGAAATGGTGGCCACCCATGCCAGTAACTCCACAGTATGTCCCCAGATGGTTCTTAAAGGGCCAGCAGCAGCACAACACAAATCCATTATGCCCAAATCATGTATTTAAAGGGCAATACATCCCAGGGGCCATAGTCACATGGCAGGAGGCTGGCAATCAGTCTTCTCCAATGCCCAATGGAGAGGTCGGTTTCACCACACCTACTTAGCAGTTTCTTTCTGTTTATTTGTGGAACTGGTCATTTAGATAGTGGTCATATAGAATGTAAAAGAAAAAGGGATTGTTTTCATATGCATTTCTTAAGGTCTTTAACTTCTTGCATATGTTTTATTATTGTCTATTAAAGGACCACTATAGTGCCAGGAAAACATACTCGTTTTTCTGGCACTATAGTTACCTGAGGGTGCCCCTCCAGTGTCGGGCGGGGAGCTCTCCTCCTCTCCGCCTCCTCGGCTGAATGCGCATGCGTGGCAAGAGCTGCGCGCGCTTTCAGCCAGTCTCATAGGAAAGCATTCAGAATGCTTTCCTATGGACGCTGGCGTCTTCTCACTGTGAAAATCACAGTGAGAAGCATGCAAGCGCCTCTAGCGGCTGTCAATGAGACAGCCACTAGAGGCTGGATTAACCCTCAGTATAAACATAGCAGTTTCTCTGAAACTGCTATATTTATAGAAAAAAGTGTTAACCCTAGCTGGACCTGGTACCCAGACCACTTCATTAAACTGAAGTGGTCTGGGTGCCTATAGTGGTCCTTTAATGTGCATCTCCCACAATAAATATTAATAAAAATATATATATTTTTTTAAAGTCTTTGGTGTATTAGGGCAGGTTTTATTATTTAGCAAATTTGCCTTAGGAAATGTACAAACGTATATTTAAGATCACTGGGAGTTCAGTCTTTATCTCAAAACAACAACTTATATGACATGTGCACAATTATTTATTAAAGGATCACTATAAACATGTATTCCTGACCCTATAGTGAAAACCCACCATATAATGCATCTCTATGAGGAAAATTCAGCGTCTCCAAGCAGAGCGTGGGGACGCTGAACGGCAGGGCTGCAGCCCTGAACCAGGAAGCCCCTCAAGTGGCCATCTTAGGAGTGGCCACTTGGAGGTGTCCCTAGGGGCAATGTAAATACTGCATTTTCTCTGAAAAGACAATGTTTGCATGAAAATGCCTGAAGGGAGCTATTATACTCATCAGAACAACTACATTAAGCTGTAGTCATTCTGGTGACTATAGTGTCCCTTTAAAACAAAATACCAAAATCATTATCTTGCAATAACTAAATCTTCACCATCTGATAAAAAATAAGTTTAAAAATGTGTCTTGCAATACTGTACATACTGCTCATTATATGAAATACTTGCCGTTTGTTTCCTTAATCGAATTATGTCAGAAACAGAGCCGCCTCCACAGTACTCCATGACAATCCATAAATCTGTATTTTTAAAATAGCTGCCGTAATATTTCACAACATGGGGACTGTTGGAGATAGAAATAATGAAATATTTATTAAAAGTGTACAACAAATCTAATGAAAACATATATATGATTTACAATGACACCATGTACAAGACAAACAGGATGTGGAAAGGAGTGAGATCATGATCTAAACATTGGTATTACAGACCTATTAAAGTGATATATATGCTTGGGCAATTATTGGAATGGCTAGACAATGTACAGAAAAGCAAAGCACCATAACCACCACAGTGCTACAGGCATGCTCTGACAAACCCCATTTTAAATAGACTTCTTACCTATGGTCCATAGAGCAATACTCCTGCCTCTCCAGTAGCTGGAAGATCCTGCTATGAGCTTCTGTTAGCTGGTCTGAGCAGAGCCAGCAAACTTGCTGAGAGCTCAACGAGGTTAGCCATGGACCACTTGGTTTAGCTTAGTGAAGAGGGCTTCCAACAGTAGCAGAGGCAGTGTTCCCCTGATAAGAAGTCAAACTGTAGGCAAACCGTTTGACTACTTACCGCAGGAGGGCACAAGTGGTTCCGTGTGTGGAGTGTTCTCTTAAACACCAATATTAGATTTTAGGTTTTATGAATTCTTCACCATTGCAACATCGCAGACAAGGTATAAAAAGAAATAAATTATGCTGCAGTTGATTTGATCAAAATAGTTGTCTAATGACATTAGACACAGTAGCAAGCTGATTAGTCTGTCACTTTTTATAGGAATGCACATGCACTTGGGCAGTCTAACAGATGTGGTGTAGAAACTTGCCCTATGCTTTTGGGAACAAAATAGACTTTTATATTTACAAACTAAGTAGTGTTGCATTACAGAAAATGTTTAAACTAGGATTTTGTGGATCAATCTGCTTCATCATATTGGATTTAAGGGGATTCTCCAAAAACATAACCTTGAGTGGTCCTTGCATTGGTTCGGAAGCAAACCGATCAATTTTCCACTCTCACCCCGTATTCATTACAGTTGCAAAATATCTTGTATTTACTTGCCATCTCCTACCGTGTCACCATAAAAAAAAGAAATGATTTCCCGAATGTTAAAGATTTTGATAGTGTGTAGATTTAACTCCTAACTAAATTATATGCATTCTCTCAATAAGATTATATTTCAAAAAACAAAAAACAAACAAATAAAAACTAATAGCTACACAGCATAATATTAGGAACAAATAAGCCCTACTTTTACATTGTTTTTCAACCAGATATATTAACACTGTCTCCTGGTGGATTTCTTGAACCAGGCCCTAGGATTGTACCACCCAATTTCCTTACTCAAATATGATTGTAAGCTACTAACAAAAATCATTGCCTTGAGGGTACAATCTTTTCTTCCCACCATACTCGTGCACCAGTTAGGTTTTATTACAGGAAGACAGGTGGTAACAGGGATCAGGAAGTCATTGGCAGCAGTGGTGGGGCTACGGGTAAGGGGCCTAAATTCCCCATCACTCATTAGTCTAGATATAGAAAATGCCTTGACAGCATTACTCGGCCTTACCTAATTTGAGTTTTGAAACAATGCTATTTTGCCATACTTGCTGTATTAAAAATCTCAAACACAGTCCAGTTTCCTGTGTCAAGACAAATGGTCTAGACTCCCCATATTGCTCTATAGGTAGAGGAGTTAAACAGGGCTGTCAATTACCACCTTTATAATTTAATGTAGCCATAAACCCATTGTTAAGGGCTGGAGGGATGGTTGAGGCATTCTAATGGGCGGTGTCACTTTAAAGCTCCCGGCTTTCGCTGATGACCTTCTCATTTACCTAACAGAGCTGGCCCCTTCCCTACTGCAACTCACTGACTTGCTTAATACCTTTCCTGGCCTGGTGAAGAATCAATTGAGACAAATCATGTGCATTACATCTAGGGAGAGATTCTCCTCCTTCACTGCCGGAAATACTGCTTTAGCCTGGCAACTAATTGTGTTAAAAGGCCTTGGAATTCACAAAAATCTCTCCATTATTAAAACTTAACATTCTACCAGTTCTTACATTTTGCGGAATTAAAACAATGGCACAAGCTAGCCCTTTCATACATTAGAATGTACCTGTATGAATTGATCAGTTATATCTGCTACAGGTGCTTCCAGTCATTCTTTCTAAAAAGGATGAATGCCTCCTAAATGCAAAGCTGAGAGTTTACATTTGAGTTTAAGCAAACTATATCAAACCAATGGGGGTCTCAATCTTCCCAATGCTAAGGGCTAAAATTTGGCAGCTCAACTCAGGTATGCACTAGATTGTATCCAATCTCAAAACAGATATTCTAACCAAGAACTAGAGTACTTTATAGCATTGCCAGACTTCTGGCCAGCTCTTCTACAACGTATTATCGAATTCTCTTCTAGCAATATCAATGGAAGCATGGAAGTTGGCACACTAGAATTTGGGTGCTCATCCTCTACACTCTCTCCACGTCCCTCTCCTTAACAATTTTGAGTTCCACAATGGGTCCTGTGTTTATTATATGGGCTGAACGGGGAGTGCAGGCACGAAGACGCATGGTATATTTTTCCAACCAAACATTTCTCTCGTATACAGCACTTTAGGAGTGTCTCCAAGGTCTTCCAATATCATGGTTTACTTACTTTCAGGCACAAAACCATTTTACTCCAATGGATAACCTTCTATGTTCCACTAATCCTGCTTTTTATTCTATCTCTACACTGTATGCTCTGGTTAGTCGCCTGACTAGACCACATTCCAAACAGCTCAATATACCCAAATCCAACTACTACCCATGGTCCTTTATAAGCACTATGCTTACTATACACCTCACAGACTCCACAAGATTGCAAGAAAAGCTTCACCCACTTTCTTCAAATGTCCACATACCAATGCAGACTTATATCATTGTCTGTGGGAGTGATCCCTTATTCAGTCTCTCTGAAGGGACTTTGGGATATTCTTGCAAACCAACAAAATGATCCTAGCTTCCTTATACTGGGTATAAGTATAAGGGAATTCCTTATACTGGGATATCTCCCAGGTAATCATATACCTCACAAAAGTTCCTAAACATAGTTTCTGCAGTGCAGCGCAATACGGTCTTTTCATATTTGGAACCAGCTAGGTAGTCTACCTTTATATTTATTTTTAACCAAACTCACATTTTTGTTGAAAATGGATTGGCTACATAGGCGTGCACACCGGGTGTGCCTGGGCACACCCTAATCCCCACGGCCCGCACATGGATCGAGGCCGGCAGGGGAGATCACAGGATCTCCTCAGTCGGTCCATGCAGAGCCGGCGTTATCCGAACGCCGGCCCTGCTGTGTGCCTCCATGGGCCAGTGGGGAGATCAGCCGTGGCACCGCTCAGGTCTCGCGAGAGTGAACTCTAGCCCTGCAGGCTAGAGTTCACTCACCACTAGGACCACCAGGGATGGCAGCAAGGATCCCCATCCCAGGCAAAAGGTAAGAAGGGAGAGGGGCTATTTCCTAATCTGTTCCCCCCCCCCACTCACAATCACTCCAAACAAATTCACACACATCAGTGTATGTATAATATATATATATATATATATATATATATATATATATATATATATATATATATATATATATATATATATATATATATATATATATATATTTACAAACACACACAGCATGTGTGTTTGTGCTTTAAAGGTGCACACCCTTATGCAATAGGATGCGCATGCCTATGATTGGCTATATACGCTAACAAAGAAATCTTGACGAAAAAGATCCTTCCTAAACTGAAATCTTGAAGGCTTACTTTAGCTTTGTCCTTCTAATCGAAGATCAGGGCTACCCTGGAATACACGGGAGGGTTCTAGGCAGAAGTAATAGCGGGAAGTGATCCTTTACCAAAAAGAACTTATAAGAAAAAGGCACCTACCTTTCCCATTTTTGGGATGTTGGGGAGTGGGGGGCTCCTAGGGAAGAGCAACATTTTTAAAATGTAAAGGATTTTGTTTAGGTTTGTTTCATTTAATTTCAAGAATTTCTAGCTAATCTCTACACTCTATTGCTACTAAAGAGGGCGGGAGAATGTGATTAAGAGATACGTGAGTCAATTGTTTATAGCAAACAATTGTTTTAATTTTTTTAATTTAGAAAAAAAAATAAAAAGTATAAATCACATCACATCAGGGAGTACCAGGTATCAATGGAAACCTGAGGCTCCCCTCCATCAGCTGGGGACATTTTTAGTGACCTCAGCCTTTTTGATGAGCTACATGCAGTGCTGGAAGTCAGCACGGCATATATCTGCTTAAATAGGCATTTAAATGCCTATAGCTAGATTGTGGTGTGAGCAGGGTTAAATCCCTGCTCACACCAGAAAACCCAGGTATCCCCTCTGTCAGATGGGGCCAATTTTGGTGGCCCAAGACTTTTTGATGAGCTGCATGTGGAGCTCAAAGTGAGATTGGCATGCAGCTCTTTTAATGGGGATTTAAATACCCAGAGACAGCAATGCAGTGTGAGTAGGGTTAAATCCCTGCTCACACCAGGAATCCCAGGTATCAATAGACCATTTTGTGCGGCCCCAGACTTTTTGATGAGCTTCATGCAGTGCTAAAAGTCAGCACTGAGCAATCAAGCTCAGCTACAGTCAGTCATTCTCTCAAGTGCTTGGAAGACCCCCAGGGTCTGAAAAGAACCTGGAGGGCCACCCATTATGTCCCAATGCCATTCTGATCAGTGCTGGGCCTTTTCAGTTTCCCAGCACAGATTGCAAAGCTGTGGGCATAATGTCTTCAATGTAAGGGATAGGAGACTGCAATACTGAAAATAGCCAGTAGATGGCAGCAACGTAACTGTGTTTTAGTTTAAAATCCCTTTTCTAATATCAGTGATATTAGCATAGGGAAACCTTTGAGATTAAGATTAAATTAAGGATTAAAAAAAGGATTATTATACGGTTCAGAATAAGTATTAGGTTTATTATTACGTTTCTGTTTAAGATTAGGTTTATAATTAATTTTATTATTGGGATGATTCAGATTAGGATTCAGATTAGGGTCAGCACGGGCATCCCTTTGCTGAATATAGCAAGGGAATTCCTCTGCTGACATCAGCAGGGAGAATCCTAACACTATAACTAAAGTTAGGATTGAGATTAGGATTAAGTTTATATTTTAGGGTTACACGTGGGATATGGGTTAGTATTGGGGTGACATTTATGATTAGATTTAGGGTTAGATTTGGGATTAGAATTTGGTTTAGAATTAGGGCTTTGTTTATGATTAGTGATTTAGACTGGGAATAAGATCGCTACTTTCCATATGAGGTATATTTGTACTCAGGAGATGTTACGGAGTACAGCCAAGATAATTTTAGGACAGTGGGACACACAAGATTTAAAAAATAAGCATAAAAAAATACTATGTGTAGGTAAAAGTTTTAAAATAAAAATGAATACCACAAACTTTGAAACAAAATGGTAACAAAATGTCACTTCAATAAAACGAATAATGTGAGAGTCGCCATGGTGTCAACTTTTGCAAATGGTATGCATTGGTGGCATAATTTAAATATGTGAGCCACTAAAATGCCCCATAATGAATCAATTTGCCATAAAAAAAAAAAAAAATGTACTGGGCCGGATATAAATTTCAGCCCTGTATTTTCACAAAAACCTGTCTAAGGTATACAAAGGGGGTCTTTTTGTACTCTGGAAATATAGCGGAGAATAATTTAGTGACTTTTATTACAGTATCATATATCAAGTTTCCAAAATCAACCACTAAAATGCAACATGTGTGTACAAAAATGCAAAAATAAAACAATATGATAAAATCTGAAAGAAATCGGTGCTAAAATAACTGTATAATAAAGCTCAAAATATACCATATAACATAACTTGTGGTGTCTACTTTAACAAATGGTATGCATTTATGGGGTAAGTTTTGTGGAGTGTTGATCATTATTTAATGTGTAGTTTGCAATATATATATGTATTATATGGTATGGTGCATATATATATCTAATATGAATGTACATTTAGCTGTATAAAATAGGTGTATGAAATATTGCAGGCCTTTTTGCTTAGATTTGAAAAAGTTACATTTTCACAAGGTTAACAGCTAAAAGGTTGAAGTTAAATTAGAACAAACACGTGTTGTCAGTCAAATGTATACAAAACACTTCACTTAATTTTGAAGCTAACTATAGGCAGAGCCATCTAGGGTATATCCCAAACTTAGATATTCAATACATTACATCATGCAACAAGTTAGAAAACCTTTTTGGGAGTATTACACAGGTGGGGGCTGCTTTTTGGAGGACAAAATGGCTATTTAACTGAAGGAGAAAGAGTGTGACGTTGTCATTCATCATTCACCATTCATTCATTCATTCATCCATCCATCTACTCTTACTCTGCCTGCTGTCACCACACATCTGAAAGGTATACAGGGACATATGCTGTAGCCACTAATACATTTGGTAAGATTAATTATTTACTGACTATTTTTGCATTCTGTAACATTCATTCAATACACTTTTATCTTATATTTATTTGAGTCATTGTTTCATTTATTACAATATTATTACAGTGCCTTTTGGGTCTTCAGACACTGGATTATTTTAGTGATAATCAAGTTATCATCTAGAATGGTTAAGGAAAACAGTATTTATAAGTAATTTGGGAACGGAAGGGTCTGCTCCGTATACAGCTATAGATTGCATAAAGACACACTAAGCTTAGAATGACCCGGAGTGACCTTTTGTCGGTAAAGGTCCACATCATACCTGAAGCGAGCCATAACTATCAATATTGAAGGATCACCGAAAACCGACAAGTTTAAATTTCAAACTGCTACAATGCCCTAAAATGAGACAGACACATCAAATCCATCTATCAATCTATTCTAATTTAAAAACTGTAATGGTCAGGACTCTTAATGCACTGTAGCTTCACAGGATAGTGGCAAAGACATACATTGGGGTTATTGTTTTATTCAGAAGAGTTTGCCGAGCATCATTATGGGGGTTTGATCACAGTGGCATATACCAGACCAGAATGATCATCAAAAATGTAATGTGTATGTAAAAAATGCAAAAAGAGAGATATATATATATATATATATATATATAAACACGAAGTTTGGCATAAACGGGTGAAAAAAATTGCCATCATGTCAAAACACAATATACACCAAATGAGATACACTGTAGTGTCTAATTTCACAAAGGGTAGGCCCTTGTGGGGTAATTTCAACAGTCAAACTGCTACAATGCCCCTAAATGAGACTCGCACCCATCAAATTCATCTATCAAAATTATCACTGTGAAAATTTAAATGGTCAGGTCTCTTTTATGATACTGTAACGTCACAGAATTGTGGCATAGATTGAGGGTATAATTTTACTCAGTAGATGTGGTTGTACACAATATGGGATTTTCTACAGCAGTAGTACACATCAGGTTTACAAAATACACACATAAAAAAAATTTAAAAAAGTGTGTGTGTGTGTGTGTGTGTGTGTGTGTGTGTGTGTGTGTGTGTGTGTGTGTGTGTGTGT
>OW240917.1:201022691-201053779 GCA_933207985.1 Pelobates cultripes | reverse complement strand
TTTTTTCATATTCGTATTTTATTGAGTTTTCCAAACAACCATGTGGGGGGTACAGAAAGGAAAAAGGGGGGGGGTGTATCCACAAGCATATAGTAGATAGGTACAGTGTAATAGTTATCAGTATTCAGATACATACAGATACATACACTTTGTTACAAACATTACGTTTGTGCTTTCGTTAATACATACACCTGTGTATCCAGCCAGTTTTAGTCAGTCGCGTCTCTTATGTCATGTCGTGTTTGAGCCCGTCCTCGTTTGTAAGGCTGCCTATGTGTGTCTGGCAATTTACCCTGCGTGTGTACTATCAGTTATGTATTTACTCCATTTTTGCCAATTATTATGTGTGACATCTCTGCGTCTGGGTGTCGTAGTGATCATCATTTCATGTCTCAGATACTGTTGTGTCTTGTGGAGTAGTTGCTGTAGCGTCGGGCAAGTCTGTTGTTTCCAGTTGCATGCAATAAGATTGCGCGCAGCAAGTGCCATCATAATCAGTAGTTGTTTGTCCTGTGCAGGAATTTGAGCAGGCATCAGAAACAACAGACTCATGGTGGGAGTTAGAGTTCCCTTCATAAGTCCTAGAGAATTGCCCAGTCTTTGGACTTCAGTCCACAGTGGAATAATGTTTGGGCAATCCCACCAGACGTGTTTCATCGTCCCTACCTCTTGAAAGCATCGCCAGCACGTGTTGGGTGTTGCTGGATAAATTTTATGTAGTTTGTGGGGTGTGAGGTACCACCGATATACAAGTTTCTTATGTGCCTCTATGTGTGAGTAACAAGAAGTCACTCCTTTGAGTGCCCCAAGTGACTGTAGCCACTGCTCACTATTTAGTTGTGGGAGTCCTTCTTTATGCCATTGTATCGTAAAAGCGAAATTCGTTAGTAGGGGGTGTTGTCCTAAGGCAGCATATCCAAGGGATAAAGCTTTGGCTTTGATTGGTGTGTTCCGGCACCTATTGTATATAGCTATAAGGTCTGGGTTAGGAGCGGGAGTATGTCGAGTCTGGGTGTGGACCCTATCGTTGATTATGCTTTTGAGTTGGAGGTATGGGAATATGTAGTTAGATGGTAAGGCATATTTGAGTTGAATGTCAGGGAAGGACAACACGGTTCCATTTTGATAGATATCGGTGATGTGTGTGATGCCCTTGTCTTTCCATTTATGTAACGATAGCCATGGGGAGATGGAGTGGAGCGTTGTTATCGGGGCCCATGGAGAGAATTTCGTAATATTCTCAAATTTTTTATGGAGATGGTCCCATATTTGGATTGTGGTTCTAGATGTAGGTAGCATTGTGGCATTTTTATCCCTGAGATGTTTGGGTGTCCATAGGATATCTACCAGCGAGGATCGCGGGGAATAATTATTCTCCATATCTACCCATTGGAACGTATTTGCGGGGGCATGTAGTTTGATTGCCGCTTCTAGTATTGCAGCTTTGTGATATAGCGCTATGTTAGGGAGACCTGTCCCTCCTCGGTTTACTGGAATTTGTAGCAGTACGCTCGGCAGGCGTGGTCTCTTATTTTCCCACGTATACTTGTTTATAAGACGTTGTATTTGTTTGCTTATTGAGGTAGATAGGGGAATAGGGAGCATCCTAAAAACATATAAAAGTTTGGGGAGGATCACCATTTTTACAGCATTAATCTTTCCTAGCCATGATAACCATACATCTTTCCATTTGTGTAATAATTGCCGGCATATTTGTGGTAGCGGGGAGTAGTTGAGTGTGCTAATTCCCCTAAGTGTGGGTGCTATTTTCACTCCTAGATACGTTATGTGGGTATTTCTCCAGTCAAATTTATGTTTGTGCTTCAGTGATCGTACCATCTCCGTCTGCAGCCTAATTGGTAGGGCCTGGGTCTTCGCTTGATTAAGTCTATAGTATGAGATTGTACTATATTCCCGGAGCACACCCAAAAGCTCGGTCAGGGAGTCCCCCGGATCTGCCAGGGTTATACAAATGTCATCAGCGAACATAGCCAGTTTAAATTCCTCAGTTCCCACCTGTATGCCCCTGATCTGAGTGTGGTTTCTGATTATATGCGCTAAGGGTTCCAGGGATAGTACGAACAACAGGGGTGACAGTGGACACCCCTGCCTCGTCCCATTTGTGATAGTAAATGGGCTCGAGACAAAGCCTGCGTTGGTTACCCTGGCTGAGGGTTGTGTATATAGTGCCATGACCCCATTGATAAAGGACGATGGAAAACCATACCTAAGCATCACCTGTTCCATGTACTGCCAATTCAGTCTATCGAAGGCCTTCTCCGCGTCCAGCGCTAGGAGAAGACCTTCAGTGTGCTGGGTTTCCATATGGGCTAAAATATTCAGTATTTTCCTAGTATTGTCAGACCCTTGTCTCTGTTTAATGAAACCTGACTGGTCGTTGTGTACAATACGTGTCAGTATACCTTTCAGTCTCTCTGCTATCAATTTCGCATAAATCTTAGTATCGCAGTTCAGGAGGGATATGGGTCGGAAATTTGGGCATACGTCGGCAGGTTTGCCTGGTTTCGGCAGTGTGGAAATATGTGCCTGAAGCATCTCTTTCGGCATGAAACCGTTGGTGTAACAGTGATTGATAAGCTGTGTCATGTGTGGCAGTAAAACCTTTGCAAATGTTTGATAGTATAGGTTCGTGAAACCGTCAGGGCCTGGCGATTTATGTGTGGGTAGTTTATTTATCACTGCAGCCACCTCTGATTCTGAGAATGTGCTCGTGATTTGTGCTATTTCTTCGTCTGTGAGAGTGGGTAGATTGATTTTAGATAGGAAATCTTGAATCTGGATGGGAGTAGGGACGTGTGTATCCTCTGCTTCTTTGAGATTGTATAGAGTACTGTAGTATTTTGCAAATTCGTCTACTATATGTTGCGGGTGCAAAATTTTTTGTTTGTCAGCTGTCAACAGATAGGCTATTTTGGAGTTCAGTAGGCGTTCCTTGAGCTTCGCTGCCAATGCAGCGCCAGATTTATTACCATGTGCAAAAAATTTATGTCGGTGTTTGTGTAAGATGTAATTAGTCTTCTCTATCTCTGCATCGTTTAGTTGCGTTTGCAAAGTTCTAAGGGCCTCGTAATGCATTTGGGAAGGATTTAATTTGTTTGCATGGGTCAGCTCCGTTATTTGTTTTATGAGGTCTGTGTGTTTAGCAGTTCTTTGTTTGTTTTTATAGCTGGCATGTTTAATCAGGCTCCCTCTGATTACAGCTTTATGCGCTTGCCAGTTTGTGTCAACGGAGGTCTCTCCCTTGTCATTGAGGTCAAAGAAAGTGTGAATGTCTTCTTCAATGCTTTTAACTATGTGTGGGTCGCGTAGTAGTGTTTCGTTGATTCTCCATGTGCCCTGGCCTTTATGCGGGAAATGTTCCTGTATCGTGAGTAGTATAGGTGCATGGTCTGACCATGTTATCGTCCCTATCTGAACATCGCAGACTGTACGAACCATAGCGGTGGGTACTAGGAATCTGTCTATTCTGGAGTATGAATTGTAAACTTGTGAGTGAAAAGTAAAATCTTTTTCTGATGGGTGTAATATCCTCCATATGTCTAGAAGGCCTGCTCCATGTAACGTTTGCCGTATTTGTTGTGTGATGTGGGTGCGTTTTCGTGAGGTGGAGCGATTCACTGTATATGTGGAGGTCGTGTCAACAGCACTATCAAGTATAAAATTTGTGTCCCCCCCAATAATCAAGTTATTGCAAGGAAATTTGCGGGCTAGAGAAATAATTTTGGAGATGAAGTCTTTCTGGTTCTCATGTGGGCCATATACATTCAGTAGTGTGAATGGGTCCTCATTTATAGTGCAATGTAGTAGGAGAAACCTGCCTTCTTTGTCCCTGACTTTTTTGCAGAGTTTAAAGGTAACATCTTTGTGTATTAAAATAGAGACGCCTCTCTTCTTTTTGGCATACCCTGCATGGAACCCTAAGGGAAATTGTTTTGACGTGAATTTGGGCATCTTAGTGGTCAGGAAATGGGTCTCTTGGAAAAATGCAATTTGGGCTTTAAGCTTAGTAGCTTCATTAAGTGCAAGTCTCCTTTTGTGAGGGGAATTAAGACCCTTAGCGTTTAGTGATACTATTTTCAGAGTCATCTTTGGCAGGTCTCATAGCTTGCTAAATACGCCTTAGAATATTGGTGGTGATTAAGATGCAACAGCCATCCAGACATGCAGGTCTTTACAGCCTTGCTACTTGCATTCCCTCTTAGTTCTAAGAGATTCCTAAAGCTAGATTCCATTTGGGTTTCCCACTGTGGTTTGATAGTGTAACATTGTGCATACTGTGTGTATACCTGATAAATTCGATATATTTGAGCATTCTGTATAGCTTGTCCCTTTAATCGCCGGACGTAAGTGTCCAAGGTTACTGTTGGATACTTCAAGAGAAATGGGGTGGGAGAAGAGGGGTATAGGGTGATTAAACGCCCGAAGGCAACTATATACAAAGTGGTTGGCAGATCTGAAGTGTCTGCCATCTGGTATAGTTTTGTGGCTCTTCAGAGCCTATCTGGGGGGGGGTAATTATCTGCATATGTTTTACCCTTCTGTCTCTGGGTCACTTCGTCCCTATATTTAGGTCAACTCTCCTACCCAATAACACAACCTCCACCTATCATAAGTGGTTACAACAAAAAAGCTAACAAATCAACTAAATAAAGCAATACATTTCTCATGCATTAAAGCTGCCGTTAAGCAGTGATACATGCTCACGTATCTGCAGGTGGCGTAACCAGGAGTACAGTTCTCCTGTGTTTGGATGTACAGGGAGGTGTCTTTCACTTGTATTTGGACACCGTGAGCCAGTCTTTAGTGACCGTCTTTGGCGATTGCCTATGTTTCCCCTCCTCGGCGTGCCCGCTTGGTGTGGGCATAGGGAGATTCCATTCTTTGAGAAGACGGAGTCCATCTTGTTCCGTGTGGACTTGGTGTTCTATTCCATTTCGTCTTATTATCAGGCGGGTGGGGTATCCCCATTTGTATTGAAGTCCTGCGTTTCGCAAGGCCGCTGTAAAAGGAGTAAATTCTTTACGCTTCGCCAGCGTCGCCGCCGACAGGTCTGTGAATAGCTGGATACCTGCGAACTTTTCTGGCAATGCGCTTGTGTTCCTTGCCGTTCTCATAATTTTTTCCTTGGATGTAAAATAGTGAACCCGCGTTAGCACATCCCGCGGAGCAGTGGGAGCAAGAAATTTAGGGCGCGGTAATCGATGAATTCTATCCAGGTGCAGTTCGCTCTCCTTCAGATCAGGGCATAAAGCTTTGAATAGTTCTGTGGCATATTCCAGCAGCTCAGTAGGTTTAACCTCCTCGGGGATGCCGCGCAGGCGGACATTGTTTCGCCTATCACGGTCCTCGTGGTCCGCTATCTTTGCTGCCAGTGCGTTTAGTCTTGCATCAAAGGATTCATATCCTGAGGCGAGATTGTTGTGTGCTGCTATGATTTCATCCGTCTTTTCTTCTAGTTGGGCAGTGCGCTCGCATATTGCTTTAATATCCGTGCGGACATCTCTGGCAAGTTTGGAGAATTCAGCCTGTAAGTTATTCTGCAGCTCCTGCATCATTCTTTGCATTGCTGTCTCTGAGGCCGGTATTGTGGGCTCCAGGGATATTGACGTGCTGTCACTCCGTTCGGAGTAGGCTGTGGGTGAGTTAGGGCCTTCGGCGCCATTTTGAGGCTTTCCTCGCGGCGGAGTAAGTGCCGCTATTTGCAGCTCTGCCGGTCTGATTTTAGCTTTTTTTGCCGTGCGTTGGGCCATAGCTGATGCAGAGCTCACTTCTGCTGGTACAGGTGGGTTACCTCGTCGGGTATGCTATTGTATTCGCTGCTTTTTCCGTTTACCCCCGTCGGAGCTGATCTCTCACGCGTCCATTCTCGTGAGTAGCCAGGCCACGCCCCCCCGGAGTGACCTTTTGTCGGTAAAGGTCCACATCATACCTGAAGCGAGCCATAACTATCAATATTGAAGGATCACCGAAAACCGACAAGTTTAAATTTCAAACTGCTACAATGCCCTAAAATGAGACAGACACATCAAATCCATCTATCAATCTATTCTAATTTAAAAACTGTAATGGTCAGGACTCTTAATGCACTGTAGCTTCACAGGATAGTGGCAAAGACATACATTGGGGTTATTGTTTTATTCAGAAGAGTTTGCCGAGCATCATTATGGGGGTTTGATCACAGTGGCATATACCAGACCAGAATGATCATCAAAAATGTAATGTGTATGTAAAAAATGCAAAAAGAGAGATATATATATATATATATATATATATAAACACGAAGTTTGGCATAAACGGGTGAAAAAAATTGCCATCATGTCAAAACACAATATACACCAAATGAGATACACTGTAGTGTCTAATTTCACAAAGGGTAGGCCCTTGTGGGGTAATTTCAACAGTCAAACTGCTACAATGCCCCTAAATGAGACTCGCACCCATCAAATTCATCTATCAAAATTATCACTGTGAAAATTTAAATGGTCAGGTCTCTTTTATGATACTGTAACGTCACAGAATTGTGGCATAGATTGAGGGTATAATTTTACTCAGTAGATGTGGTTGTACACAATATGGGATTTTCTACAGCAGTAGTACACATCAGGTTTACAAAATACACACATAAAAAAAATTTAAAAAAGTGTGTGTGTGTGTGTGTGTGTGTGTGTGTGTGTGTGTGTGTGTGTGTGTGTGTGTGTGTGTGTGTGTGTGTGTGTGTGTGTGTGTGTGTGTGTGTGTGTGTGTGTGTGTGTGTGTGTGTGTGTGTGTGTGTGTGTGTTAAAAATCTGAAAAACCCCACTATTTTACTACAATATTTAACAGAGATTGGCGGTGAAATGGCTACGTAAAGAGTGTCAGAATACCCTTAGGTAAATAGCCTGTGATGTCTGCTTTATATAAATATATACTTTTGTGCAGCAATTTCGTTTTCTGTGATGGCTATTAAGCTTACGAGACAAACATACCAAATTCTAAGATAGCTCCACATTAACATTATATTTTACTCCTTGTATGTTGTGACCTGTAACTTTCAAAATAAGCTGAAATCCTAGACATATTATGTACTCAAAAAATCAGAACAAACTAATTGAATTTATTTTGAATTACTTTCCTTAAGTTGTACATATTATACACACGTTATTGCCTAAACTGTGAAAAAAAACTACTTTTTTCATTTTCTTTTGCATTGTTTTGCATTTTTTTTATAATAAATATAAATGTATATATGTATATGTCACATCAGATTAAAGCCCTTTTTGTCCTTTTTTTTTAAAAATGGTATATAATATGTGTTATAATATGTGCAATAAATTAAAAAAATATGCAAACTGAGGTTGAACACAAAACAGTAAAAATTGCTTGTGTCCTTAAGGGTAAGTCCAGTTTTTGAAACTGTATACTTAAGGGGTTAATAAGAAGTTTTGTGTATTTTAATGACAATGTATTTGTGATAGCTGAACTACTAACCCAACTTGTGACAGTAATATGATACACTTACTGTTGAAAACAATTAAAAGACCAAAACAGGATGTGAAATGTCATTTACTCATTTACTGGTTTCTGCACTAGCTAAGAGGTATGTTTTTTTTACTCTTAATTTCAGTCTGGAGTGTCCCATTTGTTTTAAATGCCCAAATAACTGATTTATACATCATTATACAAGCTGTGGAGTTGCAGTGATAACTCTGAACTGATTGCTCTTTGAGGACTGGAGTTTGGAAAACACTGTTTATTTTACAAAATATATACACTTAAAACAAGTCTATTCATGATAACTGGCTGCAATACCCACAACATGTATAAAAAAATAAAATAAAATAAAAATATTAGCGGAGTTGAACAAATGCAATTTAGATAGATAATTTGCCCTTTCTATTTGCACAAAAAGAGCAACACAACAGTTCTTGTGCAATCTGTGCTAAGCATAAAGCATTCTGGGAGAGACTACAACTCATAAAGTAGAATCATAGACGACTGTGTGCCTGAAATACCAAAAAGTGCTGTAAAGGTTCTGATAATCAGCAAAAATTACTTCTTAACTATACATTTGCTAGCTATTGCGTTTACTGTTTGAATTAATTCCAGCCCGACCGGTGTGCAAAGAACGGTTAATGCATGTTTATATGTAATGCGTGTGAAAGTAATTAAACTATAAAACAGAGTCTAAGAAAGGAATGTAAAACTATGTTCACAGGAACATTTTAAAATGTTGCTTGCCAACAAAGGTCAAAGCTTAATTATGTATTAGAGTTTAAATATTGTACGATTTCCTTTCCATAGAGCCTTGGCACCATTTCCTCTGCTGATGCATTACTGCTGATCAGACCATTAAGGAACATTAAACATGACTGCTCTCAATGGATAACACTGAGATGTAGCTCAAGAGTGCTTGATTCCAGATTGGAGGACTGCACTTTCAGCAGTTTTGCAGTATCCTTAGAACGTGTCTAATGATACACTGTGTTAATTATTTGGTTAGATGTTAAGGGAATAACAAGGACTATAAAAATATGTATCTTCCTGGGCAACAAGGAACATAACACAAGATAGAGAACAGCTATCTAATAAGGTGCACCCACCAAAGTGATATGGTGATAACATGATTTGTGGACCCCATATGTGTGACAAACACACGGTGTATACTTTGTACAAATTCACAGTTTTGATGTACTTAAGTTATTTATGGGCTATATGTCTACAGTGTGCTCCCTGTAGTTGTCTGCTTCTCTGCTATAACTATTCCACATGACAACTGCAGCCAGGCAAATATTATAATTAGAAAAATGCCAGTTGAGTGTGCCTGCGCTGGAATCTACTAATTGTAAAATCCCAGTCATCTAATTTTACAACATGACAGGATGCTTCGTATTTTGCATCTCTCTCTTTACTAACTCCATACAGCAGTAAAGAAACACATAGAAAAAATGAACCAATCACAAGAGAGTAGGATGTACATAATGCAACATGACCTCATCATTTCCTCTTTCTTTACTGCTCCAACAGGCAGATAGAGAAGAGTAATACTCTGACCTATTACTTTATGTTTCTATTGCCTCTTTTGAGGTTGTTTCTGTATTATATTTTTTAATATACTTTGCGGTTTGTTCTTGCTGTGCTTCTGTACTATGTGCAGCTCTGTTTTTTCTATGTTATTTATTGTGTTTCTTGGTTTCTGCCCTCTCCCCTCCTTGCTCTCACTTCTCTGGGGCTTGAGGGGCTTTTAGGTCTTACTGGGGTTACATGTTAATGTTTAATTAGGCCATTTATATAGGCTGTTAGGGATTTCACCCATAAACTTGTATTAAAGGAACACTATAGTCACCTAAATTACTTTAGCTAAATAAAACAGTTTTAGTGTATAGATCATTCCCCTGCAATTTCACTGCTCAATTCACTGTCATTTAGGAGTTAACCCCTTAAGGACTGGACTGTTTTTGCGATGTTGTACATTTGCGACCAGGCATATTTTTACACTTTTGTGGTGTTTGTGTTTGGCTGTAATTTTCCGCTTTCTCATTTACTGTTCCCATACAAATTATATATTGTTTTTTTCAGGACAAAAGGGGCTTTCTTTACATACCATTATTTATATAATCTCATGTATTTTAATTTTAAAAAAATTAAAAATATGATGAAAAATTGAAAAAATACATGTTTTTTGACTTTTACTTGAAAAATCTTTTACTCATCTACAAAAGCGAATGAAAAAAACTGCTAAATAGATTCAAAATTTTGTCCTGAGTTTAAAAATACCTAGTGTTTACGTGCTTTTTTGCTTTTTTTTGCATGTTATAGGGCTATAGGTACAAGTAGGATATTGCGGTTTCAAAACATACATTTTAAAAATTTATCAATAGTGACATTGTAACACTATTATCTGTCATAAATCTCTGAATAACACCCCACATGTACATATTTTTTTTAAAGTAGACAACCCAGGGTATTCAATATGGGGTATGTCCAGTCTTTTTTAGTAGCCACTTAGTCGAAAACACTGGCCAAAGTAAGCATTCATATTTGTTTGTGTGTGAAAAAAGTAAAAAAACTAAATTGAACGCTAATTTTGGCCAGTGTTTGTGACCAAGTGGTTACTAAAAAAGACTGGACATACCCCATTTGCAATACCTTGGGTTGTCTTCTTTTGCAAATGGTATGCCATCATGGGGTAATTCTCATTCCTGGGCTACCATACGCTCTCAAAGGCAACGTAACCAACCTGGCCATTTTCAATGTAAAAATATTTGACCCATATATTTGACCTTGTAACTTTCAAAAATGCTATAAAACCTGTACATGGGGGGTACTGTTTTACTCGGGAGACATCGCTGAACACAAATATTAGTGTTTAAAAACTGGAAAACGTATCACAACAATTATATCATCAGTAAAAGTGCTGTTTGTGTGTGAAAATGCAAAAAAAGTCACTTTCACTGACAATATCATCGCTGTGATATGTTTTACTGTTTTGAATCACTAATATTTGTGTTCAGCGAAGTCTCCCGAGTAAAACAGTACCCCCCATGTACAGGTTTTAGGGTGTCGTAGAACGTTACAGGGTAAAATACAGTGCTAGCAAATTAAATTCTCTGGAATTTCGGCCTGGGTTGGCAGGCAGGTCCCTCAAATTGCAATCAATAAAATTACTGAATTATGTAAAAATATTACATAAATACGCACGTAGAATTTAAATATATATGCATATTTATATATTTGAAGTCTACGTGTATATTTATATAATTATTTATGTAATTTTGTATATGGACGTATGTATATTTCTTATTATTTTTATTTATATACATAGATATATATACAAATTCATTCTAAGTGTATTTTGATATAAATATATATATTAATTTTAAAATACAGTTAGAATAAAATTTCATATAGCTATATAATTTTTTTTAAAATTTTTATTATTTAAAAAAAAATTATTTAATTTAAATTACTTATTATTTATATTTTATAATAATATATATACAATATATATAGTTATTATATATATTATATATATACACGTGTGTAATTTAATTATAAGTGTATTTTTATATTAATATAAGTACATATTAATATAAAAATACACTTAGTATGACATTATATATATGACATATAGACATATTATATAAATATAATATATCTCTATATATCATATATACACATATATAATTATTTTATTTTTTTAATTAACACTAACTTTATTTATTTTTTCTGATTTTACACTTGCAGGGAGACTGCCTGTCAGCACAGACAGTCCCCCTGCAGGCAGACACATGGACACCTATTGTGACCATGTGATCGCTCTGTTAAGCGATCACATGGCCACAGGGGTCCTAATCTGCCGTGGGGAGACTGTCTGGGCTGCAGGCAGTCTCCCCACAACCGGAGCCACGCTGATCGCCGCCGGGGGAACAACGGCGATCAGGTAAGTAGCTCTGACCGTTAGGACGGTTCAGGACCGTCATCGGTCGGCAACGCAAAAATGCCGATGACGGTCCTGAACCGTCCTTGGTCCTTAAGGGGTTAAAATCACTTTGTTTCTGTTTATGCAGCCCTAGCCACACCTCCCCTGGCTGTGATTGACAGAGCCTGCATGGAAAAAAATAAACTGTTTTCACTTTCAAACAGATGTAATTTACCATAAATAATTGTATCTCAATCTCTAAATTGAACTTTAATCACATACAGGAGGCTCTTGCAGGGTCTAGCAAGCTATTAACATAGCAGGGAATTAAGGAAATCTTAATTAAACAGAACTTGCAATAAAGAAAGCCTAAATATGTCTCTCTTTACAGGAAGTGTTTATGGAAGGCTGTGCAAGTCACATGCAGGTAGGTGTGACTAGGGTTCATAAACAAAGGGATTTAACTCCTAAATGGCAGAGGATTGAGCAGTGAGACTGCAGGAGCATGTTCTATACACCAAAACTGCTTCATTAAGCTAAAGTTGTTCAGGTGACTATAGTGTCCCTTTAACTATTAGAGCATGGATTAGTGCTCTCTGTTAGGACTGCGGCCTGCACTCAAGGAGTAAACCCCCTGCTATATTTATACTGCACTGTGATACTGTATGGAGACATGCTGCTGCAGCCTCTGTGAACTGCTAAACAGGATTTCCAGGACATAAAGGACAGAGTATTACTAATTTATATTCATACTCTGTTTGTGATTGTATTTAATAGATATTATATATATTTCATGTTATACTTCACACCCATTACGTGATTTATATCACATGTATTTTATAGATATTACAGACATTTCATATTGTACATACCAGATAGGTATTATATATGCTTATATTATGTATTTGATGGGTATGATAGGTACTTTATATGTATGGCATAGGTATTACATGTATTTTATATTAGGTTATATGTTTTTTTTATATTAGGTATTTAATAGGTATTATGTGGATTTAAGGGTATATGTACTTTATACCATCTGTATTATAATATTGGGGGACCTCCTCCCCTGCTTTGCTACTTCTCCCCAGGGTCTCATGGGGATCCTGGCTGGGGCTTGGCCCTTTCCCACCCGCGGTTCCCGGGTGCTGACCCCTTTCTTCATGTCTACTCGTTTGTACCCAGCATGTCCGCGGCCTCCCCCGACCGTGTCGCGCTCTCCAGTGGGGGATGGCCAGACTCCCTGCCCTCGCCCTCTCGGACTGCAGCCCAACTCTGCACCCGGCAGTGAGTTGGATGCTTGCCGGCACCCATTACTTTGGGTGCAGGGAAGTCCATGGGGAGACCGCGAGGTAACCCGGTCGAGGCGCGACGACCATCTTTGATCACTTCAGGCGCCTTCTTCCCTCACCATTACCGCCGGCGGCCATCTCGCTACTCTCGCGAGATTATGGGCGGCCATCTTGCTACTCTCTCACATATATAATACCTATCCGGTATGTATAATATGAAATGCCTATAATATCTATAAAATACATGTGATTTAAATCACGTAATGGGTGTGAAGTAAGTATAACATGAAATATAGATCTATTAAACACAATCACAAAAGCGTATGAATATAAATTAGTAATACTCTCTCCTTTATGCAGTATGTCCTGGAAATCCTGTTTAGCAGTTCACAGAGGCTTGCTACTCTCGCGCGCCGCGATTTCAGCGCTCGGAAGTAACATATACCTGGGCTGCCAGCTGAACCTTAGCCGCTCACGTGGCTCAGGCTGCTCTGACATGGACGTTGGATCAGAGGGTTCCTGCTTCGAATCCATGCACGGGTAAGTAAACTGCCCTATAATTACAGGTTTATGTTGTAACCTTGTGGTTTGAAGGTACTGGACTCTTAAAGGGAACTCCTTCAAGGGATACCACCCTAAAAGGGATGTCTCAATTTTAAGGATACTGCCCTTGTACCCCTTAAAGGGATATCACCCTTGGACTCAGACTAGCCGTTATTCAGTGCCCATATCAGGGAGGTGTGGTATAACTACGTGTCAGCTATGAGAGACTTAAAGGGACCCCCTTGACCCTAGGACTCCACATCAGTACGCTATGGCAGGACTCTATAAACAGTACTGGAGACTTAAAAGGGATTACCCCTATTACCTATTACCTCAGACTACATGTTAGAGCTTGTATTGTGCTCTTCCAGGACATGTTCTAGCGGTCACATCCTATACTGCTGGACACCCTGGGTCAAACCCTGACTGTAGCTTCTACTTCACCCTACGATATGGTGGCAGTTAAAATTCAACTGCTGGCCAGGATTCCCTTACATTTGGCGGAAAGAGATATACCCACTAGGGCGACTCCGGCTTAAAGGGGCACCACCAGGTTGGTTATACACCTGCACCCACACTTGAGGTGATCCCCGACTAGATATAAGCCAATCTATTCGGCTGGGCATGGACAGGTGGCAGAGCCTTCGTCCCCAGCTAGACACAGTTTCAGCACAGAATATCTGTCATGACGGTGCATTAATTATTAGAGGAGCTGTAGGAAACTCCCTATCAAGCTGCTGGCCAGCATTTAAGGGTTCATACCGTGTGCTATGAACCCTTAAGTGGCCAATCCCTCTCGACAGCGATCTGATGATTGGAAATCTGAACTTGAAGCTGTGACCAGCACTTCAGGGTTCAGACCCAGAGCTCTCGGGGCGCAATACCCGGCTGAGGGAAGGCTTACGGCGGCAACCCCTGCCAACAGCACGATACGGTACGAATACAGGAGGCACGATACAGTACGAATTTATGCCCTGTACCAATTCTACGGCCTTCAGTTAAGGGCCCACACCCTATGCACCAGACCCCTGCCAGGCATGCACGGCACTGGAATGCTGAACAGAGGCATGCTGTTACTACCTCGACCAAGCGCTGAACGGGAGTTCCAAGCCGCCTTCTTATAGGTATATTTCCTTGTCAAGGGAATTTAATAAGGGAAGAACTGATTGACACGCTCTATCAGGGCGGTGGCCAACACTTGGGTGAGCCCCCTCTATACGTGCGCTGCACGGTGCTGCTGAGCGGAGGCGTGCAATGGCAACCTCTATGTACTGGGTGAGCCACAGCCTATTCTATTTGGCCACGATTTGGAGTACGACCCGACAGGTCTTCCGTGAACACTGCCTACTATTATAGTGGACTAATCTGTTTGCCCTGCATCCTGTGCCCGACTTACTACGATAAACCTACTGGACATCGTTATGCACCCGTGACTTTGTAGCCTCTTGCTTAGAATGTCCATATCCGCTTACGGTCAGACAACCCATGCCCTTCCAAGCCGGACAGAACAGCTCAGATGACTATGGTGACCAACGGAGGATGTCTTTTATGGTTCGCGACCTTACCATGAACAGTGCTGGACGCTGCCAAACACTGTCCGGGAATGGGCATAAGATTTGGGTTACGGACTCAGAACTGTTTCTGGTTCGGTTTCTCACAGAAAACCACAGTATTCACCTCTCCCATGGGACGCGCATAGCAGCACTCCTCCGCATTGAAGGATGGTTGGCGGAACTGGGCGCCAATATGGTCGGAACCCCAGGCACACGGCACAACAGTTCCGAAGGGAGCTTAATACACACGTGAGAGTCCCATGGCTCTCATCAGGATCCGAACCTCCAGGAGGGAAGGGTTATACAGTTCCCTTTACAAGGGGTGTTCTTTGGGACCGGTTGACAGCAGAGATGGTCGCCAACCACTGCGGGACATCTGACCCATTACCAGCTATCGTTAACTCTATTGCCTATATAGAGCGAGAGTCAGCCAATGGCGCTCTAGATAAGTGGACTGTGAACACGGGATGCATAGATACATTGGGTACCGTTTTGCCGCAGGGGAACACCCCTAGGATACCATAATTTTACCTTCTACTACATCCACAGGGGATCCCACTGCATCTAGATGGAAGACACTCAAACCTGAGGAGGACCCCTTTCACTTAATCAACTGACTTGCATTCATGGACCTAAAGACATGTCATGATGGTCGTTTTCCTTCCCTCTCAGCGACCTTACCCAAACATCGGCTCTTTTTCCCGATCCATCGGCTCAGAGCCTGGAGGGCCTCGATAAACTACCGAAAACAATGACGAATACAAGACACTATCATCCTGGACAGTTTCATTCAGATCAATCCATGAAACACCCACGTTCATCCGAGGTCCGACTGGAACCTCTATGCTTGTAGAGGACGATACGCTCAGAGGGCTCATAGGGCCACGCCTTGCGAATATTCACACAGTTCTCCACGGCATTACCGTGACCCTCTAAGGTGCATACCTAGAATTGTTGGTGCTATACTTCACTATCCATGGGCTGGTAAGGAAGTGCTAGGTCGGCTGCACCCTACTGCGGGTGACTACAGATTAGACGGTCAGGGATACCACCCACCGGGATTGACAAACTCACACTTGTTATCAAACAACATGAAGACTCCTTCGGTTCCTGTCTTCTTTGCAGAACACAGATCAACCCGTCTCCCGGGGGAGACACATATCATAGGGGCCGACTGATTTGGTGTTTTTCCACTGGTCACAGTATAAGTCGATGCATGATGGTGATCGCGCTCTGACCAACTGGACCTTCCTGTGGGACGTATGCTTTCCATACTTACAGAGTTATGGAAATTCTCTGACTGGCGAGGATCTCCTCCTTATACTTTCATACCCGACTATTCCTCACTGACCCGAAGGGAACTCACATCTTCTATTCCGGGAGGGGCGGCAACCTGGGGAGCTGGACCCGTTTTGGGAGTTCTTGGCAGGTCGGCGGACTATCGCAGACTGCTAGGGACCTCTTGGGAGTCTCTGGGACCCCAGGGATGCGACGACCCTACCCCTCCATCTGGATGTTCCTGGCCTGTTTGGTGTTCGGAACGGTATTTTGATCCCTTATTTGAGGATTGGGACGGAACAACGGCCCGTATCCCGACCTGAGGACTCCCTATGGACTAGGATCCTCTGGGATACCAACTACCCAATGACATGGACCTCCAGCTTATGGGATGGGGAGGTCGTTCTCCTGTCCCTCTAGGGGACTAGACATACTGCTGACAGACTTTCAGGCTTGGTCTCACGTAGTTTCCCGTCAGATGGCGGATGTGCGGGTGTTCAACGGGGAGGTCTTCTCCGCAATGCCGAAGTGCTGGGTCTCTCGACGCACCTTAGAATTCTTATTTAGTCCTATATTCTTTTCTCAGCGTTAAAAATACAAAATACGAAGCCTCCTGTCATGTTGTAAAATTGAAGATTATGCTAGCTTTTTTTGTACTAATAATCTTAATTTTAATAATGACAGGAGGCGAGTATTTTCCCTCCCTGCTTCGCTGCCCACCCTTTCTATTCGTTTGTTTTGTAGGTATCAGGGGCTCAGGTAGGTTTGCCTCTCACATTTGTGCTTATATTAATGATTGTCCTTCCATTAATCTGGAATCCTCATTAGAGTTTACATTACAGTTCTTAGTTATCAGATGTATACTATTCTCCAAAGGGATGATATATATGGTATGTTACTTGGATTTACATGTTCATGACTATATGTCTAAATCTGTCTCACATTCTCTTTTCAGTATGATTCGTCTTTGAAGACATTTGGGGGTTCGTGTGAACCTATTGGGAATTTTTATCCTTCGGATTTGACTCAACCCGATCTCTTTTTTGTTCGTTCTTTGGAAATTTGATCCTTCACACGTGGGACTTTGGAGTTATTAGTTTTTACTTGATATATATTTACTTCCGCTTTCTGTAAGAGGAAATGATGAGGTCACGTTGCATTATGTCTTGCACGGGGAGTGCAAATAATGCTCTCTCTACAGACAGCTGCCAGAGAAAATGTAGGTCTGCAGACTGCATTACTGATCCAGGGATGGAGTAGTAGGTAGAATAGACAGGTGAAGCAGGATTGGAGGAATACAGACTCCACATGTGATGGGGATGGTCAAATGTTTTTATTGTTTGGATTGTGTTGAGGCACATATCTGGGGCAAGTAAGAACCTGTTGGTCACTCTGGGTGAGCTCCGGGGATCATGTGTGGAGATGGGAGAAACTTGCAAAAGGTCAACCATCACTGCAACACTTCACCAATCTAGTTTTTTTTTAAAAAAATTTCCTTTTGCTTTCTCATTATGGAGCATTGAGAGCAGACTGATGTTGAGAAAAATATTTAAAAACTGTAGCATAAG
Source organism: Pelobates cultripes (assembly GCA_933207985.1). NCBI lineage: Eukaryota > Metazoa > Chordata > Amphibia > Anura > Pelobatidae > Pelobates > Pelobates cultripes. Next base: position 201,036,126 of record OW240917.1, on the reverse strand, counting down.
GTTTAAACATAAAATGTGGAAAAATTAAGGGGCAATGAATACTTTCTGAATGCACTGTGCATAAACAATTAAGGAGAAAATGAAATGTGTAAGATTTTGATTATAGAGTTGTGCACTACACTGTATTAATGGTTGTGCTTTATTACACAGAGCAAAGAAAATAAAGGAAGTACCTGTCACATTGTTGCATAATGGATATTTCCTTAATGATTTCCTGAAGGTCAGACTCGACAGGGATCTGCTTAATTGCAACAATTTCACTTGTCTCTTTGTGACTTGCTTTAAAAACACTGCCATAGGATCTAAAAAGGAGAACAAGGATAATGAGATAAGCCACAGTGAAATGTTATAATGATTAATAGGATAGTTTGTAAAATTACAGATGCTCCTCAACTCGCTCAACATCTAAAGAACAGACATATGTAGCCTCAATTATAGAAGCTTCGATTAAATTCCTGGTTTCAAGTATTTACTTAATAAATGTGTTCTTTATTAAGCCCAGTAAGTAGGGTCAAGCAAAATGATGCCGTGTGTCATCTGTAGAACTTTTATCCAGTCCTGTCAACCCCTTGATTTCATTCTCCTCCTGGGTTAATTTATACACATGGACTGTAGGCAGACAATACGTAAGAGATCACCTTCAGTTCATGTTCCCATTAAGCTAGAACTGGTCAAAATGTCACTGTGAAAATGCTTGGGAGAAGTATAAACAGTCCTTTTGATATGTATTGGTAAACACTAAATAAAGTTTTTTTATTCACAATATTTTTGATTAATAAAAATAGGTAGATCCAAAGGGCTCCTCATATAGGTCAGACACAAGTATGATTATAGAGGTCCCAGTAAGCTCTGTGGCAATAAATCATTTAGACAGTGTGAGCTTTGTTGCACAGAGTCCTCATCACCATTTGTTTCCATATGTCTGAAGATGTTTATCACATATTCTGTTTTGCTTACTCATTGTACTGCATTCTACACTATATGGACAAACGTATTGGGACACACTTCTTAATCATTGAATTTAGGTGTTTCAATCAGACCCATTGAGTCTGCATTTACAAACATTTGTGAAAAGAATGTGTTGTTCGGAAGAGCTCAGTGAGTTCAAGCGTCGTACTGTTATAGGATGCCACCTTTGCAATAAGTCAGTTTGTGAAATGTCATTGCTGCCCAATATTCCATGGTCAATTGTAAGTGGTGTTATTGGAAAGTGGAAGTGTTTATGAACAGCAGCAACTAAGACACGAAGTGGAAGACCATGCAAAGTCAAAGAGCGTGGTCATTGAATGCAGGGTGTGTGTAGTGGATGGAGAATAGTTGTGTGTAACGGATGCATAATGTATGTGTGTTAGTTTGTAAGGTTGGACATGGGGTGTGGGGTTGAGCAGTTTTTTAATGTATAGTTATATTTATTCCTCCTCCCTGCAACGTACCTGTCTGTGTCAGTGTGGGGGTGGGGGGGGGGGGCATATGTGTGTTTCTGTTTGTTTCAATGTGTAAGTGTATCTGTGTGTTAGTGTGTATCTCACTGTGTGTAGCAGCATATTTGTTCATGTGCAAACCACTCTGCAGCTTCTCACTCTTCTTATGGTCTAAAAAGGAATTGCTGTCGGGTGTTGAATTACATACATCATAAACCAGAGCTGTACTGGGGCTTATGCATGCTGCCCAATGATTGAAATTTCGGTGAGATAATTAAGTTTTTTGGGTCCTGTCCAGCCTAACAAACAAACACTTTTTTTACATGGTGTGTTCCACTTTTGGGGACACCAGGCAACTGTCCCTAAAAAGGTTATTACATGTGCATCATTGGATACACATTCATTGCACTCGGGGCCATTAAAGAACATAAAACAGTACTCCCTTGCATGTCCTGCCCTCGGTGGGACGGCCTGGATTTGGCATTTTTAAATACATTAACTACTTGCTGTCAACTTTCAACCTGCAGTGCAAGTAAAACATGGAATATGCTGAGTTCAATTAAAAAGAGATTTAAATATTGTCAGTTTGAATAAAAACCAATTTCTCAAATTCTAAAGACAAAATACTAAAGTTTACTTTAATTAAAGTTATATTTAAATACAATGATATAAGATTCCATATTAGCTCCCCTTTAAAATCAGGTTCCAGTGTTTTTTTGAGTTCTATACCTTTTTAAATGACTTACCCTTCCCCAAGTTTTTCTAGAATGTCAAAAACCTCTTCGGGTTGTTTGTTGAGATTCTCTTCGCTTAACTTTTTTAGCTGTCTGTTATAACAAAAAAGAAAAAGAATATCACTTTCCATTATAATTTCTAAATCGTCATAGAATAAGATGAGAATGTCATACATTGCCCACTCATTTACATTATTTACCTTCACCTTGTCACATACTGCATAGAGTACTACCACCAATCCTTCTGTTAGTCTTAGCGCTTTTTGCTATAAATCTGATAGTATGCTTGATGGTGAGTTGCAAAAACCAGAGGATGGCTGTCCATAGTGGCACTGCCCTGCCAGTTTTTATTTGTGGGAAAATACATAAAGATAGTAGAAGAAAATTGCTAATATTTGTATCTGGGGTGAGAAGGGTAATCTAAACATTTGGGGGGGTGGAACATTTTAGGCTTTGGCAGTGTACATGTGTCAAAGTAAAAATAAATAAAATAAAAATAAATAGAAGAACCCCTTTCCCCCAAAGCCGTGTCCTGTTATTCTGTAATGGTTTAAAAGTTTAGTGGGACTCATTCCCTGATTGGTGTTGAGATTTCTTCAGAGAAGCAAAGCATATAAAAAAACTGGACAGATTTTGTGCATTTCTATTCCCCTTTAAGAATGAATTTCAAAGGCCTCCCACTGGGTTTCCATTAGGGAAGCAGAAAAGGGATTCTCATAAGGTGTGAGACAGCACACAAACAAAGGCATAAGAAGACCTTAGAGTAGCCATACTAACAAATTTAGAACCAGTGGCGTAACTACCACTTGCCGCTGCTACCAGGCCCAGCACTCCAGGGGGCCTGGCCACCCTGCTGACGCCTGTGACCATAGGGCCGCCAACATCACTTTAGGACTGGTGCACAGCTGCATCGCCACATGGAGGGGCTGGAGGGGAGAGACACATTGTGGGGCTGGAGGGGGCGAACGAGACACATGGAGGGGCTGGGGAGGAGGACAGTAGACACATGGAGGGGCTAGGGAGGAGGGAATGAGACACATGGAGGGGCTGAGGGGGGGATGAGACATATGGAGGTGCTGGGGAAGAGAAGGGAATGAGACATGGGTGGGCTGGGTGGGAGAAGGAAATAAGAGGGTCTTGAGGGGACACACCGAGGGGCTGAGTGGGAATGAGACATATGGAGGAGCTGGGGGAGGAATTAGAGACATGAAGAGACTGAGGGAGAATGAAAAACATGGAGGGGCTGCGGGGGAAAATGAGACAGACGAGCCGGGTGGGGCCGATGGCAATTTTCACACCGGGGCTCAGTGGTTTCTAGTTACGCCTCTTGCAAAAACTAGGAAGTAACAGGACTAAGAGAAGACTACAGGCCAGGAGAGGAATAAAATGAATGAATGAACACGCAAAACCAGACACAGGCAAGTGTCAGAAGTACGAAGAAAAGCAATTTAAGGTCATACCAGGAAAAGGAACATGAAATCAGGCAAAAGGCAAACAGGGCTAGTAGGTATACAAGGGCAGGACAGCAGAATGTAGTTAGGTAAGAAGGGACAAAATAACAGAGAATCAAGATCAAAACAATATTTCACCAATGATACTTGAATCACAAAAGGGCAAATAGCAGCCAGATCGCCCTCCTTAAATAGGGAGGTCCTATACATAATTGGTTTGGAGCAATCTGAAGAGAAAGGTAGTACCTCTAATACCCATAGGTGCACTACAAAAACAATCAGAAGTATCTGGTTGATTAGAATAAAAAAAAAAAAAAATACAACCCTTTGAAATCACCCCAGGAAAATGGATTCCACTATTGGCCTCTTTATTCAGGGACTCTGAATATCATTGGCTCATTGCACCTGTGGGCAGAGTAATAGTGTACACAAGAGAGAGAAGCAAGAAGCCATCATGGAAGCAGCAGTGATAGATCTAATGTTGGAATACAAACATGTATGTAAAGGGACACTACAGGCACCCAGACCACTTCAGCTCATTGAAGTAGTCTGGATGCAGTGCCCCTATTGCAGAGAAACCAAGTCTGCCTACAGTGGCTGTCTACCAGACAATCACTAGAGGCGCTTCTGGAATGTTCCTGGACTTTTGGTCCACTAACTGATGCTGCACATCCTCTCACTCTGCATGAGGACATAGAGGATCAGCTATTTCCCCATAGCAAAATCGATTCCTATAGGGAGGCCTAATGCGCTCTCGGCACGCATGCACATTAGCACCCATTCGTCTAGTGACGTTGGAGGAGGCAGATATGTCTCAGTGCTGGGATCAGGTAAGTAAATAAATTGTAACCCTTTATTCACCATGGTGATGCGTAGGTGGAGGGCAGAGGGAGCCATAGCGCCAGGAATACATCTTTGTATTTGGGGCACTATAGTATCCATTTAATGTTAGGTGTTTGAATTAATGCCCCCCTCCCAGTATCCATAACAAGTAAAAACTAAAAAAGTTTTTGCATGCCACAACTCCTACTCTGGCTATCATCAGTGCGTTGGGGGCTAATGTACGTGCGCTGAAATTGTGTTTAAAATGCTAAGTAGACTTTTGGATTCGTTTTCAGACAAATTCAAATTCGTCCAAATTTAGCCCTATCATTTGCTTGTCTGAATTTCGTACGTCCAAAGTGCAAAATGGATGTTGAACTAAACAAATGACGCATGCAACATAGCATGCTGATATATTTAATAAACAAGCATATAATAAATGCACCTATCAGCGTTCTGCAATATATACACATAATACTTATATTTTGCATATATTATTATCAATTTGAAATTAAACTAATGAGCTAGAAAGTTATTGAAATGATAAAATAGTGTAAAGTCAGTTCTCAGTACACAGTACTCACAATGTTAAAGCAGCAGAATACTGACAGTCTCTGTATTGCCGCTGCAGCTGTCAGAATGGTAAATCTGCTGGGGTATTTGTGAGTCAGGAGCAGCTGAAGTTTTTAAATGAAGTAGCAACATTTACGAAAAAAAACTAAAGTTGCCTGACTTAACATGAGTGCTACTGATGATGAAATCAGAAAAAGCTGCATAGGGTTTGAGGAGTCAATAACTTTTTTAAATTAATGAACCAATTTCAATGGTATTACATACAGCGAATGCTTAAAGGATCACTATAGGGTCAGGAACACAAACATGTATTCCCTGACCCTATAGTGTTAAAACCACCATCTAGCCCCCCTGGGCTCCTCATGCCTCCATAAATATAGTAAAAATCTTACTGTATTTAAGCCTGAAGCTGTAACTCTGCATGCTGTTAGACTCAAAAAAAAAACAAGCAGTATGCTGACATTAGCCTGATCCAATCACAATGCTTCCCCATAGGATTGGCTGAGACTGACAAAGAGGCAGATCAGGGGCTGAGCCAGCATGATTCAAACACAGCCCTGTCCAATCAGCATCTCCTCATAGAGATGAATTGAATCAATGAATCTCTATAAGCAAAGTTCAGTGTCTGCATGCAGAGGGTGGAGATACTGAATGTTTGGATGCATTTTAGGCAGCCATGACCCAGGAAGGACCTCTAACAGCTGAGGAGTGGCCAGTGAAGTTATCACTAGGCTGTAATGTAAACACTGCATTTTCTCTGAAAGGACAATGTTTACAGCAAAAAGCCTTAACCCCTTAAGACCAGAGGGCGTACTATTACGTCCTATTTTAGGCGACTCTAAATGCCGCCTTTAAGGACGGAGCCAAATGTACAGGTTGTGAACGAAACAAAATGTAAACAAAACTTGGCATTTGCGCTACATGTCTGTCCAACCGTAATTCACCTCTTTCTTATTAAATGCACCCACCCTTATTATATATATCATTTTATTCAGGGCTTTCATTTAATATCAAATATTTAGCTAAGAAACATAATTTAATATGAAAAAAATGGGATAAAATAAGATTTTTTTTTTAATTTTTCTATTTCTACATGACATTTTAACTGTCAATGTCATAATACTGTTTGCTTTTACTGCAATAAAATACACATATTTGTATTTAGCAGAGTCCCACGTGTAAAACAGTACCCCCTATGTACAGGTTTTATGGCGTTTTGGGAAGTTACAGGGTCAAATATAGCACGTTACATTTAAAATTGAAATTCGCCAGATTGGTTACGTTGCCTTTGGGACTTTATAGTAGCCCAGGAATAAAATTTACACCCATAATGGCATACCATTTGCAATAGTAGACAACCCAAGGTATTGCAAATGGGGTATGTCCAGTCTTTTTTAGTAGCCATTTGGTCACAAACACTGGCCAAAGTTAGCGTTAGTATTTGTTTGTGTGTGAAAAATGCAAAAACGCCAATTTTGGCCAGTGTTTGTGACTAAGTGGCTACTAAAAAAGACTGGACATACCCGTTTGCAATACCTTGGGTTGTCTTCTTTTGCAAATGGTATGCCATCATAGGGGTAATTTTCATTCTTGGGCTACCATAGGGTCTCAAAGGCAACCTAACCAATCTGGCAAATTTTAATGTGAAAAAAATGAAACACAAGCCTTATATTTGATGCTGTAACTTTTGAAAACACCATCAAACCTGTACATGAGGGGTACTGTTGTACTCAGGAGACTTCGCTGAACACAAATATCGCAGTAAAAAGTATCGCAGCAATAATATCGTCCGTGTAAGTGCTGTTTGTGCAAAAATGCAAAAAATTTCCCTTTTACTGGCGATATCATCGTTGTAATACATTTTACTGTTTTGAAACACTAATATTTGTGTTCAGCAAAGTCTCCCGAGTAGAACAGTACCCCCCATGTACAGGTTTTATAGGGTTACATATAGTGCTAGCAAATTAAATTCCCTTTACTTTCGGCATGGGTTGTCAGGCAGGTCCCGCTAATTGTAATTAATTAAGATACCTAATTATGTAAAAATATTACATAAATATATATATGTAGAATTAATATATGTATATTTTGATATATACGTATATATTTATGTATATAGATATATTTCGTTCTACATGTATTTTGATATAAATATATATTAATATCACAATATACAGTTAGAACGAAATAACACACATCTATATATTTTGTAATTTTAAATTTTATTTAATGTATTTACATATTTAATTTTTTTATAAATATATATATATCACAATAATTATATATATATATATATATATATATCACAATAATTATATATTAATAGTAAAATACACCTAGACAGTGTGTGTGTGTGTGTGTGTGTGTGTGTGTGTGTGTATGTATGTGTGTGTGTGTGTGTGTGTGTGTGTGTGTGTGTGTGTGTGTGTGTGTGTGTGTGTGTGTGTGTGTGTACACACACTTTATTTATTTTTTACACTTTTTAACTTATTTTAAATTTTATTTTATTTCCAGCCAGCAGGGGGACTACCTGTCATTACAGGCAGCCCCCCTGCTGGCAATGCAGGAGGCAGCTATCCCGGCCATGTGATTGTAAGGTCCTCACAAGGACCTCACTCTCACATGGCCGGGGGGGGGCCATGGGTTCAGACGTGCCGCGGGGGGCTCCCTGGTAGTCCCCCCCAACCGCGATCGCCGGCGTGGGATCGCCGGCGACCGGGTAAGTAAAGAAAGACCGGAGGGCGTACTATTACGCCCGGCGGCGTTTAGAGCCTAAAATAGGGCGTAATAGTACGTCCTCCGGTCTTACGGGGTTAAGGTAATGATTCTACTCACCAGAACAAATTCAATAAGCTGTAGTTGTTCTGGTGACTATAGTGTCCCTTTCACATATGGGGATTTGTTTGACTTGGTACAGAAGATGACAGTTTTTAAATGAGCTCCATTTGCTGCCTCACAAACCTGATTGCATTGTTCATAACATTAGTTGAGGCTCTAGAACTTTAATTTCTGATTCTCCTTGAGCTGCTCAAGTGTACGCAGTTTGTTCACGTACACCTGCTCCTTCAAATACTCCCACTTGAAGTAATCGGGAGCTGAAATGTCAGGGAACGTGGCGGCCTATTAATTTGGGAATTTATTGAAATTATCTGAAACAGTTGTTTCAATTTTGAAAATAAAATCTCACTATTTTTAATTGAAATTACCCATGATAAAGCTCCCATGACTCAAAAATGTAACTACTAATAAATAAGTTATTTACCTGTCAAATCCTACTCTGAACTTTGGTCCATACTGTATATGTCCCTCCGGTCCCCTGCTGGCTTTTAGAGTCAAGAGGACGCCCAGGAGACTGCAATTTCAACCTCTGCAGGTTACCGCAGCAATGCTCCACGAGGTACGCAAGAGAAGAAGAAGAAACTGCTCCTGTCCCCACAACCTCACAAACATACACACACTGCATCCAAGGTCCAGACCTTGAACTGTGTAAGAGGCCCTAAAAATTCTGATGGCAGCCCTGTAGAGAGCTAAAATTAGACATACAGCTATAGCTGACTATGTGTGCACAGCTCAGCTATTGGCAAATTTAAAACAAACTTTTCTTCAAACTATTTATAGGTATTTTTGTGAGAAGATTGGAGGTTGTAGCATGGAATGAGATTGCTGTGGACACCTTGCTTACTGATATTAAGTTTAAAAGGGACACTATAGTCACCAGAACAACTCCAGCTTATTGCATTTGTTCTGGTGAGTAGAATCATACCCTTCAGGCTTCCTGCAGTAAACACTGTCTTTTCAGACAAAAGGCAGTGTTTACATTACAGCCTGGTGATAACTCCATTGGCCGCTCCTCAGATGGCTACTAGAGGTGCTTCCTGGGGTAGTGCTGCTGTGCAGCACTGCCATTCAGTGTCTCCTCCCACTGCTTACAGACACTGAACTTTCCTCATAGAATGCATTGATTAAAGGCATCTCTATGAGGAGTTGCTGATTGCATAGTGCTGTATTTGACTCAAGCTGGCTCTGCCTCCTGGACAGTCTCAGCCAATCCTGTGAAAGCATTGTGACTGGCTCACATACTCACTTCTGATGTCAGCCAGCAGGCAGATTGGGGGCAAAGACAGATCAAGTAAGATTATACTATATTTAGGGTGGCAAGGGAAAAGGGGGGGGCGGGGGAGGGGATAGGCTAGGTGGTGGTTTTAACACTATAGGGTCAGGAATACATGTTTGTGTCCCTGACCCTATAGCGTTCCTTTAAGTTTAGAATGTAGCACTAATAGAGGCAAATGCTACAGTTCGTAAAATAACTGAAAATAAGCATTATATTATCATGGATAGTCTGATAAATGAGTAGGAAAGTTATACTTGTCTTCAAATGATGTCATAGAAGACAAATTGTGTAGAAAATCTTCAGTTATTCAAGGATGAAGGATGTGGCAATTTCTTCTGAAATAAAGTGCTTGATAAGGAGCAAATCACCATAGAAACCAATAAAACGCCCTTTACCATTTAGCTTAGCACTTTGCTCCTGAATAGCACTTGTTTTGCCTGGATAATGTTCCCAGCATACTTTTGCAAATTTCAGCATTATAAGCCACTGTTTACAGAGACACACACAGATACAAGGAAATATTTTAGTACCATATGCAAGGAGTATATCATTGTCAGTGATTGGAGTGTCCTTTTAAACACATTGACATTTAGGGAATGTCAGCCACAATGACATGCTATTGTAGTACTGGATTGTGGGAAAAGTTTAATATAGCCAGGTGTCTCATTTGTGCATTTTGAGAAAGAGTTCTGATATCAGAATACTTATTATGCATAATGAAATGTGAAGAAAAACCATCTAATAACTGCTACAAATTATGTAAGAATAGCTATGTATAAATGATTTATATTCTTTTAGAATAAAAAATAAAGAGGTAACATAAAATAAGCTGCAAAACAGTATGTTTGCAAACCACAAATCATAACCACATCAGTGAACTAGCTACATGCAAACAAAACGGAGCTCAAGATTAAGCGGAAATAAAGGAAGGGTTCTGAAAGGATTTGTTGCTCAATATTAGGTTACAGTAACAGGAATGTGGGTAATTTTAAAGGCCAGTTGCCTAATGACATAATAAAAACAAAGTAAGTGTGATAATAATGTAACTGTGTGTGGCCAATTAAAAAAGTCTCTAGTGTGTCATTTCTTAGTATGACCAAACATCCTGCAGGCCATTTCAACAAAACCCTCAAAACAACTATCAGTTCTCACTTCTAATTTGTTTGCTAAAATAGTTTCCAACATCTAAAATGTGACATGCTTAAATAAATATACAAGATTAGAGTGTTTATGTACCTAGTAACGCTTTACATCCAGTCATATTAAAGGGGGGTTCATTTCTAAAACGTGCAATATGTATGCTAAAGTAGGAAAATATCAGCTTGCAAAATGTATGCTAAAATAGCATAAAATCAGCTTGTAAAAGTTATGTTAAAATAGCTTAGTGGGAGTAAGGTCAAACTGAGCATTTTTTTTTTATTTATTTTTTTTACCATTTCACCTATTCTTGCCTAAAATGTGCAAATATTTCGACATCTTACAACAATATGATGTAAAGTAAATATATAACATGGTTTCTCTACATGCTCATACATCTTTGTGCAATGTAAGAAAACCCTGTTTGCTAATCATTAAAGCTCAATTACTGAAGAATGAATCCATCCATCCATATACAAATGCAAAAACAAATTGTATGTAATTGATAGGAAATATGTTGGAGCTACAAGAATAATAATTACGAGAACACTAAAAACAAACACTAATTGCATGTCAATTAATATATATATATATATATATATATATATATATATATATACACACACACACACACACACACACACACACACACACACACACACACACTATATAGCTTAAACTTTTTTTGTGTTACTAATTATGCAGTGTCAAAAGCAGAAGTGAAGCAAGAAAAAAGCCTATTTGAAACCCTTAACCTTTTAATGGTGCATCCTGTATTTGGAACTATATAAAGTAATAGCCAAAGTAACGCTGCTAGCATGTTTCCTCGCTCTGAGTACAGGTAAACATTTCTTAGTGATCTTACCTCCTGGGGTGATTTCTTAACTGCACAGTCTGAGTTTCCATCTCTGGGCTCTGTGATTAGTCTCTGTCGATAAATATACCTGTTGTGCTTCCAGCGTCAGAAGGGCAAGAGGAGAGCAGCACCTGCCCCCAGGATTGTAGCTACAGGGCATATACTCAGAGCTTGATCTGGCAGCTTCACATCACTAGAGCGAGCTATAAAGACGTTTGCACAACGGGCGCTATACATACAAGTAAACGGAAGCAGGAACAGGGCGGCGGAAGCTAAGTGTCTGACTGATACATGTGAAGAGGTTGTGAAATGATATTGAAGATTCCACGGAGTCTCTCTGCTCTAAACAGGCACAATGGGGCTGCTGTTCATGTTCTCCTGCCTAGGGGCAGATTTTATCCTCCGTTTTGGGAAGAGAAGAGGAGATAGCCCATACTGGCTTATATCCCGGTTGTGTTTTTTGTTTGTTAAAACCCCTCAATACTTCTTTCCTTTAAACGGACGGTGACACCACTATAATGACAGTTAGATGAAAGCTGATGGCTTTAGGAACCGATGGGTTTTTAAATGTATTCTGTGAGCATAAAATGTATCAAGGCAAAAACATGCAATTCCCGAACAAAGTGCTTTTGCTCAGCAGGCGTTAATTTAGGCCGACATATAAAAAGCAAAATAATACATAAGATAGTAAGGCATAGAAAATATAAGAAAAAGGAGGACCATGGGCGTCCGCGGGAATTTTTCCAGGGGGGGGCATAATTGTAATGACATCCATGCTTGATACCTTTTTGACAGTGTCATGAAAGGGAAGGAGCATAGTCATTATCACATAAAGCCAGGGTGAATAGCGTTTTCACAACTATGGTGTCAGGAATATATGTTTGTATTCCTGACACTATAGTGTTCCTTTAAGCAAATTAAAGGACATTTCTGGTCACCATAACAACTTCACCTAAATGAAAATGCTATGATGCCAGGAAGCCCCTGGGTGCTTGCTTTCCTTTAAGGGGTTAAATCGCTCTCAAATGGTTTAACCCCAAAGGCTTCCTCCAGCTCCAGGTCACTCAGTGGTATTTGGCTTCTGAAACAGAGTGTCAGGAAGTGCAGATTGACGTCAGGCATGGGTGCCGCTGATTGGCTAGAGTGGTCAGTTGACGCTCTAAGCCAATCGCTAGTTCCCGGTTCATAAAATATTTTTACTTTTTTATGAATGGGGAGCTACTGATTGGCTTAGAGTGCCAGCTGACCGCTCTAGCCAATCAGCAACACCCCTACCCAACGGCACTCTGTGCTTCCTGACACTCAGTAAATAAAAGTGAACACATTAACACCGATATTTTTTTACCTTTGGAGATGAGAAGGTCCAGCGTTTCCCTGCCAGGCCCAGGTACCAAAGCCTTATGATGTGGTGTCCAGAATAAAGTGGAGGTTCACTTCATTTGTCCTTCCTGCTCCAATCTCCTTTTCCTCTCCTTCATTTGACAGTCTTTTTTTTTCTTCTGACACTGTTTTCTATCCTTGGCCCCTTCTGCTCTTTTACCTTTCTGCTACTTTTTGCTTATTTTGCGCCCTTCTGCTCCTTTCTCATTCTGGTCCCTTTCTGCTCCTTGCAGACCCTTTCTGCTCCCTTTTTTACTTTACCTTTGTGCTCCTTGCTGTCCCTTTCTGCTCTTTCTCCTACTTTACCTTTGTGCTCCTGATTCTTTCTGCTCCTTTACCTTTGTGCTCCTTGCTGTCCCTTTGTGTTCCTTCCTGCTCCTTGCAGGCCCTTCCTGCTCCTTCTCCTACTTTATGTTTGTGCTCCTTCTGCCCCTTCCAGCTCATTTCTGACCCTTTCTGCTCCTTCTACTTTACCTTTGTGCTGCTTTACCTTCCAGCTCCTTGCTGACCCTTCCTGTTCATTTCTAAATATCTATAGGCTGCTGCCCCCCCAAATCTATAGGCTGCGGCCCCCACCAAAATCTATGGGCTGCTGCCCCCCTCCCCAAATCTATGGGCTGCTGCCCCCTCCAAATCTATAGGCTGCTGCCCCCCAAAAAAATCTATGGGCTGCTGCCTCTCTACTAAATTCCATGGGCTGCTGCCCCTAAATCTATGGGCTGCTGCCCCCAAATCTATAGGCTGCTGCCCTCCCCAAATCTATGGGCTGCTCCCTCCCAAATCTATGGGCTGCTGCCCCCAAATCTATGGGCTGCTGCTGCCCCCAAATCTATAGGCTGCTGCTGCCCCCAAATCTATAGGCTGCTGCTGCCCCCAAATCTAAAGGCTGCTGCTGCCCCCAAATCTAAAGGCTGCTGCTGCCCCCAAATCTAAAGGCTGCTGCTGCC
>OW240917.1:200971087-201016388 GCA_933207985.1 Pelobates cultripes | reverse complement strand
CACCCGCCGCCCAGGGGTGGGGGCCGGGGGGGGGCAGTAGGTAATTTGGTCTCCCCCCTTATTTTATTTTAGGGCCCCCACCCGTCGTTTAGGGGTGGGGGCCAATAGTTTTTTTTACAGTGAGCAGCCACAGGCTGCTCACTATTTACCAGACATGCCCCTACTCGCAGTATAGCGAGTAGGGGCATATTACTTACTAATACTAAGTAATTTTTACTTAGTATTAGTAAAGTTGGCTGAAAGACCAATTTAGGTCTTTCAGCCTTTTAGTAGATAGCTCCCTGATACCGTGGGAATTAGGGAGTTATCTACTAAGCGGCTGCAAAATGCAGCCGCGGCAATGAATAGGATCAGAGTTTCATTCATTAGAATGAAATTCCGATCCGAATAAAATGCCGAATTGCGTTCTAAAAGAAACGAACAGACTGTTCTCATTCAGTTAGAACGCAATTCGGCAGTTTCATGTAAAATGACAGGAAGCATTGTGGGAACACTGAGGAAAGCTAGGGATCATGGGAAAATTGCTCTGACCAGCTGAAATGAAGCACACTTTGCTCCTCCGCTGGTCAGAGCTGGTCAAGCGGAGGAATCCTCCATAAGGCAAAGAGTCCCTACTTTGTCTTATGATTTAAAAGAAAACTAAAGAAGACAGGAAGAAAAGAATAACAGATCCTGAGAGAGGGGGAGAAGAGGAAGAGATTGAGGAGTAGGTTCGCATGACAGTGCCGCTTAAAAACATACCAGAGTCGTCTACAAATGCTCGCAGTTTAGGGAATAAGATCCATGAACTTGTGGCAATAATGGCAACTGATAGTGTAGATTTAGTCGCTGTTACGGAGACATGGTATAATGAGAAAAATGACTGGGACATAGCAATACCAGGGTACTCTTTATATAGGAAAGATAGGGAAGGCAAGAAAGGGGGAGGGGTGGCTTTGTATGTGAAGGATAGCATAAAATCTAGCCTAAGAACAGTGACTGAGTCACACCACACAAAAACAAAAGTTTTAGACTTTAGAAAAACAGACTTTTCTAAAATTAGAATATGGGTAGAGGAGTCATTATCAGACTGGAGCAATTTAAATGGAGTCCAAGAGAAATGGGATTATTTAAAAGTTGCACTATTGAAGGCAACAGAAAATTGCATTAGGCTTGTCAGTAAAAGCAAAAAATTCAAGAAACCACTGTGGTACTCCGCAGATGTGGCCAAAATAGTTAAAAACAAAAAGTTAGCATTTAGGAATTATAAAAAAACCCAGAGTGAGGAAGACAAAATGATCTATAAGATTAGGCAGAAAGAGGCTAAGCAAGTTATAAGAGCTTCCAAATCACACACAGAAGAGAAAATAGCACAGTCAGTAAAAAAGGGGATAAAACATTTTTTAGATACATAAATGAGAAAAGAAAAGTAAAACAAGGATTAGTTAGATTAAAAACAAAAGAAGGAAGGTATGTAGAAGAGGATAAAGGTCAGGCTGACTGCCTCAATTAATATTTTTGTTCTGTATTTACAGAGAAAATGAAGGAAAGGGACCTCAGTTGAGAAAAATGATAAATGAGTCATTTATTACACGTGAGTTTACAGAGGAAGAGGTTCTATTTCAACTGTCAAAAGTAAAGACAAATAAGTCAATGGGACCTGATGGAATACACCCAAAGCTATTAAAAGAGCTTAGTGGTGTACTAGCAAAACCATTAACAGATTTATTTAACCAATCATTAACAGGAGTAGTCCCAGAAGATTGGAAGTTAGCGAATGTTGTGCCCATTTACAAGAAAGGTAATAGGGAGGAGTCGGGCAACTATAGGCCAGTAAGCCTTACTTCAGTAGTGGGGAAAGTGATGGAAACCATGTTAAAGGATAGGATTGTTGAACATCTAAAAACACATGGATTTCAAGATCAGAGACAACATGGGTTTACTTCAGGGAGATCATGCCAAACTAATCTTATTGATTTTTTGATTGGGTAACTCAAATTATAGATCAGGGTGGTACCTAGATTTCAGTAAGGCTTTTGACACTGTTGCACATAGAAGGCTTATCAATAAACTGCAATCTTTAAGTTTGGATTCAAATATTGTTGAATGGGTAAGGCAGTGGCTGAGTGACAGGCAACAGAGGGTTGTACTCAATGGAGTATATTCGAAGCTTGGACTTGTCACCAGTGGGGTACCTCAGGGATCTGTACTTGGACCCATTCTCTTTAATATTTTTATTAGTGATATTGCAGAAGGTTTTGATGGTAAGGTATGTCTTTTTGCTGATGATACTAAGATATGTAACAGGGTTGATGTTCCAGGAGGGATAAGCCAAATGACAAATGATTTAGGTAAACTAGAAAATGGTCAGAATTGTGGCAACTGACATTTAATGTGGATAAGTGCAAGATAATGCATCTTGGACGTAAAAACCCAAGGGCAGAGTACAGAATATTTGATAGAGTCCTAACCTCAACATCTGAGGAAAGGGATTTAGGGGTGATTATTTCTGATGACTTAAAGGTAGGCAGACAATGTAATAGAGCAGCAGGAAATGCTAGCAGAATGCTTGGTTGTATAGGGAGAGGTATTAGCAGTAGAAAGAGGGAAGTGCTCATGCCATTGTACAGAACACTGGTGAGACCTCACTTGGAGTATTGTACACAGTACTGGAGACCGTATCTTCAGAAGGATATTGATACCTTAGAGAGGGTTCAGAGAAGGGCTACTAAACTGGTTCATGGATTGCGGGATAAAACTTACCAGGAAAGGTTAAAGGATCTTAACATGTATAGTTTGGAGGAAAGACGAGACGTGGGGATATGATAGAAACATTTAAATAAATAAAGGGAATCAACACAGTAAAGGAGGAGACTATATTTAACCCCTTAAGGACTGGACTGTTTTTGCGATGTTGTACATTTGCGACCAGGCATATTTTTACACTTTTGTGGTGTTTGTGTTTGGCTGGCATTTTCCGCTCTCTCATTTACTGTTCCCATACAAATTATATATTGTTTTTTTCAGGACAATAGGGGCTTTCTTTACATACCATTATTTATATAATCTCATGTATTTTAATTTTAAAAAAATAAAAAAATATGATGAAAAATTGAAAAAAATACATGTTTTTTGACTTTTACTTGAAAAATCTTTTACTCATCTACAAAAGCGAATGAAAAAAACTGCTAAATAGATTCAAAATGTTGTCCTGAGTTTAAAAATACCCCGTGTTTACATGCTTTTTTTTGCATGTTATAGGGCTATAGGTACAAGTAGGATATTGCGGTTTCAAAACATACATTTTTAAAATTTATCAATAGTGACATTGTAACACTATTATCTGTCATAAATCTCTGAATAACACCCCACATGTACATATTTTTTTTAAAGTAGACAACCCAGGGTATTCAATATGGGGTATGTCCAGTCTTTTTTAGTAGCCACTTAGTCGAAAACACTGGCCAAAGTAAGCATTCATATTTGTTTGTGTGTGAAAAAAGTAAAAAAACTAAATTGAATGCTAATTTTGGCCAGTGTTTGTGACCAAGTGGTTACTAAAAAAGACTGGACATACCCCATTTGCAATACCTTGGGTTGTCTTCTTTTGCAAATGGTATGCCATCATGGGAGTAATTCTCATTCCTGGGCTACCATACGCTCTCAAAGGCAACGTAACCAACCTGGCCATTTTCAATGTAAAAATATTTGACCCATATATTTGACCTTGTAACTTTCAAAAATGCTATAAAACCTGTACATGGGGGGTACTGTTTTACTCGGGAGACATCGCTGAACACAAATATTAGTGTTTAAAAACTGGAAAACGTATCACAACAATTATATCATCAGTAAAAGTGCTGTTTGTGTGTGAAAAATGCAAAAAAAGTCACTTTCACTGACAATATCATCGCTGTGATATGTTTTACTGTTTTGAATCACTAATATTTGTGTTCAGCGAAGTCTCCCGAGTAAAACAGTACCCCCCATGTACAGGTTTTAGGGTGTCGTAGAACGTTACAGGGTAAAATACAGTGCTAGCAAATTCAATTCTCTGGAATTTCGGCCTGGGTTGGCAGGCAGGTCCCTTAAATTGCAATCAATAAAATTACTGAATTATGTAAAAATATTACATAAATACGCACGTAGAATTTAAATATATATGCATATTTATATATTTGAACTCTACGTGTATATTTATATAATTATTTATGTAATTTTGTATATGGACATATGTATATTTCTTATTTTTATTTATTTTTATATACATACATATATACAAATTCATTCTAAGTGTATTTTGATATAAATATATATTAATTTTAAAATACAGTTAGAATAAAATTTCATATAGATATAATTTTTTTAAAATTTTTATTATTTTAAATTTTTTTTATTTAATTTAAATTACTTATTTATATTTTATAATATATATACAATATATATATAGTTATTATATATATTATATATATACGTGTGTAATTTAATTATAAGTGTATTTTTATATTAATATAAGTACATATTAATATAAAAATACACTTAGTATGACATATATATGATTATTATTTTTTATTAACATTAACTTTATTTTTTTCTATGATTTTTACACTAGCAGGGGGACTGCCTGTCAGCACAGGCAGTTCCCCTGCAGGCAGACACATGGACACCTATTGTGACCATGTGATCGCTGTGTTGGGCGATCACATGGCCACAGGGGTCCTAATTCAGTGTGGGGAGACTGTCTGGGCTACAGGCAGTCTCCCCACACCGGGAGCCACGCTGATCGCCGCCGGGGGAACGACGGCGATCAGGTAAGTAAATAGGACCGTTAGGACGGTTCAGGACCGTCATCGGTCGGCAAGCCAAAAATGCTGATGACGGTCCTGAACCGTCCTCGGTCGCTAAGGGGTTAAAAGAAGAAAAACTACCACAACAAGAGGACAGTCTTAAATTAGAGGGACAAAGGTTTAAAAATAATATCAGGAAGTATTACTTTACTGAGAGGGTAGTGGATGCATGGAATAGCCTTCCAGCTGAAGTGGTAGAGGTTAACACAGTAAAGGAGTTTAAGCATGCGTGGGATAGGCATAAGGCTATCCTAACTATAAGATAAGACTAGGGAGTAATGAAAGTATTTAGAAAATTGGGCAGACTAGATGGGCCGAATGGTTCTTATCTGCCGTCACATTCTATGTTTCTATAAGCATAACAAAAGTTTAAAAACTAGTTTTTAAAAGTAAAAAAAAAAAGTAAAAAAATACATTTTAAAAACGCTCATTACCACTAAACCTAGAACAAACTAGAGAAAATTATCCCACGCCAAGGTTCAAAATATGCCTTTTGAATTACCCCAGAGTGTATTCTTTAATAAATAGTATGTGTTTGTGGGGAAGTTTCAACAACCAACCGTCTAAACTACTACAAATTGGAACATGGACACAGCGTAAAACTTCAAAGTTAGAAAAAAACTGAATGGCTGTGTCTCAAATGCGCCCCTTCAACATCCACATATACCTGGCAAAGGTACATACGGGGGTATTGCTGTACTCAGCCGACATAGCTGAGCAACATATGATGTATTATACAGTCATAGCACACATAAGGTTTGCAAAATATGCTGCACAAACTCACTTTGTATGTCAAAAAGGCAGAAAAAAATGCTTATTACCACTACACTTGGTACAAGCTAGCGGAAAAATGATCCCACGCTAAGGTTCAAAATATGCCTTTTGAAATACCCTGGGATATCTTCTTTAAGAAACGGTATGGCTTTATGGGGTATTTGGATTATATAGCACACACCAACTTTACAAAATATACACGAGAATTTCTTTGTTATAAGTTTGTGTGCCAAAAAAAAAAAAAAAAACTATTTTACTCCAATATTTAGCAGAGGTTGGCAGTGAAATGGCTACATAGAAAGTGTCAAAACAACCTTATGTAAATAGCCCGTGATGTCTACTTTATATAAATATATACTTTTGTGTGGCAATTTTGTTTTCTTTTATGGCTACTAAGCTTACAAGACAAACATACCAAATTCTAAAATCGCTCCACATTAAAAGTCTATTTTACTCCTTGTGCTTTGTGACCTGTAACTACCAAAAAAAACTTAAAATCCCAGACACATTATATATTCTGTAAATCAGAACTAAATTAATTTTTTTTTCATTACTTTTCTTAACCTGCACTAATTATGCACACATTATTATTGCAAAAACTGTAAAAAAAAACAACACACAAAATTTTCATTTCTTTTAAATTTTTCTGTATTTTTTTATAATAAATAAGCATTTATATATATGTGTGTTACATCAAATTAAAGCCCTTTCTGTCCTTTAAAAAACTATGTATAATATGTGTTGGTGCAACAAATTAGTAAAATGCAAATTACAGTTGAACGCAAACAGCAAAAAATGAAAAAAATGCTGTTGTCATTAAGTGAAAGACAAGCTTTTGAAGCTCTGTCCTTAAGGGGTTAAAAAATATCACAAAGATCACAATAGTTAACTGTTCACACAGGTATAGTTTAGTGAATCATTCAATAGCAATATAATGTGACAGGTATTCAATAAAAGGATAAAATATGTGCATGAAATAAACTGTACTAGAATTATTATTTTTTTTTTTTTATCTGCCAACAATTTAGGAATACCTGTATGATAAATAGGTTATGATCGGGGTAGGCAACATTCGGCACTCCAGATGTTGTGGATTACATTTACCAAAGGTTGCTTACTCCTGTTATAAATAATAGATTATTTAGGGAATTTTACATGTAAGTTTATACATTATATTTTTTATATTTGCTATAGCCTCAAAGTTATATAAACACACTAAAATCCTATAACTAAATGTGTTTGTGTTCCCCTAACACGTTTTACTCCCAATCACTTGGATCTGGAAGCCAGAACTGTACATACCAATCATTTGCTTCTGCTCTTGTGGCGGGGCGCCTGCAAGCATTGATGCGGTTAGAGGTTCTTGGCCTTGCATTAGTACCGCTGGCTCCATCACCTGCATAAAGAGCATCATGTGTAAACCATGCAGTTAAAGATTAATCACAACACTGCACACATCTTAATAGCTACTGCAATTATTATATCAGAGGCCCCATTAGCCAATTATCTATAAGATGCAAACATTTTACTACCTAATTCGGTTAGTTTTGTACAAAAATTCTCAAGCACCTCCTCTCCTGGTTTGTAGTGTCTAGGCAAATGAGCTAGATATTCCTAATAGAGGGCATGTCATAAATAATAGGAACCTCCAATATGGCACATCATTATTGCCATCACCAGGAGTTTCAGATTAACACTTCATGTAGGACCCCGGACTACTCCTATGTCTAAGTCACCCTGTGCCCATTATAGGTGCAGGGTGTGTATAATGTGTGTATTGTTAATGGTTTTGTGTGCTCTCCTGTCTTGCTGAAGCTTGCTTCCAACAGAGGGCGCGTTAAAGGCTGCACAGCCAAATCCACCTCGTTGGTAGAAAGCTTCAGTAGGACAGGAGGATATGTGCTATATGCACTACCTGAATAGCAAGGCTGGTTAATTTGCATATTCAAGTGATTTGCATATTGCTTATCCTGCAGGCAGGAGAGATGCTTTGTGTTAATTATAGTCTTCCCCACACCTTTAGACAACAGAGGGACTTTAAAAAAAAAAAAAAAAAAATACAATCAATTATAAGTAGTCACCATACGTTTGATGTTATCAGCCTATGATCAAGTCCAGTGGAAAAAAAACTGAGGATAGTGTCCTGGGGTGTCCTGGGGGATTTTTCGGAATCCCAGTAACAGTTGTTGTACCAGTTGGCTGGCTGCACAATATCTGTAGCCCTGAAGTACATCAAAGAGTTGGCTCTTGTCTTTATAAAGACACTTGCAGCTATCAAGCCTATCACATTGCAGGGAAAGGTGCATACCTGCCTGGAAGGAAAGCTGCAGAGGAATAGGCAGAGGGGATGATACCTGCCTGGAAGGGTTGAAAAGCTCCAGAGAGACCCCAGTCAAGCCTTAGCGACTGGGGTTGAAGCGATCCAGGGTCCAGACAAGCGACTAGGAATCAAACTGGGCAGAGGTACTCTGTCAGAGTACAGGCGCTCCGTCACTATTATAAATGCTGCTTTTTTTCTGCCAATGAACATAACAGAAGAAAGAGGGGGGTAAAAAAAAAAAGGGAAACAAGGTTTTTCTCCACATTTGCATTGTGTGCCTTGTGACTGTGCCTGGACTGAACTGGATTGTGATGTAATACATTTTTAAATAAAGCAGACCACCACAAGGAAATAATGGCTAACACAAGTTATAGTTTGTTTTCAATGTTTAATTCAAAAGTGTAATTTCCACTTAAATATTTGTAAAGCATACATCACTACATGAAATAGACTTTATAATTATGAAACAATACCAAGACAAAGCCAGCCATAACATTTGCTTCATACAAACGCTAACCTACTGAACTAATCAATATCATGAAACATAATATAGCGATAAATGTCAAATACAAGGGACATTATAGTCATCAGAACAACTACAGCTTAGTGTAGTGGTTCTGGTGAGTCTAGTATGCCCTTGCAGCACTTTAATGTAGACACTGCCTTTTCAGAGAAAGGGCAGTGTTTACATTGCTGCCTAGGGACACCTGCACTAACAGTCACTCAGACTGCCATTACAGGTGCTTCCTGTGTCAGTGTTGCACAACATGCAGCACAAACGTTTTGCATCACTGCACTCTGCATGGAGGCACTGAACTTTCAAGTTTCCCTATAGAGATGCATTGATTCAATGAATCTCTATGAGGAGATGTTAATTGGCCAGTGAGGCGTTTGGCCCTGCCCCCCTCCTTGGCTGAGATTATCAGAATTGACAAACTCAGCCAAGGGAAAGCATTGGATCGGCTGAGATATTCATTTCTGATAATCTCAGCCAAGGAATTGGATCGGGGAGGCATTCCTAACTTCATAGTATTCCTTTAAAGGAAAAGCAAATCTACCAGCCATAACTGATGAACTATAAACTAGGCATAGAACTTTCTGCAACCTCATTGAATGTGAAAAGAATGCCCTCATTTTTCTCATTGGAGTGGATTTGCTTTGTAAACCTACATACAAGTGTGAGTGGTCAAAAATTCCCAATCTGAAAAAGGTGTGCGAATAAAAAGCACCAAACCAGGACAAGCAACTAGCCATTTTAATAAAGGACTCTGTTATTGATAAAGCCATAGTCCATACCTCCAAACATTAGGGGAACACTAAATTTAGTGGTGTGAGGGTATGTTTCCAGGGACAGTCTGTTCTAAAAAATATTAGGTACCTTAGAAAATAACTATTAATGCAACTGAAGTGTAAATTAGAAGAACAAGGTATCTTATATGCACAGTCTGATTTCTAAACATATTTGTAGATTAAAGACACTCCTGTGAATATTATAGCAGAGGAGCTCTGTTATATACTCAAACATTCCAATAATATGCATGTTAAAAAAAATAAAGGGACAGAGCAATTAGGGCTCAAAATAGAGATTTTCTGTCCTAAATGGGGACACTTGTAAGGTATGTAGTACTGCATAATTTGACAACTAAAATGGGCGTGGAGATGTGCAGTTCTGGAACAGTTTTATTAAATGACCCTCTGCTTAAAATACTATTGTTTTTCTTTGCATCAATAATTAGCATTAATATGGCAATCGTCCAACTACAAAGTCTGTATTAAAATCAAATAAGAGGGGACATGCTCTTCATCCATAAAATGAATTGATACCCCAAAATAATGGGTGTCCCTTCATTGGATGTTACAGGCTCAAATATGTAAATAAGCTCACTTTTCTAAACTACCTCAAATTAAGATTTTAACTTATGCGCCAAAAGGTAATTTGCTAAGAGCATTTAAACCATTTTTATGAAGCCACTTCCTCAATCATTTCTCCAATTAAAACAAAAAAAACTGTACCAAAGAAGTCTTGCCACATTACAAATAAAATAAAAACAGATCTCGGTCAGTCTGCTTTAGCTTAGACAGCACAATATATTTACAAAATACATCGCTTACACAAAATACAGACATTGGCAGAACCATGTCAGTCTTCCCCTGAATCCAGCCAATATGTGGGTACGTGTGTACTTTTACAATAGTAATACATGCCTAATAGACTTATGTAAGTGCTACCAAGTCACACTGTCTCCTTGTTTGCCAATAACACTACTGCAGCAAGTGCTCACTGTGTTTATATTGCAGAGCAATTAAAGGTACATTCATCACTTTGAGACAACTGTCATTCAAAAGCTTTAGCATTGAATGAGACACTGAGATAGAGAAAAGAAAGACCAGAGTGATCAAAGAAAATAGGGCGCCCCCTAATTGATTGCTATGATAATGTGTGCAGCTAAAATTTAACTTTTAATGGTTACTGCTTAAAAATAAATAAAAATAAAAGGAATATATTGATTAAAATCAATATGGAAAGGTGAGAATGACTCTGGGTGGGTTGTATAGTTAAACTTATTGAATCCCCTCAAAGAAAAAGAAAAACTTGGAGGTGGATAAATAAGAAATAAATCAAAAAGAAAACCCACTCAGACATACAGCCTTGCTACAAATGAATGATCAATTGTGTAAAACTACTAAGCTGCTAATGCTATAGCTCTCCTAATAAAATATCACCATCCCAAACTGATGCTTGTATTCATATAATATAGGTAGGAAAGAAAAATATGCCTGTAAAGTATACACTGATCATTTACAAAGTAGCTAGAGCGCTCAATTATGTTGAAGTCAGCACTAGATAGATACAAAGTATAGATTGCCTTGTATGCTTTCACAGAATTAGACCTCCGTGTGGAATTGGCGTGATGAGGAGGGAGGAAAGAACTAAACTCCCGTGCGAAGTAATATCGCTCTAATCTCTCATACAGTATGCGGAGCAATATCGCTGTAGAGGCACCCACCCCCCTGTCGCCATCCCACACATCCACTGTAGGCAAAGACGGTACTAGGCTGACTTATCTAAAGAAATCTAAGATAAAGAGCGCAGTCACCTAACCACCATTCTAACTAGCTATCTAACACGTGTTTCGGCGCTGCTACACACGCCTTCATCTGAGACTATGCAAAAGTGCTCGGAAATACCTGTGGCTCATATAAACCCCCGTTCCACCAATGGGTGTGGGGGGCGTGTATCTCAAAGTTCGCGCCACAGTGCTAGAGCCCGAGATAGCCACGCCCCATTAGATGACGTATCGTGGTTATGAATAGACACATCCTTCTCTGCTGAGGTCATATTAACCCCGTGTCTGCCGTAAATACACTCCTAGGTTCACATTCTAATATAGGGGTAACTAGTATATTTTTTCATTGAATGAGACACTGTCATCAATCTGCAGGTATTTTTTTTTTCATATTGAACTGCTCTTTCCTTTTTATGCTTTTAACACTCACTCCAGGGGGACACTCCTCTAGTCAGTTTCCTATCCCTAGAAATGCTGGAAAGTTGCAATTGGCATGCTTGACAGATTTACACATGTGGAGTTGGATGAGCTCTTCACCATGCAACATCCTGACAAAGGGACAAGAGAGAGAGTCTGATCATACAGAGCATGCTCCAATGTGAGGTTTTACTCTCCTGCTGCTACACAATGGTGCCCTGTTTTTGTCAAAAGTAAACTGATCTGAAACAGAGATGAATGCTTAAGAGGAAGGTGATGGGGTAACAGAAGAAACTTCCCCAGCTGAGAGACGTGACCAATAATGCAATTTGACAGTTTATAGTAAGTTTATAAACATTGATTATATACTTTATTTCAGTTTGTATATTTGTTTAACCCCCGAATGTCTGACCCAGTCAGTCATGCCGGGAAAACAACACCGTATGACGGACCGGGTCCGTCATGCGCTAAAGTTAACCCCAGATCACTGCGATCATGGGGTGAATGCTTCTCCGGTCTTCCTCGGTATTCGAGGCAGACCGGGAGCACCCGATCGCGCTGTCCTGTTTATCCGCCTCTCTGCTCTTCCGCATTATGTGTGAAGTGCAGGGAGACTGATCAGTGATGATCTCCTCCCTGTGCTAAATAACAATTAGTTTAAAATCCCACCCCCCTACTCATTTTAAATAAAAATTAACCCCTTCCCTGCCAATTGATCACTGACTACAGTGATCAATTGGCAGGGACTACATTTGACTGATCTGATTTTTATTTATTTTTTTAACCCTTGAGGGTCAACTTATTTTTGGTAACCCTCAGGGGTTACATATATTTTATTAATTATTTTAATATATTTTTTTTAAATTATATATTTAGCTAGCTGGGGTGGGTGGAAGTTAGTGGGGAATTTGATGTTAGGCTAGCTAGGTATTAACATTGAAAAGTTTTAAAAAGTTAAAAAAATGTTTTAATAACGTTTAAGGTAAAAAAAATCCCACACCCCTTTACCCATTTCTAATAAAAATTAACCCCTTTCCTGCCAGTTGAGCACTACCTACAGTGATCAAAATACAGATCACAGTATTATGCGGTGATCAGTTTTTTTTTTTTTAACCCCTTAGGTTTAACTTCTATATAGATTTTTTTTAACCCTCAGGGGTTCAATTTATTTCATTAATTTAAATATTTTAAAATGATATATTTTGCTAGCTGGGGTGGGTGGGAGTTATGGGAAATTGGGGAATTTACGGTTACTGCTAGTTAGGGGTAAACGGTAAAAAAAAGTTTATAAAAATGTTAAATGTGTAAAAAAGTTTACGAAACTCTTAAAAATTGAATAAGCAAAAAAATTTAAAATGCTCATTACTACTACACCTGGAACAAACTAGAGTAAAAAATGATCCCACGCTAAGGTTCAAAATATGCCTTTTGAATTACCCCAGGGTGCATTCTTTAATAGGCAGTAGGTGTTTGTGGGGAAGTTTGAATAACTAACCCGCTAAACAACTCCAAAATGGAACAAGCCTCTGAGTGAGACCTCAAGTGATGGTGCCCCACCACCACTCACAAGAGGACGCTCAGAATGCCCAATGCCAGAGGGAGACTAGGTGCCTTCAAACATGATGGCACCAGAAATACCGCCGTTCACTGTTACACCTGGCATCGTTTTTTTGAGCTATTTATGTCGGACGATGTATTTGAGCTCATGGCTCAGCAAACAAATTTGTTTGCTATGCAGTATCTCTCTGCACATCCGGGGTCCCATCATAATCGCAGGAATATGTGGAGACCCACGGATGTCGCAGAGATGAAGCGGTTTTGGGCTTTAACCCTAGTGATGGGTATAGTTAAAAAGCCCAGTATCAGGTCCTACTGGAGCAAGCAACGCATCCTGGCTACCCCTCTTTTCCCTGAGGTTATGCAGAGGGATCGCTATCTGCAACTGCTGCAATTCCTTCATTTTAATGACAACTCACTGTGTCCCCCTAGAAATGACCCACTGTTTGTCAGGCTCTATAAAATTCGGCCCTTTATCCATCTCCTGTCAGGCAAATTTTCTGAAAATTATATCCCCGATAAAGATATTTCAATTGACGAGTCCCTTATGAAATTCAAAGGTCGACTGCTATTTAAGCAATACATTCCTTCTAAGCGGTCCCGATATGGCGTTAAATTTTATAAATTATGCAAATCCTGTACTTGTTACACATGGGCGTTTCGCATTTACCAGGGGAAGGATAGCCATCTTGACCCACCAGGATGTCCTGATTCTGTGGGTACAAGTGGAAAGATTGTTTGGGATCTAATCCTTCCCTTGTTAAATAAGGGATATAGGCTATGGGTTGACAATTATACCAGTATACAGTTATTTAAAAATTTATATTACTTTGAAACCCTAGCCTGTGGCACAGTGAGGAAGAATCGCAGGGGTTTCGCCCAAACCCTGGCAAGAGGCAGAAGCAGTAGAGGTTCCTCTTCAGCCCTCTGCCAGGATGAGTTGCTTGCCCTTCGTTTCACAGATAGGAAAGGATGTATATATGCGGTCTACAATGCATGACGAAAGTACAGTGCCAGTGTCTGTGAGGGGTAGCACTGAGCACCTGGAAAAGCTGAAGTGCATTGTAGACTACAGCAAGTTTATGGGGGGAGTAGACTTGGCTGACCAATGCATACAGCCCTATCTAGTGAACCGGAAAACTAGGACCTGGTACAAGAAAATTGCAATCTACATGACCCAGATTGCAATTTTCAATGCCTATGTCCTCTATAAAAAAGAGGTCATAGGTAGGCCCTGCCCTTTCCTAGACTTCACTCTAAGCCTTTTGTCACATTTATTATTTACCCAGCCCCCCCAATCCCATTTTGGGATCAGAAGATCTCCAAAGACTTTGTGGCAAACACTTCTCTTCCCGAATCCCTGCCACCGCTAGTAAAAGAAATTCCCCCAAAAAGTGCCGTGTTTGCTACAAGAAAGGAGTCTGAAAGGACTCTAGTTATTATTGCCCAACTTGTCCATCTAAACCCGGCCTCTGCATAACAGACTGTTTCAAAGTCTACCATACAGAGCTGAACTTCTAAATCACTCTGTATGGGACTTTGGCAGTTTGTTTGCTTGATTTCCCTGGATTACTGACCTCGGCTTGTCCTGACTACGCTTTGTTAGCTTCCTGTACCGACCCATTGGCTTGTTTTACCAACTACTCTAACTTCTGGATTCCCCTGACCTTGGCCTGTCCCTGTTTATGCTTAGCATTCTAAAGTGGCTACACCAAATAACTCAAAATACTACAATTGTAGTATTTGAAATGTGCCTTCACAAAAAGAGGCAAAAAACTAATCACAGGGTTAATGCTGCGATTAGCACTGAAAGGGTTAATAAAATCAGTTTTTTTTTTTTCCCTTAACTTCTCAGCTTTTCACACAGTAACTCTCTATGTGAGATAAAACATCTCTCTGCCTCCAGATCAAAGTGTATGTGGGGGTACTGTTCTATTCCTGTGATATAATAAAAACCTTGAAACATTGTACACGTGGGTACTGTTCTATTCAGAAGACCGTGTTAAATCAAAATACTGAGGTTTTAGTGCACTAATACCAGAATTATGACATTTCTAGTGAAAATGCAATTTATGTGATTAAAAAGACAAAACTAAAAGTAGGTATCGCTACATGGGCCCAGCATTTCTGTTAAAATGGCTAGACCAAACATCTTAAGGTCTGCATTTTGTTGTACTCTGGCTTGCCTACTTTTGAAAATGGTATGCCATAATGGTGGAAATGTTATTACCCAGGCTGCCATGCTCTCTGAATAGCCACATAGGTCCATAAAATCACTTTGCCAAATTTCCAACTTTGAAATCTAATATTTTGTCACCTTGACTACCCCCAAAAAACAGAAAATCTGGAACATGGGGGTACTGTTATATTCAGGAGACAATGTTAAAAAAAAAAATAGTGAGGCTTTGTTGCAATAACTCATACCAGGAATAGGAAATGTCCTGTGAAAAGTGAGTACATGTGTGTAAAAAAGAACAAATAAAACAATAACCACTATGTGGGCCCTTCATTTCTGATAATGTGGTTAGACCAAACATCTCAAATTATGCCATTTGTTATACTCTGGGTTGCCTACTTTTGAAAATGGTATGCCATAACAGTGGAAATGCTCTCTCAAAGGCGAGGTAGGCCCAGAAAATCACTTTGCCAAATTTCCAACTTTGAAATGGACAATATATTTGTCCCTGCGACTTACCCAAAAAACTTAAAATCTGGTACATGGGGGTACTGTTATATTCAGGAGACAATGTTAAAATAAAATAGTGAGGCTTTGTTGCAATGTACTGTGAAAAGTGATTTCATGTGTGGAAAAAACCCACAAATAAATCTATTGTGGGCCCTTCATTTCTGATAAAGTGGTTAGACCAAACATCTTAAAATGCACCATTTGAAATACTATGGGTTGCCTACTTTTGAAAATGGTATGCCATAATAGTGAAAATAATTTTACCCAGGCTTCCATGCTCTCTCAAAGGCAAGATAGGCCCAGAAAATCGCTTTGCCAATTTTCAATGTTTAAAACCAAAAATGGACAGGCGTATGTAAGACCCTAGAACTTTCAAAAACCCCATAAAACCTATACATGGGGGGTACCGTGGCGCTTGTGAAACCCACAAACACTAACTTTGGCTAGGGTTTGTGCCCAAGTGGCTACTACAAAAGACTGGGCATACCCCATTTTGAATACCCTGGGATGTCTACTTTTTCAAATGGTATGCCATTAAGGGGTAATTTTCATTTCTGGCTGCCATACGGTCTCAAAGGCAGCCTAGACACAGCAAACTAATCTGACAAATTTCATTGTGAAAAAGCATAAATGGATAAGTCGTATATATGACCCTGTAACTTTCAAAAAACGCCTAAAACCTATGCATAGGGCATACCGTGCCGCTCGTGAGACATCACTGAACAGAACTAGGAGTGTTTCAGCGCAGTAAACTATATACTGACAATAATATCAGCAAAAGTACAGTTTTTATTTGAAAAATGAAAAAAAAAAAATGAACACTAAGTTTGGCTAGTGTTTATGCCCAAGTGGCTACTACAAAAGACTGGGCATACCCCATTTTGAATACCCTGGGATATGTACTTTTTCAAATGGTATGCCATGATGGCATAACTTACATTTCTTGGCTGCCATACGGTCTCAAAGGCAACCGAAGCCCAGCAAACCAATCTGTGACATTTCTATGTAAAAAATAAATAGACAAGACGTATATTTGACCCTGTAACTTTCAAAAACACCATAAAACCTACATATGGGGGGGTACTGTTTTACTCATGAGACATTTCTGAATACAAATATGTATGTTTTATTGCAGTAAAACCAAACAGTATTGTGACATTATCAGTTAAATTGACATGCAGAAATTGAAAAATATCAAAATTTCTTAATTTTTTAAACTTTTTTTAGATTGGAGTTCTATATATGAATGTTTGATATGGAATGAAAGCCCTGTTTCCCCTGAATAAACCGATATATAATAAGTGTGGGTGCACTTAGTATGAAAGAGGTAAATTATAGTTGAACAGACAGAGAGTCGAATTCTGTGGTTTGTTTACATTTTGTTTTGATCACAACTTGTACATTTGGCTCCGTCCTTAAGGGGCTAAGCTTACAAGACAAACATACCAAATTCTAAAATCGCTCCACATTAAAGGTTTAGTTTACTCCTTGTGCTGTAACCTGTAACTGTAACCTGTAACTACCAAAAAAAACTTAAAATCTCAGACACATTATATATTCTGTAAATCAGAACAACTAAATGAATTTTTTTAAATTACTTTTCTTAACCTGCACCAATTATGCACACATTATTATTGCAAAAACTAAAAAAAAAAAAAAAATTTTTTTAAACATTTTTCTGTATTTTTTTATAATAAATAAGCATTTATATATATATGTGTGTTACATCAAATTAAAGCAGTTTCTGTCCTTTAAAAAACGATGTATAATGTGTTGGTGCAACAAATTAGTAAAATGCAAATTGCAGTTGAACGCAAACAGCAAAAAATGAAAAAAATGCTGTTGTCATTAAGTGAAAGACAAGCTTTTGAAGCTCTGTCCTTAAGGGGTTAAAGCCAAATCTTAAGCAAGCAATCTTAAGCAAGTGGAAAGCGATGAGGAAAATGTGGAAGCTTTATGGGTAAATATCTGCTTGGGGGAAAAGAAGGGAAACCAACTATTGGTTGGGATATGTTATAAACCACCTGATGTTAATATTGACGAGGAACAACAGCTGTTTGAGCAAATTGAGAAAGCTGCAAATCTGGGTAACACTTTAATGATTGGAGATTTTAATTACCCGGACATAAATTGGGACAGAGGGACTAGTGCCTCAGCAAAGGAAATTAGGTTTTTAAACTTGTTAAATGACACCTTCATGCCACAACTTGTACAAGCACCAACTACAATGGATGCTTGTCTGGACCTGGTTTTAACAAACAACGTTGATCTTTTGACCAACATTCAAGTAGGTGAGCACTTAAATAGTACTGAGAAATAGTGATCACAATATAGTGTCCTTTGAAATAAACTCAAAAAAACAAAAGCACATGGGGTATACTAAAACATAATTTTAAAAAGGCCAATTTAAAGAAGTTAAGGGCAGCTTTACAATATATTGACTGGCATAAACTCTTTAGTGAAAAGAACACTGAGGATAAATGGATCATCTTCCAACAAATGTTAGAAAGGTAAATTTCTCAGTATGTACCATTGGGTAATAAATATAAAAGAAACACATTAAAACCAATGTGGCTTAGTAGAGAAGTAAAACAAGAGATTAAAAAATAAGGAAAGGGCATTAAAGCATTTAAATCAGACAAATCAGATGCATCTTATAAAAGATGTAAGGAAGCAAATACTGCATGCAAAAAGGCAATTAGACTTCCTAAACTTCAAAATGAAAAAAGCATTTTTAAGTACATAAATTCTAAAAAAAAAACAAAAACACAAAAGTGTAGGTACACTAAAAACTGAAACGGGGGTGTTGGTTAATGAAGACCAGAAAAAGGCAGGAATTTTAAATAACTATTTCTCCTCCGTATATATTAAGGAAGAACCCATGGCAATAGATGTGCAAATGATTGCTACTAAAAACTTGCAGAATAATTGTAATTGGTTAACTCAAGACAAGGTGCTGCAGCAACTAAATAAAGTTAATATAAACAAAGCTCCAGGGCCTGACAGTATCCATCCACAAGTACTTAAGGAACTAAGTGTAGAAATAAGTGAACCTCTGTTTTTAATCTTTCAAGACTCTTTTCTTTCAGGAAGTGTTGAAGAGGATTGGAGGAAGGCAGATGTGGTTCCTATATTCAAAAAGAGTTCAAAATCCTTGCCTGGAAATTATAGACCTGTGAGCTTAACTTCTGTGGCTGGTAAAATATTTGAAAGGTTATTAAGGGATAATATTCAAGAATTCCTTGAGAAGAACATGGTAATCAGCAAAAATCAGCACGGTTTTATGAAGCACAGGTCATGTCAAACTAACTTGCCTGTGTTCTATGAAGAAGTAGAAGTATAGATCAGGGTGTTGTAGTGGATGTGATCTATGTGGATTTTGCCAAGGCATTTGATACAGTTCCACACAATAGATTAGTGTTCAAACTCAAGGAAATCGGTCTAGATGAAAATGCTTGTTCTTGGGTAGAACATTGTATTAAAAACAGTACAAAGTTGTCATTAATGGTAAATTTTCAAGCTGAACAGAGGTGGCAAGTGGTGTCCCTCAGGGGTCTGTTCTGGGACCCCTTCCATTTAACATGTTTATAAATGATCTTGAAGACAGCATTGAAAGTCATGTTTCAGTGTTTGCAGATGACACAAAACTCTGTAAAATAATACAATGTGAGCAAGATATTACTTTGCTGCAGAGGGATTTAGATAGACTGGGGGACTGGGCACTCAAATGGCAGATGAAATTTAATGTGGAAAAATGCAAAGTTTTGCACTTCAGCGTAAAGAATTCACAAGCAACGTATACCCTTAATGGAAGCGAATTAGGGATAACAACAAATGAAAAGGACTAGGGAATTGTTATAGACAACAAACTATGCAACAATGTGCAATGTCAATCCGCAGTGGCCAAGGCCAGTAAGGTATTGTCATGCATGAAAAAGGGCATTCATGCTCTGGACGAGAATATAATTTTGCCTCTTTAGAAATCACTGGTAAGACCACATATTGAATATGCTGTGCAATTTTGGGCACCTGTTCTAAAGAAGGATATTATGGCACTAGAAAAAGTGCAGCGGCGGGCTACAAAATTAATAAAAGGAATGGAACATATCAGCTATGAAGAAAGGTTAACAAATTTAAACCTATTTAGTTTAGAAAAACGTCGCCTGAGAGGGGATACGATAACCTTATACAAATATATTCGGGGCCAATACAAATCATTGTGTGGAAATCTATTCACAAACCGGACTTTACAAGGAACACTAGGTCATGCGTTTAGACTGGAAAAAAGAAGATTTTGTCTAAGGCAAAGGAAAGGTTTTTTTTTTTACTGTAAGAACAATAAGGATGTGGAATTATCTGCCTGAAGAAGTGGTTTTATCAGAGTCCACACTGATGTTCAAACAGCTACTAGATGCATACTTGCAAAAACAGAATATTCAAGGATATGATCTTTCAATGTAGGGTAATAACTGCTTGATCCAAGGATAAATCTGACTGTCATTCTGGGGTCAAGAAGGAATTTTTTTCCTAGCTTGTTGCAAAATTGGAAGTGCTTCAAACTGGGGGTTTCTTTTGCCTTCTTTTGCATCAACAGCAAAAAACAAATGTGAGGAAGGCTGAACTTGATGGACGCAAGTCTCTTTTCAGCTATGTAACTATGTAACTGAACCTTTACAGCAACTGTTAAAATAATGCATTCCTGGTACAGACGCACCTTCGTTACATATTGATAGAAGTTTGCTACAAGAAAGGGAGTGGACTTGTGTATATAAAATAGAGATTAATATTTACTTCAGAAGCACTAGATTCCATAGAACTGTTCTGCCATATTTGTGGAATTAAGCATTTACACAAACAGGCATACAAAACTAGAGATTTATATCTACATGATAATTTTTCAAGTAATTGGGTCTCTGAAAGACTTTAAAATAAGTCTTTCAACGTCCAGTACATTAAGGACCAGCAAAATGTCTCATTCCCACCAAAAGCCCACTTGTGAAATGTACGTTAAAGAAAGGCAAGGAAAAATATTCCCATGATACAGTTTAAGCTGTCTTGTTCCTCCTCTATAAGTAAGGAATCTAAATACACCTGTAAACTGACAGACACTTCTGCAGTTAAAGAGGTTTTGTAGTGGATAAAATTACATGATATACACAGTCACAATAAATATTTCAGTGAATATATGTTTGAGTCTTTGGTATTTAATAAAGAACATTATGGCTTCTGTTGACTTGCCATCTTAGGTCTAAAAATGGGTCTATGTGAAGGACCAGACTGGGACAAACATATGACCCGTGCATTTAATGGCATAGCAGACCAATAGAATGGGCAGTCCAGAGAGGGGGTTTGTTGTATCACCACCATGCAGGTGTCCCCAACATGAACATGCCAGTTTGACACACACTGGACAGCGGGGGACTGCAGAGAGTGTGAGAGGGACATGGGGCAACAAGGTGTGTGAAATGTACATGGGACAGTTTTGCAGTGCAGTGTTTGCCTCCAAGGACTGTAGCGTTTGTTTTGGAGATAGTTTGGGGGATAGGAGTTGTAGTTTGTGTGAGATGGTGACATGGGAATGCAGGGCATGAAAGGGGGCAGGGGAGTGCGAGGGTGACATATGGGGTATAACAAAAGATAAAAAGCCTTGGGCCTTGACAGGGGCAATCGGTTTCCCTGGTGGTTGAAAGTGCAGAGTGCATGCACTGTGTAAGGAATCAAAGTGTTGCCGTGGTTACCTGAGACAACGCTCTGGTATCAAGGCTAAAGGCCCCCTCTTCATAACTTTGGGCAGGCCAGTAAGGAAGATGTTTAAATGCCACACCTGCCACAGAGCACCCTTTTTGGGCCTATGCTCAGGCAGCATTGGCTCGGCAGGGGCCGATCAGAGAGCCTGGTTTGCCCAATGACCAATCCAGGTGTTTATGAATTGCTTAGTTTTTCTCAATTGGCTATATTCTTCTTAGAGCAGCACCGCATTAAAAATAATGTTTCTCTTATTAGCTCCTGCTGCTGACTTGGGCCACAAAACCTAGCTAACAGGAGCCCAGTACTGGCAGCAGACCAACACCTCGGCAAGCTACGCAGATATATACCAGACTCTCAAAGTTTCACTCAGTATCCACCAAATCCGGCTCTGCGGTCTACTGAAGATGGAGGCCCGCCAATTAAGAGAAGTGGCCGATCTACTGCCCCAGGAAAGCACCTATCACAGACTGGTGGGGGATATCCCGGTCCTCACTGGGGAAACCAACTTCTCCCCTGACCTGGAGCAGATTTCAGCTGACCAGACGACCGGGTGGTGGAGCCAAGACGGCCGCTGCGCATACTACTCTACTTGAACAAGCAGGCTCGGGAGGCTGGAAACGGAGGGAGCAATTCAAGGCACAATTTAAAGCGCTCTTCCAGGTGTTCTGGCGCGGAATTAGCAACA
Organism: Pelobates cultripes; assembly: GCA_933207985.1. Classification (NCBI taxonomy): domain Eukaryota; kingdom Metazoa; phylum Chordata; class Amphibia; order Anura; family Pelobatidae; genus Pelobates; species Pelobates cultripes. Next base: position 200,994,307 of record OW240917.1, on the reverse strand, counting down.
CCCCTCGCAACCCTGCTAAGCTAGCAGACTCACTACAGCAACCCACCATTATAGCCCACCACCCTTCCTCTGGGCCCAGAGCCCCTCAGCTTAACCCTTCTGCTGCTCAAACATTAGCTGTCCAAGCTACACATTTTTCTCCTGGGCCGGGGACCGCCCATACACCCTTGGGGGCAACAGATTCGTGGAGACCCTGCAAGTTTAAGATACAGCCTCCAGGTTATGGTGGATCAATGGACATGAGGCATCAGTCCTCTACAAGGCTTGAAGCGGTAACTGCAGGAAAACCCAGCTGGATGGCCTGCCTCATCTTATGCCATATATAGGTTATGTTTAATTATTTTGTTTGTTTACACACTGCAGTATTATGCTTACCCGTATTAATTTTGTCCATGACTTTCTTAATTATTGCTATGTATGTTCTAACTCACTGTTACTAAGCAGGTCTTGTGAAGTATGCTGATGTTCTTAGCCTGTTTTCTCCAACATATAAAAATGTGCTGTTTTCTCTGCCATGATAATGATCTCACTAAAATAACATATTACACTTTAGAAATGTATAGGTGTAAAACATAGAACAGTGACAGGCGTGACTAAATTGTAGATATTTCTGTAATTTACACCAATGCAACAAATCCAGCATAAAGAACATGGAAACTGGCAATTGCAAATGTATTTGGAAGATATCTTATTTGTTGACACAACAATAATAGTATTTTAAAAACATATTACAGAAAAATGTCCTTTAAAAAAAAAAACAACAAAAAAAAACTATATATATATTTTTCTTTTTCAAACACAATTTTACAAAAGTGACAGCATGCACAATATGGTTAAGGGCAAGTACAGTACAATTATACTGACTCATGTCACATCCAATAAGTGGCTCTGTCACTCGACCCAAAATAAACAGAGTATTTCAAAATCTTTATGAAATACTGACTGAGCTGGGATTCTACCGAAATTATAACACTTGAGGAGAGAGAAGGTTGCGCCAAAACAGAATAGACAAAGTATAGTTACAAATGTATAAAAATCCAATATATAAAAAACACTAAATCCAATAAAAGTCCAAATAAAACTTGCCAAAAGATATAGCTTCAAGTATGTCCAGAATAATTCTTCTAAAACAGTGTCAGATCAGGGTATTTATCCGTATATAAAAACAAAAGGAAAAACGAACAGTGAAATATATACCAGAAATAGATAATACCAGTATAAAACATCCAATATAGTCCTACTCATGTTTTTAAGAGCTTATAACCAGCTCTAGTATGGATAGTGTGCAGTGGTACAATCCCCACTTAGGGATACATGATGATATGTTGTTCGGTAGATGTTTCATCAATATGTAGACCATAAAAGAAATTTTAAAGAATGGCTACTTCCATTTGTGAGTGTGCCATTTTACTTTTCTATTTGTTCTTTTATTTTCTACCTGGCATCCATTTTATGTTCCAGTGAGGACTACTCCTAAAGAATCCAAGATGGGGATTATACTTACGCCCTATACAGTGAGCAGTTTGTCTGCTCTACTAAATGTGCACGATTGTTGTCTCTTCTTAAAAAAAATTTTTTATGGTCTACATATTGACGAAACATCTATCTAATATATCACGTATTGTTTCGTCAATATGTAGACCATAAATTTTTTTTTTTAAAAAGAGACAACAATCGTGCACATTTAGTAGAGTAGACAAACTGCTCACTGTATAGGGCGTAAGTATAATCCCCATCTTGGATTCTTTAGGAATATTCCTCACTGGAACATAAAATGGATGCCAGGTAGAAAATAAACTAAAAAATAGAAAAGTAAAATGGCACACTCACAAATGGAAGTAGCCATTCTTTTAAATTTATTTTATGGTCTACATATTGATGAAACATCTACCGAACAACATATCATCATGTATCCCTGATATACTGGTATTATCTATCTCTGGGATATATTGCACTGTTAGTTCTTCCTTTTGTTTTTACATACGGATGAATACTCTGATCTGACAATGTTTTAGAAGAATTCTTCTGGACATATTTGAGCCTATATCTTCAGGCAAGTTTTATTGGGACTTTTAGTGGACTTATTTTTTTTACATACCGGTATATATTTATAACTATACTTTGTCTATTCTGTTTTGGCGCAGCCTTATCTCCTCTTGTTTTGTTTTTACTTGTGGGGCTTAGAGGGAGCCCTTTAATTTTAGGTGTGCTGCCTCATTTACATATTTTCTACATTTTGTGTTTGGTTTTTAAAGTGCTGATCCTTTTCTGTTTGGAAACTATAACAGTCAAAAGTTATAAAACAAAGTATAGACGACTGTTTTATTCCTTTTTTTCCTCTTGACACAAGGCAGATCCCCTGCAGTCATGTTTTGTCAACTTCCCCAGTCATCACTAGTTATGGCTGTAAGGAAAGAGGCATGGTCTGTCAATGCTACCCCAGTCTCTTGAGATCCTCCATAGACATCAGTGTTGTACTCTTGCGCATGCACGTGCACGAGTACATCACTGATGTGGGCTCCTGGCAGATAAAGCACCAAGAGCTGAAGAGAGTCCCACATATAGAGATGACAGCAGCCACCGCGTCCCTATTTGGTGTCTTTACAAAGATCTGCAAAGACCCCAGAAGGTGACAGAGCTGCTTTACAGAACCATGACCACTTCAGTGATTTAAAGTGGCCATGATGCCTAGAGTCTTTTTGTGCAGCATTGTGCGGTTAAACGATGCACATGTGGAGTTTAACCCCTTGAATGTCAGAGGTGTAACTCCACCTCTGGCAAGTATATGTGATATTAGCAGCTCAAGGATGGTTAATTTCAGTTCTGTGCAAAATCTCATACACAGACACTTATTCACTGGCAGTGAGCAGTCAGTTGTTCAATAAGCCAATGAATGAGCAGCAGGATCGATATCTGGCTTCTGCAGAAGCTGGATGCCGTATACCTGTGCCCGGCATGACCAGTTAAGAGGGCAATAGTTAAAACGGTGTACCCGATTAACTGGGGTGTGGAATCAGGGTATTCCTATCATAACCACTACAGAGGGTTGTAGCTGTTTTGATGACAGGTCTAATTTTTTAAAAGGATGAAATGTCAAGCTCTCTGCAAGCTCTAATGGAAACTATATTTCAAAGGCACTATTGAACTAGGTAAATATGATGCATGACTCTGTATAAAGAGGAATCATCACATGCCTAATTTGCTTATTCCTACACAGAACCCTTAATTGGAGAGTAAATACTGTATGCTGGGGATATCACTGCTTACTATATATGTAGTTCGCTTAATGCTATGCTACCTTTATGAAATAAAAGCAAAGAGTTTTACATTATGAAATGAAAAATAAAACAGTATACAGTGCCTGTTGAAAGTGTGACGCATTCCCCATTTGCTGCATATTTCTCACTGAACAAGAATACTTGTACTGTCCCATTGAGCGCATAACGGTAGGGTTAACTTGGGCTCGAGCGCCAGCCGTCTGAGTGCCAATATTTGCTGCCAAAAAAATATAAAAAAAAAATATATAAATACACATACACATAAAAAATATACCTGGAAACTAGCATGATTTTCACAAAAGGTTCAAAAATCTAAATTAAAAATGAAATAAAAGTCAAAGAAAAAAAACATAGTATAGTTATGGTATTAAGAATCTATAGGAGCTTTTATTTTGGGTGCTATTAGAAGGCCAAATGATAGACCAATATCAGGTTTAGACCAGGAATTTTAATGCAAGAGAATTTGCTCAAGGTGGCTAAAATTTTCACCTCTGGAATGTTCCATATGTCCTGCAGATGGAGGCCCTACATAATACTTTACTACCATTAGAATTCTCTGACTTTTAAACATTTTACAGATTCAAGGTGACAAAGCCTAAAATGGCAATTTCATGAAAAATCAAATCATTGTCTTCCTGCAACATGTACATCAAGGTTGATGAATGTAGACCATATCAGAAAAGCTAACTGGCCTGTCAAAAACTATTCACAAACGTTCAAAGTAAAATTCAATTTCTAGTAATATAAAATTGCAATGATGCCAGAGTAGCCAGGCCTGCGGTTCCAAAGCTGTGTGGCGCGGCGCCCCAGCACACAGGGGAGCCGAGTGATATTTTCCTGGTGCCACGATCATATGATCATAGCACCGGGAACCGTGCCTCACTCTCCCCTGCCGGCTCTGCAGAACCGGAGGGAAGATCAGAGATCTCCCTTACCAGCCCGCTAGCAGTGTAATGCTGGCAGACGGCAGGGGAGGGTGGGAGAGCGAGAGGACCCGGAGGAGCTCTAGCCTGCAGCGCCGCCGAATTCTCCTCTTGCGAGCTCAGAGCGTTGCCGCAGTTACCACGGCAATGCTCCAAACCTCGCGACAGTGAATTAAAAAAATAATCTACCCTCACTCCCTATACACACACACACACACACACACACACACACACAGCACCCCTCACAGAGCACTGTCCCTATCCCCTACTAAATCCCTTATCCCGGCAGACTCCAGGTAAGTTGTCAAACTGTTCTTAACCGTTTGACTACTTACCCTGGGAGGGTACCAAGGCACTCCTGGCACCATAACCACTGCAGTTTGCTGTAGTGGTTATTGTGCCTGGATTGTTTCTTTAAATAATCTACAACTGCCCCTCCTGATACAAGTTCTGGATCCACCCCTGACAAGAAAACATTTGACTTGGGACACCTTGGAAAAATATTGAAACATTAAGGGCACATTAAACCTATAAAGTTTGGGAACCACTGATCTAGGCTATGCGGTAGTTTTCCCATGTTAAATATGTACCTGTAGGCGAGCAGAGGCAGGCTACAAATATAAGATGAACAGAAGATACCGATCATAAAGAAAAGTTAGAAAAGATGTGCCTCACGGGGATGGTAGCAAAATAGGGATTACATTTACTGGAAGAATTGAGTAAAATGTAACACATTCAATATTATAATGAAAAAAGGAAACTTGTGAGATCAAACTGAATCCACTAAATATTGTGTCAAATCCCAATCAGCATATCAACAGGTTTAGGTTGGTTCAGATCAGACACGTTTTGGCGGTCAGGCGGCTCTTCACGGGCCCCCTTGAAGAGCCACCTGACCGGTGAAACGCACGTCGGGGCTCTGAACCAACCTAAATTTGTTGATATTATATTGATGCGGATTGTGATTTGACACAATATTTAGTAGGTGCAGTATGATGATCTCTCTCACAAGTTTCATTAGTATAATTAAATATAATTAGATCACTAGTTAGATCTAATTGGTTTTTGATAGTTCGGGTGCCCTCGAAAGCAGTTTAGCATCAGGGTTTCCTGGGTATCACGCTACTTTATTAAATGACTCACTAGCTATCTAATCTTTTAGCTATTTGCAGCTTTCTGAAAGACCCCTTTCTAAAACTTTCTTTCTAGCCAGATCCTCATTCTGACAGTTTAGTCAATTTGCCTCTTTTTTCTTGTGACTGATTTTTCTCTGTATTCTGATTTCTCCTTAATGGCATTACTGAGAGCCATTTGTCACCACTGGCATTGTTAAGATGGGCTTGTCTGAGTTCACTACATAGCCTCTGTTATATTGCAACTATAGTGATTTAGATAGCATTTTTGACTCTTTGTATCCAACTTTTGTATACTGCTTTGATCAAACAGTGCTACTTTGTATCTAGTTCTTCTACACTGCTTGTAGTGTGCTGCATTTGCTAAAGATTATCTACCTCTTTCTACAGATTTGCTTCCATTTTGAGTTTACATATATATTTATTTTGTGTGATTCACTTTTTAAATCTTCATAGCTATTATTGTTGTGATATATTTTAATCTTATCAAATAATTAAAAGTTAGGTTCTATGTCCCCACTACCTCTTTGTCTGGAATAGTATATATCTTTTCAGTTTAATTTACGGTTACCCCCTTCTACTATCCAGGGATCAACACCACTAGGCTACCAACTGTATTTATCAATACAACAAAAAAAGTTTGTTGGAAAATAAAAACAAAAAAACTTCCTGGAGGAGTGAAACATCTGGTGGACTGTCAAACCATTTTGGATTAATTTCGCACTGGATATTACCATGTCTCCAACGCCAATGCATTGATTGACCTGTCTCCATAAAACTGCCAAAATTGGAATACATAGTGACACCCAGCCTGGATGAGCAGAATTTCTAACAAATGGACTATGGAATGAGTATTCAGATAGAGGGCAATTGGTTACAATATGCTGGTACTATTTGGATACAGTTCAACAACGTAATGCTAATAATTATTATTTGATAACACTATGTATGTTTTGCTCTGGTCTTCGGAGGTAATGGATCCTCTGCCCATTAAGTTCGACGGGCAAGAAGGGGATTTAAAGTTTTCAAAAGTATTTATATTTATAATTTATAATGTGATTGGCTTTTAATACTAGGTAGGATTTATAGAAAGATGGGACTTCTTAGACATCTGGGAAACTCTATAGCAGACTGTTTTCCCATTTCTCATATGTAATAATTTATGTTTTGAGGCTTGTTTAATCAAAGTTTTTTTTTCTTTTTTTTCTCACATTCTTGATATTGGTTTCTACATGAAAAACAGCTAGCAAAAGCTGCAGACTTGCTGTCTGCAGTCTTGAGAAGCCCTCTTTCACAGGTAAAGACTTTTAGTCTATGCTGGGAAATACAGTTTTTTTTTTTATTTAGTAGCTACTGTGCTGGAGTCATGCACATGCAAACTGCAACTTTCCCATCTTTTGGGTCGTGTGTTGCGACCCTTTAACAGTGAGACCAGGCCTCTATTCTCAGCAGTGCTGAGAGGAAGTGACAGTCAGTCACTTTCTCCCAGATCATACAGAGCCTTATGGGAGGAAAAGGCAGAGGAGGGGAGCGGAAGCACAGACCCCAGGGAAGCCGCAACAAAAAGGTTGCAAACAGGAGGGTGGTTTAAATGTGTACATTTTGCATGTGTATCTGAATGTGTATCCGAGTTTCAATATGTGCCGCTGTGTATCTGCATGTGTGTCATTGTGTGTATCTGAGTCATTTTGTGTGTGTATCTGCATGTGTTTTAGTGTGCATCTATGCTTGTGTGTCAGTGTATATGTATATGTTCATCTCAGCATTCAAACGTCAGTGCTACATGCAGACACAACCCAACATTCAAAGTGAAGAACTACACACAAGTAAACTACTATTTTCAAATGGCAACACAAAACACCACACACACACACACACACACACACACACACACACACTCCATACAAAAAAAACAGGCTTACATTTAAACATACAAACACTGTTCAATGCTAAATACAACTCTGCAAGGATGGACAAATTGTAGATCCCTAGATGGCCATGAACTGAGAAAGATGTACAACAGAAGGGGATCTACCTCACAACTTTTATTCCGCCACTGTCTTAAGTACACTGACCAGAGAGTGGCGACTACACCCACAACGTTTCGACCGGATGCCTTTCTCAAGAGAATCTTATATGTAGTGATATTCCTACATTTATATTATGCACTATATTTGTGCAGCTATCTGCTATATGGTATTCATACAATGATTTGTTGCATAATGATTATGGTATACTATGGTTTTCTCTATATTGTATATAGTTTGCCTTAAATAGGCGATCAGAGTTTACCATTTAGTACCCGGTATCAGGGCCGGTGCAAGGATTTTTGGCTACACAGGCGAAGATGCATTTTGCCGCAACCCCTGAGCCCCCCCACAAAAAAACATCTTCACCTCTTAAATTTCTTACACCTTAAGCGTTATATCTCCTCTTGAATGTCTTACCCCTTTGTGAGTGTGTTACACCCCCTTTAGCGCATCATTCACCACCCTGTATCTCTTACTTGCCCACCAGCCCCTTTCTTTGTCACTGTGCTTTAGTGTGGGGGATAGGGGCAGAAGTGTGTGGTATTGGGACTTTATTATTATATATATATATATATATATATATATATAGCACCAACATATTCTGTAGTGCTATACAATAGGGCTTTAGTGCAGAGTATATGGGCAGTACTGTGTGGGACAGGGGTTTTAGTGGGGGGAGATATGGGCAGTATTTGGGAATAGAGGCAGTAATGTGATGGGAATAGGGGCAGTATTGTTGTGGATTGGGGCTTTATTGTGATGGACAGGAGTTGTGAGATTAATTCTTTTGTGTGGGGGATTGGGGCATTAGTATTAGTGTTAGCAACAGTATTGTGGAGAATGGGGGCTTTAATGTGTTGGTATAGGGGTAGTATAGTGTGGTAAGGGACAATAGTGGTGGTAGAGTCAGTATTGTGGGGAACTGGGGCTATGGTGTGGTGGATAGGAACAGTACTGGGGGGCAGGGCAGCATTGTGGGGATAGGAATAGTATTGGGGGAAGGTGGGAGTATTGGGAGGAGGTAGGGCACTGAGGTTATTGTGGGGGACAGCATTGTGGGGGAATGGGGTTATGGGGTGTAGGAACAGTATAGGGAGGCAACAGGGAAGCATTATGGGGTTAGGGACAGTATTGGGGCAGCTGTGCAGTATTGTGGGAACTAGGGTCATGGTGGGATGGTAGGGACAGTATTAGGGCAGGGGATAGGGGCAGTATTGGGGGGCAGCAGGGCAGCATTGTGGGGGACTGGAGTTATAGGGGGGTAGGAACAGTATTGGGAGGCAGCAGGGCAGCATCATGGGGATAGAGACATTATTGGGGGAGGCAGCATTGTGGGGACAGGGGTTATGGTGGGGGGTAGGGACAGTATTGCCGTGCAAGAGAGCAGCAATGGTGGGGAGATTATGGTGGAGGGGTAAGGACAGTATTGGGGTCAGCAGGGCAGCATTGTGGGGGGCTGGGGTTAAGGTGGGACGGTAGGGACAGTATTGGGGGAGCAACAGGGCAGAATTGTGGGATACTGTGGTTATGGTGGGGGGTAGGAACTGTATTGGGGCAGCAGTGTTGAAGACAGGGGCTATGGTGGGAGGGAAGGGACAATAGTGTGGAGGAGTGGGGCTGAGAGACATACTCCCTCTCCCTATCTACCTTTTGCTGAACTGGGGTCCAATGGGCTGCCTCTGAGGGAGTTCCGCTTTATGTCCGCATTTTCCGTATAGTTCCCTTGTGCGCCCTGCAATGGTGCCTGGGAGTCGGAATATGACGTCACATTCCGACTTTCAGGACTTCTACAGGGCTCATGAGGGAGCTATGCAGGAAATGCGGACATAGAGCTGAGCTGCCTCCTCCTGCACCCAAGGTACTGGCACTCTGCCATGCTACAGGAAATGACAGGAAGGAAAGGAGCGCTGTGCACTTCTCTCCTGCCGGTCACTGCCGCTGATAGCACTATTCACATTTAGCAATAAACCCACACAGTAGGGCGCTTTCTACATTCTAATTTTTGTTCTGCACAAAAAATAGCTATGAATAGATAAAATCAATCCAATATAAAGATCAACCAGTAAAAGTTATTTATTCCCACAGTGAAATAGGACGACAATGTGTTTTGCCAAATATGGATGCTTTTTCAAGTGTAAAAAGCAATATGCTGAATAAACTAAAACATACAGGGTGCTGCAAATGGCAAGCAGAATAAAATGCAGTTTGAAAAAGGATGGTGGCAGCAATGGCAAAAAAAATAAGGGGGAAAAACTTAAGGTTTTAACTATTACACGGCTCGAAAAGGGGTGTCATGTGACAAAACCTAAAAAGCTTGCACTGGGTAGGAATAGAATGGGCCGATACCATAATTGCTGCAGGGGGAGCTAAACGCAGTGCCCTGTATCGCAGATTACAAACTGTTGACATCTGGGTGCTTACCAGCCCTATTATTATTGAAAAGATTAGCCAGCTGGTGAAATAAAAAATGTGATATTGAAATGGACATTATGGATGTAGCATAGTCCTAGCAGGGACTCTCCTCCTCTGGTTATACCAAAGTACAGTCAGGAACAGGTAAAACAATTCAAGGATCTCCCACCTCTTCCCCAGCAACTGGACAAGACACAGCTCTGGGGGTACACACATACACTGCTTTTAAGCCCAGTCCCATGCAAGGAGTTTCACATACAAGAATACAGGGTTTTCAATCCCCAAATCCTCTGTGCCTAACAGATAATTGCCAGAGAAAACTCCTCTAATTTAATGCTCTCTCAGGTACAGAATATCCAACAAAATAGCCTGTACCCCAAAAGTACCGCAACCATACACCAGAACCCAATGAAAAATACATTCCCTGATAGCCCCAATATGAGTGTCCAACATATCCAATAATCACTCATTAGTTTGGCAGAACGGGAATGGCATTGTGTAAAAGTTTTGACTAGCCAGGCACAAGGTGCTAGCCCAGAACAGTTTCAGAAAAATTGTTGTCCTGGCCGGTCTACATTCATGCGCGAATACCTTACAAGGGAATCTCTTTATTTCAGGATACGAATGCAATCCCTGTTCGAACGCCGTTCGTGTAAGTGATTGGGGGATAGGGGCAACTAGCCGAAAAGAGTTCCAGGCACTCGACGACCAAGTATCACTGCCCACGTTCGGGAAACAAGATGGTCGCCATACTCTCTGCCACATGTTCGATTATACGAAATGGCGGTCACCCAGGGGAAGCACTTGTTTACCTTGCGGTTTTTGCACTGGAGTGGTAGGTGTCAACGTTCTAATGGGGCACAGGGTGGTTCTCGTTTGTGAGATGAAGGGATTCTGTTTGTATGAAGTCTCCCGAATAGCCAAAGAGGAACCACACAAAATAACAGGGGGAAAACACACGAAAGGTGAAGACTTATATCACGGGGGGGGGGGGTACGGACAGGCAATAAAGGGGAACAAAAGTGTCTGGCAAGTGTCCATTAAGCTACAATGGATACCCTTACTTTTACAACACTAACATTATCATTAAATCCCTTTTCTTAAGAAAACGTTTCTATACCATTTGCCAAAAGATGCACTTTTTCAAGAAAAAAAAAAAAATTGAGCATAAGGGATGCACAACTAGCAAAAAAACGGCAAATAAAACATTTTTTAGACAAACATAAAATCACATTTACAAATTTATTTTTCATTTATTTTTTATCCTTTATAAATGTTTGAGTAATGACATTTTTTTGACAGAATACAGTGTTTGCAATATTTCATACAGGATCTAAAACAGTAGTGTAAAAGCAAACAATTCTCACATACAGCATGTATGACAAAATAGATCAATACAAATGGTCAAAAAAAGGTATTAAAAGGACACTGAAGGCATTTTTGTTTACTGAAAGTGCCAACTGAATGTAAAATTAATGTCTGCATTTGAGCATAATTCCCACATACAGTTAAATCATATTTCAATTAAAAAAAAAAGTTCAAAAATTGCTATAACAATCGTTATTAATTTCTGGAATGCGAATAATGAAATAATAGATGTCTCCTTCTGTAGGTATGTTATCACCCATTGAAACTTCAGTGAAGTTAACCCCATCCCTTTCAAAATAATGTATAAATATTTTTACTTTCATGTACTTTATCTAATGAAATTTAGTTAATTCATTAGAAAGAGACAGATCAATTTAAAAAATAAAATATATATATATATATATATATATATATATATACACACACACACACACACCATATTGCGACTTTTGAATGGAGCACATTCTTTCTACTTACAACATACAAATCAAACCATGAATGTAGCTTTAGAATGTTCTATAGGTTCAAAGGTACAATTAGGTTTGTTGATGCTGTATATAGAGAGTTGCAATAGAGGAAACTACACTAGTTCATGGGTAAGGCAATGCAATGCTGGATAAACAAACTGGAAAACATTTACTAAATGGCTGCGTTTGCAATTTTACTTTTTTGCTGCCCAGAGCAGCATAAAGGTAAATGTTAAATAAAGTGGCACATTAACCCCTTAAGGACACATGACATGTGTGACATGTCATGATTCCCTTTTATTCCTGATGTTTGGTCCTTAAGGGGTTAAACAAAAATAAAATTTTGTTATCCAGAAATTCACTATTGTGCACAATTTGAACATGCCATTTTTTCGTGTACATCACATACCTACTCTTTGACTCTGTGGAGCTACCCTTGGTACTTGTGTAGATGCTTGTTTCATTGTACTAATATTAGAAGTCATGCGTCTCGGTGGAACTGCCCGCAATATAGGTGTTGGCGGATGATACTCTGCAGAAAGATAAATAACTGTGCATGAGAGGCTGCAATTGGACAACAGAAATATGAAACTACTTTTAATTGTGTACTCACGTGGAGGCCTGGCTTGCTGTGAAGCCCAATGGGGTGCTGGACGCACAGATGCAATAGGACTTTGATTATAAAAAGCTCTGTTTGGTGGCTTCAAGAGAAAAGAACACATTTTTTAAATAATGCTGACAAAGATAGCCATCCCTGTTTGGGACAATAGTTGCAATATGTGCATATAACAAAAGATAAAGGATTTACTTTTTGCATAAAAAGAAAAGTAGTTCATGTCAGCACCATGTAAATACAAAAAAAAAAAAAAATGTTAATTACAGAAAAAAAATATATGTACTGCTGATAAACTCAAGGATACAATATTAACAGAGTGTGACAACAAAGAATGTATCACATAGCAGCAGAATTGTTACATTTCTCCAGGTTATACAGAATTTTATAACAAGACACAGAGGTTCATATTGCATATCCCTTTCTTTACTGCCCACCAATAGCAGCAAAGAATACAAACAGAATGAAAAAATAATGAACATGCAGTAACATAGGCCCCTCCCCGCTCAGGTCCCAGTATAATAGGCAGCACTCGCCTTCCATTTCCCTCTTTCTTTGCTGCTCCGACACAAAGATAAGTACATGTCACCTTTTACTCTTCATAATTTTCTATTGTACTGTTTTTTTCTCATTGATTTTATTATACAGTTGCTTACTGGTAACATTCTGTATTATTGTTATATTTGTTTTACATTTATTTATATTTTTTTATTTTATATATTTATTTATATTTATCTAGTATTATATTGTTTTTCTTATATTTGGATGTCTTTATCCTGCATTGGTTTTTCTATGCACTGTTGTTTCTCTCACTTACCCAGGATCCAGACCTCACCTGTCACTCTATATTGCTGTATTCTATCCTCCTCTTTTCCGTCCTCCCTGCCCTCAGCGCCATTTTTCGCATGTTTTCTCTCCTACCCGGCTGTGTATGCGCACGAATTAAGCCTATTCGGCTGATTCGCTGCGCATACATACCATCCCCCATTCGGCAGACAGCGCGTTCAAATTTTTCATGCGAACGGCCCGTTCGCCTACTCTATATTCTCTCCCTATACTTACCTATCTGGTTCCCGAATTCACCCTTTTCTACCGAACGTTCGTTTTTTTGCCGCGAATCCCGCAAGATTACTGGTGGCCATTTTCAGACTTCCTGTCTTTTCTCCTACCCTGCATCTGAGTGTGTCACTGGTCTGGGCCCTGGTGAGAGCGTTTTTTGTTTGCCTATTGCTGTTTGGGTGACTAACCCATACTATTCCTACTAATTGCTAGGTATTACTCTCTGCCTATACTAAAATGCCTAAACCCAGACTATCTTCTGGGTCCACTCCCTCTAGGGAGTCTGATACCCCACTCATTAGGAGTGAGGCCCCTGTCACCTCAAGCAATTCGCCCACTATGACAGACGGAACTACCCACCCTGATGGGGCACAGTTCCTAGCGCTACAGCGCTCTGTGACAGACGCCATTATGGCGGCCATGGGGTCTATGTCCTCTACCCTCTCCCACACCATTTCACAGGCCCTCCTGAAACATCCTTCGGACGAGCAATACTCTGGCTCCTTGACGCCTTTACCGCGTCCCACTGTGAACCCTCAGGGAGAGATATATAAAAAGGCTACCCATAAGTCTAAACATCCCTCTGCCTCCAGAAACACCATGACTGGCATACCTTCGGTCGCCCCAGAAAGCGTGTCCCATCAACGCAAAAGAGCCTTTCCGCGCCAGGCAGAATGGGCGCGGCTATGGAAATGTGCCAGAGCACAGTTAAAGAGCGACTCCGACTCAGAAATCGGGTCAAATGAGGAGGCTAAGATTGAGTCAGACAGTGACTGATGCGGATGCCGCTGATACTGGCTTTGACCTCCTTTCCTCTGCTCAGGCAGACACGCCCGGAGGCGATACAGGGATCAGGAACCCCGCGGCTGTGGGGTCCGCCCTTGTGGATCCGTCGGGTGTCCCACTCTTCAACCCAGATGACTTACACCATCCGAGATCGGCAGAGTGACTCCCGGCTGACCCTGTTGCCACATATTTGGAAAATTGGGTCAGACGACCCCTGAGTAAAGCGGCCCGCAACAAATTGAGGGCAGAGTGTCCTAGGCCAGTGGTGCCTAGTAAAGTTTGCGACACTCCTGAGGTAGACCCCAAGATGACCCAGTTCCTCACCAAATTGGGCTGGAACCCCCGTAAGGGGCTGGAACCCCCGTAAGGGGCTGGAATCTGCATTAAAGTCTTGCCAGGACAAACACCTGGACATATTTGGCCCTTTGGCCAAATTATTTGACTTGGCGGAAGACGCCAGAGCAGAGAACCACATGGTTGACCCCGAAGACCTACGTGGTTGGGTCCAGAGAGAAATATGTATTGCTGGGAGTGTGAATACCTCCCTATCAATAGAACGGCGTAAGGCCATATTTAAAATTGAGCCTAAACTGACCAACCTCGCCCTCACGGAGGCGGGCAAGGATGCCCATGGATTACTCTTCGGAGACTTCTTTATTAAGGATTTAGGGCGCTTTGTTGGAGCTTTCACAGCCCTAGATAAGGCCCAGGCCTCCATGAGATGGGTGTTCCAGGCAGACAGATTCAGGAGCCGTCTGGCCGGCCGCAATTACCTCCAATTCCGTGGCACAGGAAGAGGCTCCTTCCAACACCGGACGCAGTACCAAGAATCTAACTCCCGCCCCACATTCTTCCCATCACGAGGACGTCCATGGCGATCCAGAGGTTTTCAGGCAACTCAAGTTCAAGACGACCATACGGTGAGTTACCTCATACTTCTTCTCTGGGTTGTGTAGGCTGATCTGCTTTTCCCTCCAGGATCGCAGACAGATCGACGAGGAACTCTCCACCCTCCTTATCAAAGGGGCTATAGAACGAGCACCTCTCAACCCCGCAGGTGTCATAAGCAACATCTTCCTGGTGGAAAAGAAAGGCGGTCAATTGAGACCTGTCATAAATCTGCGTCCCCTCAATGCCATAGTCCGGTACCGCCATTTCAAAATGGAAGGTATTCACCTATTAAGAGATCTTCTCCTCCATGGAGATTGGCTAGCGAAGCTAGACCTCAAGGACGCGTACCTGATGGTAGCAGTGGCATCTCGAGACCTCCTACGCTTTCACTGGAGGCACGATACTTGGCGGTTTACCTGCCTGCCCTCTGGCCTCTCCTCAGCGCCGTGGTGCTTCACGAAGCTACTACAGCCTGTGATGGCCTGGTTACGCAGTCGAGGAGTTCGGCTAATCTTTTACCTAGACGATATTCTCCTCATGGCTCAGGAGCGTTCTACCCTCCTTACATATCTACGGCTGGCCATAAGCCTCCTTTCCCGCCTAGGTTTCATTATCAACTGGGAAAAGTCGTGCCTAACCCCCGCCACTCGCATGGAATTCCTAGGATTCCTTGTGGATTCGGGGGAAGCAACACTGACCCTCCCGATATCCAAAATTCGCTCCATCCACAAGGAGTTACGCAGGGCCCTCATCCAGCCCCAGCTCACCTTGCGCCAACTTGCACGACTCATCGGCCTGCTGGCCTCCTCGATACAGGCTGTTTCTCCTGGCCGCTCCACTAACGAGTGCTACAACACCTGAAAATCGCTCACATGAGACCCGGTGCGTCCTACGCGGATCTGGTGTCACTGGACAGCGAGACGAAGGACGAATTGCGATGGTGGATTCTCAACCTGTCCGCGTGGAACGGCAAAGCTATCTTCGGCTCAATGCCAGAATTCACGATCGACTCAGATGCAAGTCTCCACGGCTGGGGGGCCCACTGCGAGGGAGTCTCAACAGGGGGCCGTTGGTCGGAATCCGAATCCCAACTGCCCATCAACGCGCTGGAACTCCTGGCAGGCTCCTTCTCCATCCGCAGTTTTGCCAGAGACCGAACCCTAACATGCATTCGGTTCCGCATGGACGTCGTCTCGGCGGTGAGATATGTCAACCACCTGGGTGGTACACAATCGGCAATCCTGGCCAGATTGGTGAAAAACTTTTGGGAATTTTGCCTGGAACAGAACCTGATGGTCTACGCGGAATACTTACCTGGCCTGCACAACGTCCAGGCAGACTGGGGTTCACGGTATCTTTCAGACACCAGCGACTGGAGATTGAAAAAGGAGGTGTTCTCCAATATATAGTCTCTTTGGGGACCATTTAACATCGACCTTTCGCTTCCCGGCTCAACGCCCAGCTGCCAATGGCGGAGGCAGTGGATGCCTTCCTGCAAGACTGGAGCGGAGGCCTCCTATATGCCTTTCCCCCGTTCTCCATGATCCTGCGCTCACTCCTGCAGACCCGCAAACACCGGGCAGAAGTGGTCATGGTGACCTCCTTTTGGGAAACGCAGTCGTGGTTCCCCCAAATGCTCGAGATGACGATAGACTATCCCCGACTACTGCCGGAATACCACAACTTGCTGCGGGACCCGACGGGACGATATCACCCCCTCCAGTTAGAAGGCTCTCTCCCACTCCTGGCATGGCGGATCTTTGGGGACCCTGGGAAATCCAAGTCGGACACGACTAGACGTCTATTGGCGGCGGCATGGGCTCCCGGCACTAGACGGGCATATGAGTCAGCTTGGTGAGCTTGGGCTGGCTGGTGCATGGCTAGGAACACGGATCCCGTTTCAGCCCCTGTAACAGTGCTCCTGCAATTTCTGACGTCCCTCTTCGAGGCCGGAAAGGCTTATAGGACTATCAACCTTTACCGGTCTGCCATCTTGGCGATTCATCAAGGCTTCGATGGATGTCCCGCGGGACAGCACCCCTTAGTGTGCCGACTCCTCAAGGGTTCTCGATTCTCACGACCACCCAGGCCTCGCTACTCCACGACCTGGGACGTCTCCGTTGTGTTGGCTTTCCTCTCATCCTGGCCCTCTAACTCAGGGCTCTCCCTAAAACAGCTGCCAAATTGGTTTGCCTGCTCTACCTCGTCTCATGCAAGAGGATGCAAGAGCCCTGGATTTCGACACCAGGTCATACACCCCGGACGGGGTAACTTAACATCAGCTGGCGGACTAAGACTTCTATCAAATCGGTATCCTACCCTTGTTTTCCTACCTCTCCGTCACTATGCCCAGTGGCCTGCCTACGCGAATACGAAACTCACACCAACTCTCATCGCTCCGCCACCTCTCCACAGTTATTCTTATTTCGTCCCCCTTTCCACCTGGTTTCTAGCACAACCTTATCATGATGGGTGAAATGGCTGTTGTCCCTGGCAGGTATTGATACCACGGTCTTTGGCGCCCATTCGGTCTGGGGGGCCTCAGCCTATTCGATGATGACTGCAGGTGTGCGCCTGGAGGACATTATGAGGACGGCCGACTGGTCAAGGGAGTCTACATTCCGGGAGTTTTACTTTCGCCCGGCCCCACATACATTCGCTGCGGTAATGGATCAGCTTTAAACTTGCAATATGAGCCTGCGTGTCTTGTTATAAAATTACATGATTTTGCTATTGCATGACGAAAAGTCATGATTTTATTAAAGACACGGAGGCGAGTATTGTCCCACCCTTCTCATCCTTACACGGTTATAATAATTTTTCCCTCCCAGGTTAATACACGCTACAATACACCACATCGAATGGATTAGTACTCTAAATGGGGCCATACTGCGAGAAGGATGTTTATGTAACGTAATGGTAGATCACTCTTTTGTGGGACTGTGCATAGGTGGGTTATTCCTCACCCGTTTAACCTTGAAACTAGTTGCAAGTATCGACTTTAACCTGTCGGCTCCTGTTCCTTTATGTTTTCACAGCTTAACTCGACAAGACGACAAGCAGTCATCCGGCTTAGGAGGACTCCCCCCGCTGTTATCCAGTGGTCCTATGAATCCTATGGTCAAGCTTCCCAGTTGTTGATGTTCTACCCTCTTCAGTTATAAGTTATTACCTTGGGACATTTTCTCTCAATTCCTGGTTTGGACATTTTACCTTGGTCGTATCTTCAGAAAGAGGGAAATGGAAGGGAAGTGTTGCCTATTATACTGGGACCTGAGCGGGGAGGGGCCTATGTTACTGCATATTCATTATTTTTTCATTCTGTTTGTATTCTTTGCTGCTATTGGTGGACAGTAAAGAAAGGGATATGCAATACTCGCCTCCGTGTCTTTAATAAAATCATGACTTTTTGACCATTTAATAGCAAAATCATATAAGTCTCAGTGTACTCTAAATCAATTCTGCATGTTATTACAGACAAGGAGCTTCTATTAGGTTCAAACTTTGAACAAAACATGAAATGGAGAAAATCGAGTGTTCATCAGGAGACAAATTATATAGCTGCTTGCCACATAATGTTCATCCTCTTCTACTACTCACTCAGTTAGAACCTTTGTGAAAAACTAATGCCTACTGCCTTAGAATTTCACGGACATTCTAACACAATCCAAAGATCCCATAAGACAATGTATGGAATACTTTGTATTACAGACAAGTCTGAGTTTGACAAAAAGAGGCGCCGTCAACTTTTGTCCAATCCCAGCAGCCATCACAAGTGAAAATTTGGGCACGAATGAAGTGGGGGACCAGAGGGCTCTATAGTGTTAGTAATACAAGGCTGTATTCCTCTATTCCTAACACTACAGAATCCCTTTAAGAGTTATTATTGAAGTCTTGTAGTAGGATATTAATGAGTACCGGTCTTTTCTGGAAATCAGAGAAGACAAGCATTGGATAGAGCAGGGGTGCCCAAAAGGTTGATCCCTCGATGTTGTACAACTGCAACTCCCATGATGCTTTGCATGCCTTTAGAATCACAAAGCATCATGTAAGCTGTAGTTTTAAAACATCTGGGGATCTACATTTTGGGCACCCCTGGTATTGTGGATACATACATAGGAAAACTTCAGTTTGTTTGGCCTCATTTCCTCCTTATGAACTCAGAATATTATCTAAGGTAGCAAAATAAAACACAAGATTTTAAAAGTAACTCTCCACTGTTTTGGTTTTTCCACCTTTTAGTAGATATCCCCAAAGAAAACATGCATGTCTTTTTTCTGCGTGTTTTTCTTGGGAGTATATGAAAAGTATATGAAAAAGAGCTTGAAAAAGCTCCAGACCTGTCTCCATCCTTTACAAGTTCTCCCTTCTGCAGCTCATTGGGAAGAGGGAATGCAGGCACCAGACATGTGCAATTCGTTTCGGTCCGAATGTGAATTCGGACGAATTTCGGACAATAGATTAATTGCTGAAGTCCCGAAGTTCCGAAATTACCGAAGTGCCGAAGAACTAATATACTTACCCAGTGGAAGAATTAAGAATGTTACACTGTATACAATTTTAAATAAAAAGTATACAAACATAGCCAGGATTCAGCTGTAAGCATTTGCAACACTTACAACAATCAAGTAACATGCATTCATATAAAATGTAAGTTACTTAGCCAGTCAGTGTAATGACAGGAATGAATAAGTAGATAACTCCCTAATTCCCACGGTATTAGGGAGCTATCTACTAAAAGGCTGAAAGACCTAAATTGGTCTTTCAGACAAATTTACTAATACTAAGTAAACATTACTTAGTATTAGTAAAAAAAAGGTCCCCCCTCCCGAGCCCCCACCCGTGAGTGGGGCTTTTAACTAAAGGGAGGGACCTATTGGCCCCCCCCCCGGCCCCCACCTCTGAGTGGCGGGTGGGGGCCCTAAGGTAAAATAATGGGGGGGGGACCTATTGTCCTCCCCCCGGCCCCCACCCCTGAGCGGCGGGTGGGGGCCCTAAATCAGAATAAGAGGGGGGACCTAATATCCTCCCCCTAGCCCCCACCCCTGAGTGGCGTTGGTTTGGGGCCCTAAATTATAATAAGGGGGGGACCTAAATAAAAAATAACCCCCCCCCTCTCCCCCAGGTGTCCCTAAACCCCTAGTCACCCCTCTGCCCCAAAAAACTAACCCCTACCTACCCCCCTCACCCTAATAATAATGAGGGGGGGACCCTTAACTAAGTACCTTTAAATATTTTTTAAATAAAATTAAAAAAAAACAAAAAAAAAAAAAACTTACCATTTGATGTTTTCTTTATTCTAAAATCTTTTTTCAGCCCCAAAAAAGGCCAAATAAAAAGCCAAAATAACCAACGCATTTAAAAAAAATAAATAAATCCATCTTCACCCATGGAGGGCTCCGCGCAGACTGAGCTCTGCAGGGCGGGGCAAGGCTTATAAAGCCTTGCCCCGCCCTGCAATTAGGCTCAGAGCACTCTGATTGGTGGGTTTAAGCCAACCAGAGTGCTCTGACATGTAAATGAAGAGACTGACAGGTAAGTCTCTATATTTACCTGTCATAGCACTCTGATTGGTTGGCTTGAAATCCACCAATCCGAGTGCTCTTTGTCATTTTACACAGCGTGGGAAAGTTCTTTGGAATTTTCCCACGCTGTGTAATTTGACTCAGAACACTGATTGGTTACTTAATCCACCAGTGTTATGAGTCAAATTACACAGCGGTATAGCGAGTAGGGGCAAAATTTACTAATACTAAGTAATTTTTACTTAGTATTAGTAAATTTGGCTGTAAGACCAATTTAAGGTCTTTCAGCCTTTTGGGAGATAACTCCCTAATACCGTGGGAATTAGGGAGTTATCTACTAAGCGGCAAGAAGTCCCGAAGTGCCGAATACCGAACCGAAAATTTTCCCCATGCACATGCCTATCAAGCACACTTATAGCCCAGTGCACCAGCCACTTCCATTACCTCACATGAAAATAAAACAAGTCATTCCCAACTGCCGGATTTATTTATGCCCCAGTTATAAAAATGCAGATTTTTTTTAGTGAAAACACAATTTTTTATAAACTGCTGACAAAAAACCTGTCGGGCTCCTGACACAAAATGCACTTCAGCAAGCTCAATTTAGCAATCTAAAAGTTTTGAGAGTCTTTAATAATAATAATAATAATAATAATAATAATAATAATAATAATACAAAATTACACACAGCTAAATATTACCTCAACCAATATTTTCAATGCTTTAAACACCCATAAGGGCAGGTGTTCGGAAGAAGAATTGTCCTAAGACAAATGTCAGGTTTAAAAAAAAACAAAAAACTTAATGGAGTGGTTCCCAAAACAGTTCTCCCTCCTGCCCCCGACCCAACAGTCCAGAATTTAGGGATTACATATTTGTGGCTAAAATGTGTTTTGTTTGTTTTTCTTTCTAAAACATCTTAGACTGTGTAATCCCTAACACCTGGAACCACTGCTTTAGTGTATTCAAAGAAAAAGGATGATCGTTCTTTAGGCAGGCCTTTATAGACCCTGACTGCACAGGATTGGCAGATGATGAAAATTCTGATAAGTTATTTGCTTTTTTTTCTTCTATTGGAGTAAAGAAAGCCTGAATATAATACGATACTCCTGTCTGGGATAAAACCTTTACTTATAACTAATTTAGAGAAATATTTTCTCTCTCCATCGCTTGACCATCCTTGCAATAAATACCAATTTTTATTACTAAACATGTTCCTTAGACCTCAGTCAAGAAACCTAGTTAACAGAACATACACACAAAACCAAAACTCAATTTCCACTAAGCACTATAGTAGACTCCCACAAGAGGGGGAAAAAACTGCCATAGTGTCAATACAACACAGTTCTGTAGATTGCATTCTTTCATGTATTAAGAAGAAACAGTTAGTCTACACAACTATAATTTGTGTGTTTTTAAAACCTAAAACTAATTTATAGTTCTGTTTAAACTAGTTTATGTTTAAAGAGACAATAGATCATGCACATGCAGTCTTACTGCCTAATTCTCTGCCATTTAGGTGTTAAATCACTCCCTGCATGTGACTTACACAGCATTCCTAAATACTTCCTTTAAAGTAAAATCTATTGCAGTCTTTTTAATTTAGAATTTCTTATGTACTGCACCGTTAATAACTTGCTAGACCTTGCATGAGCTTCCTGTGTGTGATTAAAACTTAATTTACAGTCTCAAACTAATTGGTTGGTAAGTGAGGAGTTAAAGGATTCCCTGCCCTGCTGCGTTCTTCCATGTTTGGGGAAATATCCCCGAACATAGAAAAATGCAGCAGAGCAGGCAACCCCTCTAATTTATGCATGGGGAAATTTCCCCGAACATAGATTAGAGGGATTCCCTGTATTGTTGCATTCATCTATGTTCAATATCCCCGAACATAGAAGAAACATAGAAACAGAATGTGACGGCAGATAAGAACCATTCGGCCCATCTAGTCTGCCCAAACACAGTAGAGCAGGGAATCCCTCTAATTCCCACGACGACTCGCACTTACCACCCCACGAGAGAGCTGGTTGTAAGTGCGAGCAGTCGTAAAACAGTTAGATCGCAAAACGAGGGGGGAAGAGAAAGAGATATATATATATATATATATATAAATGAATAAATATATTATATATTAATTAATATTAATGATAGCACTCCAAGGACTTCGAAAATATTGTGAAAAAAAACTTAGCTTTTTATTCAGACATCTACCACAGAAGATCAACGTTTCAGTTCTCTAAGGAACTTTTGTCAGGATGAAAGTTCTTTAGAGAACTGAAACGATCTTCTGTGGCAGATGCCTGAATAAAAAGCTAAGTTTTTTCACAATATTTTCAAAGTCCTTGGAGTGCTATCATTATTTTATTTATATTATTTGGCTGTTAAGCACCGGGCTTTTTACTATTCAGGAGTGCAAGCAATTGTAAATATATATGTATTTTTATATTAATATACCGTATATACTCGAGTATAATTCGACCAGAATATAAACCGAGGCCCCTAATTTTACCACAAAAAAAATGGGAAACTTATTGACTGGAGTATAAGCCAAGGGTGGGAAATGCAGCAGCTACTGATAAATTTCTAAATAAAATTAGATCCCAATAAAATTACATTAATGTGTGTGTGTGTGTGTGTATATATATATAATGCAGAGAGTGTGTGTGTATATATATATAATGCAGAGTGTGTGTGTATATATATATAATGCAGAGTGTGTGTGTGTATATATATAT
>OW240917.1:200844956-200970987 GCA_933207985.1 Pelobates cultripes | reverse complement strand
GACATTATATACACACACTGTGTGTGTATATAATGCAGAGTGTGTGTGTTTGTGTAGTGTGTGTGAACTGGGTGGGTGGAGGGCATTTTTATTATTTTTAATTTGTTTTTTTATTTGAATATTTTTTTTAAAAAAATATTTAAAAAAATATATATTTTATTATTTAATATTTATTTTTAGTACCTCCTCCCTTCTTGTTACCTGACCATGGAGGGGGGCTGTAACATTCCCTGGTGGTCCAGTGGATGGGCTGTGTGTGGGGAGGAGGGGCAGCACAAGCTCTTACTTACCTTTGTAGCAGCTCCGTGCAGCTCCCCTGTTCTGCTCCCAGTGTAAGTTTTGCGACACTCGCGGCCGCCAGAGTGTTGCCACGGGTTAGTCACAAACACTGGCCAAAGTTAGTGTTCATAATTGTTTTTTGCATTTTTAACACACAAACAAATATAAATGCTAACTTTGGCCAGTATTTGTGACAAAGTGGCTACTAAAAAAGACTGAAATTACCCCTTTTGCAATACCTAGGGTTGTCTACCTTAAAAAAAAAAAAATATGTACATGTGAGATGTGATTCAGAGATTTATGACTGATAACAGTGTTACAATGTAACTATTGATACATTTAAAAAATATATATTTGGAAACAGCAATGTCCTACACGTACTTATAACCCTATAACTTGCAAAAAGTAATAAAGCTAAGAACATGTTACCATTGGGTATTTCTAAACTCAGGACAAAAATAAAACTATTTAGCACAGGTTTTTTTGGGCGGTTGTAGATGCGTAACAGGTTTTGGAGGTCAAAGTTAGAAAAGTATTTTTTTAATTTTTCATCATATTTTAGAATTGTTTTATAGCAAATTATATGATATGATGAAAATAATGGTATCTTTAGAAAGACCAATTAAATGCATAAGAGGAAAATTATGCTAAACACAAACACTGCAGAAATGTAAAAATAACCCTGGTCACTAAGGGATTAACATCTGAAAAAAAAAAAAAAAGTATTTAATGCAAGCTGTGCCATTCACAGTCAGGGGAGGTGTGACTAGGTCTGCATAAACAGAAACAGAAATTTCACTCCTAAATGGCAGAGATTTGAGCAGTGAGACTTCAGCATCATGATCTATAAAAACTGCCTCATTAAGCTATTTGTGTTGGCAACTACTGTCCCGTTAAAATAGATGTCTATTTAAGAGACATTTTTCTACCCATTTAAAGGTGTTCATTTGAAAGGAAATGGATGGCGGCGCCCTCTTTTTATAAATTATAAACTTTGAAATTATTGTTAAATTTACCCGTAATCTAGCAGGAGGACAGACTACTCCTTGCAGCCCATTTAAGACAATGTCATCAAGATTGGTGTAATCAATCTAATGCTCCTCTATAAGAAGCATGCTACACAAAATTTAAAATATATGCAATTATTTTATTCCAAAGCCCCTAGCTTCAATCTGAATTACAGTCACAATGCATGTGTACTGCAAAATGCAAACAGTTCCATTTTTCAGAATGGTATTGTATTCATTTGCTGGAGGGGGAGCATCTGTTACAAAATAATTTCATTCACATTAAGTGACATTGGTGATTAGGTGTCCCTTTTAAAAACTGAGTGATGCTTCTAAGCAAAGTATTACAGCTACCTTACCTGTGGCATAGCAGGCACAAAATAGCTTGGAGGTTGTTGGAAGGATCCAACTAGAGGCCCTGGAATTGCTCTCATTGTAGCTAACCTCTGCATATACTGATTGGTAAGAATTGCCTTTCTTTCCTCCTTTCGTTGAGCGAGTGCTACATACAGAGGCTTTGTACTGACAATTCTTCCGTTCATTTCTGTGACTGCTTTAGTCGCCTCTTCTGGAGATGAAAAACACACAAAACCAAATCCCTTGCTGTGACCTCCCTCTGTCATTACCTAACGAATGGAGCAAAAAAAAAAAAAAAAGTTACTGTAAAAACATGGGGGCACTCCCAAATGTATTGCATTATAATATATTATGATTATCCTTTCAGATGCATGGCCCTACAGAATGTGCTATATCATAGGCATAGCCTATATTCTTCCAGTTTTACCACATTTCTCGCTTGCTTACATTGCTTAGCAAGACATAGCTTTTTTTCTGTAAAATACATGGTTTCACATGGCTCTGATGATTCTACATACTTTACAGGGTAGGCGATATTTAAGGTCTTAATAACAAATACATCATACGCACAGAATACATATCCATGATCAATGTATTTGGACATTTTAGCTTCATGATTTTATTTCATTGAAGAAGAAAAAAAAAAAAACACGTGACTGTCAATGACTATAAAAATTATAGCATCCAAGGCTGGTATCTAACTTGCTTGCCAAATGCCCTAATTTTGCCTTGAAATACATAGCTCATAATATTTTGCTGAAATTTGTGGATACATCAATTTGAGTATGAAATCAAGTCAGGAGGCTGTAACCTAAGATATTTATACTTTGTTTTAAACGATCACTTGACCATGTGACCTATTAACCCCTTAAGGACACAACTTCTGTAATAAAAGGGAATCATGACAGAATATTTCCGTCATGTGTGTCCTTAAGGGGTTAATATATTTGAAATGGGAAAGGGGAAAAATAAACTGGATATAGACCTAAATGTAATTGCGTAGACAGATGATATATATAAATTTATACTTACCTCAATTTGAGGTCAGATCTTTGTTTGGTGGATGAACAATCTCTCTGCCAGATCTCCAGCCACTACCTCTACATTAGGCAAAATCACTGCAAAGACCGGATTGTCATGTCTGCTTCAGTGCTATACTTTAGACTACAATGTATGGGGTACAGTGGCTGCATACAGCAACTGTACTTAAATATGGACATTGTGCCCACAAGTGGCATACATAAGTTTTACATTTGTGGTGCTATAAAGTGAAACATTTAAATCATTTAAAGACATTTTTACGGTACGAGTACATTTCAGATTTCAAATCTAAGCTACACTTTAATACTGGGCATGGAAGGAGCTCATTCTGTCAAAGCATCATGGACAGTTTTGAACATTCGATAAAGGACATGGCATTATCTTCCTACTTTGGCATACATTTCAATCACAACAGTTTAATTCATGATGGCCCCTATTTCTTTGGTCTTTGGTACTTGTGATATACAGCATCCCAGAGCTCAATGCAAAGTACCTTGGGTAGTACACGTCCATTGCAGATTACCCAGACTAGTATTACAGATTCAAACTGATATGTGTAGATAAGGTATATGAAGTCTGTGATTCGACAGCACAAGTGCAGAGTTTATGTTAGGCGCTTTGTGATTTTGCCCAATACTGGATGTCACGTTTAAAGGGACACTATAGTCACCTGAACAATTTCAGCTTAATGGGGTTGTTCAAGTGAGTACAATAGATCCCCAAAAGCTTTTTCATGTAAGCACTGTATTTTCAGAGAAAATACAGCGTTTACCTTAGAACCTAGGAACACCTCCAGTGGCAGTCACAGACGGCCACCAGAGGGGCTTCAGAGTCAAGTCCTGCCTGATGCGCAGTACTCACGTTTGACGTCTTCACATTTAGCTACAGACACCAAACATAGTATCAGGACACTGCAGGCACTGAACACGTCTGTAGTGTCCTGTAGTAACCCCTGAGGCTGTCAACGCTGTCAGCCCTGGCTCACCGAGCAGGAGGGTCCAGAGATCTACTCACTTCAAACAGTAAGTAAACTGTTTAAAAGCAAGATGGTGAGTCCGATAGGTAGAGTCCGATAGGTAGAGATTAATAGAGATACATAGATAGAGATAATAACAGACACAGACCGAAACATACAGACAGAGATCGATACATAGATTGATGGATAAACAGATACAGGTATAGAAAGAGATAGAGAGAAATAGATATGGAAAGATAAGATATTTACATATATAGTGTGTGTATACAAAATATATATATTGTTTCTATTCAAAACAAACTTTGGGCATAGGAGGGGACAGGCATAAACAGCGAACTGAGCGGTCAGTCAGCTCACGAACGACCATACGGCGCACATGCGTATTCAATACCGCACTAGGAAGAACGTGACTGGTGCACATGCGCACCAGAGAGCTATGACTTCTCCAAGAGAAGTGTCTGATTGAGCCCTACTACGTCGTCATTTTGTCGAGGATATCGGTGCTGGAATGGAGTTAAGTTTTTATTATAAAAAATAATATTTTTTAAAGAGGAAACTAATATAAAACCATGGAAGGAGGCTAGGGGACCAGTCTTTCTTGCTTTTATATTTTGACTATAGTGCTCCTTTAATATCTTTTTACATGTTTTAAGGGGTTGGGGGCTTATTAGGAATGCCCCATAGGGCATTGTAAATTAAATATATTTTTTTAAAAGGTTGGAAAAAAGGTACAGAATACAGGTAAAACGAAAGGAACGGATAGACATACACTATTTGCCTCATTGCGGTCAACATTGCTGGGAATTATCGAACAATCATTTCCGTAGGACTTAAAACTAACATTTATTGCGTCTTATCACATCATGAAAGTCGGCTGAATTCCTCAAACATACTGATTGTGGTAGTGGATGGGGCCCTAACAGGCCTCTGTGGCTTCTATTGCAGTGTCAATACCCCTAAAGAAACTCCCATTGGCTCCACAGGGTTCTCCCGACTTTCTGGGTGAATTGAGACATAGCATGGTCTGCTTGTAGGGTTAGTTGGGCGAAAGTCAGAGAGACGATTGCAAGCCTTGTTCTCCCCCCCTCACTGCTTCCTAATTGCTATGGTCCGGTCTGTACGTGGTGTCTCATGTCCCTGTGGTTCGTTTGCGCGGCCTATCAGCCCTTCCTCCCCTATTGGGCCTAACTGTCTCCAACCCCTGTGGCAATTGATCCGCCCTCCAGGTCCCCGCTCCTCCCACAGTGATCTAAACAGGGGAAAACTCCCTCTCGTCCCTACCGACTATGTTGTCCCGCCCCTCAGGAGGGCCGGGTGAGGCAGCCTTTTTAATTCAGCAGCTAGGGGTACATCAGTACGATTAACAAAGGAGTAATGTGCACGAATACGGAAAGACCTAGCAGTGAAAGTGAAGGAAATAAAAGTTTAAGAGGAGAAACGGAGCATGCAAAGAGGGGAGGGACAAAAAAGGGGGGGTGAGGGGATGGGCCAGAGGCAACGGTATGTGAGGAGAGCATCACAGGCTAGACTCTGGGAGAGGTTACCTGTCTTCCCTGGAGCAAGTGTAGTAAAATCCATGGCCGCCAGATCTCTTCATACTTATCCAGTCGCCCACCATGACAACTTCTTCCTCCACCTGTCTTATCTCAACTTTCTTACAGCGCCCGTGTAATGGGATTAGCGAACGAGCCACTGTGAGCATGTGCCTCGAGAGAGTTTGTTTGAATTTGGAGATTGACAAATTCAATTTATTCTGGAGCATCTCAGCCGGGTTGAAGGTTATACCCTCATCTGCTACCCGTGTCATGGTGTCAAAGATCTTCCAGTAGGGGACAAGGCGAGGACACTCCCAAAAGATATGTATGAGAGCCCCCCTGCCGCCTGGCATCTATCAGGTACCTCTGGGGCGTATTTATGTATTTTCTGTGGTGTGTCATGCCAATGGTGTGACGAAGTGCCCTTCGCCACTTGTGCCTGGAGAGGACTGCTTGCCCGCCTCTTGCCCTGTGACTATGGACCCTGGGAGATTTGGCCCGTTCAATTCAGTATGATAGGAGTTATTTATTTTTGTATCCTTTTGTGTTTTACCTGGAACATGTGCTCAATGGAGTCTGCTTCTATCCCTGGATAATTGGATTACTTTCCCCATTGTCTCCAGGCTAGAGGGCTCTGTAAAACCAGTTTGGGCCAGATAGCCATGCTGCCAGCCAGGCCCCAAAAGATACTTTACTAACTTCTGAACCCCTGGTCTGATTCATGCCATTTTTTGATATGTTGTTTCCCTGAATGGATTGATTGGGAATATATAATTTTTATGTGAATGTGATGTATATTTTAGAAGTTATGAATGCTGTAAAAACTGTATTATTTCTGGCCAGCAGATAATTGAGCTTTGTGGATTGTAGAAACTCAATTATCTAGCCGGGCCCAGAGGAGGAGTTTTGTGTTTCATAAATTGTGAGTTCTGTGTGCCAGTAAATCAGTCTTGTTCCAGCATTAAGGCTTGGCTCATGTTTGGGGGATTGGAGAAATACACTCTGGGGATTGCTATAATCACTATACTCCCCAGGGTATGATCACTAAGTTCTGCTAAGAGCTTGTTCCTGTTCCTGCTCTCTGGGGAAAGAGAGGTTCACTCACTGGCAGCTGGAACTTGGCCTTGGGTCCAGGGTGGGTGGAGACAGCAGAGACCCCGGCGCAGTTGCATCGCTGGAAGTGGGGTCTGCAGTGCTGATGGTGTCGGTTGGAGTGCTTGGAGCCCTCAGCGAGCACTAGGAGCATCGATTGGCGGAGGTACTCAGTCGGAGTGCCAGCGGTCAGTCACAAATGGGTATAGTTTATCTCTTGGTAATTTGTGCAGCGGGAGCTCCATTCTTGAATGGAGAGTTAAGTTTGGAGCGCATCCTACCACGCGGCCTGAAATTTGGGGGGGAGGGGCACTGTCTCCCAATAGCAGCATTAAATACAGCACAGATATGCCGCAGTGTAGGACTGTCCGTTTTGAGCATATGTCCTCAAATGGATATAGAGGTTGCTGTAATGGCAGGTGACCGAGGCAGGAAAGTGGTGCAGTTGTCTGTATGCAAAAGATTCCAGAGCAGTTGGGGTCCTGTCACCAATTAGTGTCAGCAGAGGTAAGAAGTTACATTTTTCAAGGATGATAGTGCTCTGAACAAAAATTTTTAAGTCTGTCCATCCAAAACATATTGTAGTTATTGTAAAAGGAATCTATGGGTGCAGTGCTTCCAGTATGTCAGTTTGTTAAATCCCTGTTAATCTTTTGGGTGGTGTAGAATTAACTACACAACCTACAACTTATTAGACCTACAACTTATTAGATATTTACTACTGGTATAAAGCACAAATATACAATGCAACAGAGATGGTCACTAAAAATATTTGTATTCATTCCTCACACTAGTACCTCAACACAAATATATACAAAGAAATGCATGTCTGAATTGGTCTGCTGATCTCAAATGTTTACATTTAGAAGTGAATAAAACTACCTTTGCACTAGTAATAAGGCCATAGGGAGAGAATTCCTTTCTGAGTCGTTCATCATCAATTCCATCATCCAAATTTTTTACGTACAAGTTTACCCCCTGAAAATGACCAAAGGAAATCATTAAAAAGGTTATTCCCAAAACACACATTTTCTAATAGTCAGAGTAACTCATTACAAAGTTAGTTGAATGGAAACTCATTTTTTGTGTGAGGCTTTTCATCTGCATTTAGACCTGATTACCCGGTCCCTTGTTCTCTGGGGACCCTATGCCTCTTCTCTCTCCCTAACCTCGTTTACACTACCTTCCTGTCAGTCGGACACTAGGGGAACTGGAACTTAGATGCTAGCTAGTACTCCAGACAATTGATCCCCTGGGCACCGTTTAGTAGATCTCCCTTTTTTCCCAAGTTATACTTTGTTTGCATATACCTTTTTATCCTTAGATTGATTAAAGGTAGGGCCTCCCTTCCTCGTTTCTTATACAGTGGAGCTCTCCTGATGTTGGTTTCCCCTTGTGGGACTCTACACATCACCTACTCCTATTACCAACATATATACACATATACATGTTTTGTTTTGAATTTATTTACTTTTTAAAGAAGCCTGTGTTTCTCGCTAGTGCTACAGTAGTACAGCATGCACATTAAAAAAAGAGAATGTACTGTTTGGGCTTAGCCATTAAAGGAATTATCCATTGTTAGGAATGTAAATTGTATTCCTATCATTATAGTGCCCTCTGTTCGCCCTTTCCCTTTAAGTCCTCTGCTCCGGAATATAATAGGTTTACCCCTTAAGGACCAAACTTCTGGAATAAAAGGGAATCATGACATGTCACACGTCATGTGTCCTTAAGGGGTTAAAGACCCTTTATTTACTTGCCCAATTCCAGCGCTGATATCCCTCAGCGCTGGGTCAGCGCTCTGCCTCCTCAGACGTCATGATGCGGGGACCTAATGCACATGTGCAGGACTAAGGGGGACAGGGACACTGCACACAGACCACTTCAATGAGCTGAAGTGGCCTGGTTTCCTATAGTGTCCTTTAAAGAACACAAATTGTGCTAAATTCAAATGTATCAATTTAAAGGGACACTATAATCACGAGAACAACTAGAGCTCAATTTTCTGGTGAGTATAGTCAGTCCCTGTAGGCTTTTTCAGTAAACACTGTCTTTTCACAGAAAATACATTGTTTACTTTGCACCTAGTGACACCTCCAGTGCCCACTCCTCAGAGGTGCTTCCTGGGGCTCCTCTGCATGGAGACACTCAATTTTCTTCATAGATATGATGAGATGCTGACTGGCCTGTTTATTTGTCCTGTGCAATGTTTAAAATAAAGATAAATGGTTAACCAGCAGGGGGCAGTTTTCAAGGATTCCATAAAACAGTTGTGCTTAGTTGCAGCATTTACATCACACAACATTCCCCCCTTCCAGGTTATTTAATAATAATAAAAAAAAAAACCTATGCAGGTGTAAAGCAGTGATTTTCACCTGGTATCTGTTGATTCTTTCCTGTTTGATTTGTTCAAATTTGCGTTTTAATTCACTTTGACGTTCCACTCTCTTCTGAGCTCTTCCTACATAAAGAATTCGTCCATTTAATTCTTTCCCATTCATTTCAGAAACTGCCTGCATATAATAAATGATGCATGAATAAGTAAAGCTAAGCTAAAATAAAGAGCTGCTTTATGAGAAGCAGATTGCACAACAATATAAAGATTCTTCACTATTGGATATATGAAAAGTAGACAATAGATGAAAACAATTAAATTATATAACAATATATGTAAAAATTCTAAATCACTTTGGTAAAGTGAGACATGAGAAAATGAGACATAGGTCTAACAAACCATATCAATTTCAACTGTAAAATCTGGAAAGGTCAGGTTCTCTCGTATATGGCATTGTAACCTCACAATAGGCAAAGGTATACATTGGTAGTGTGAGCAAAACTGGGGGGTGGGTACCCATTTAATCATAGTGGAGTATAACAGATTTGCAGTGAACATGTCATGACAGAAGTCAGCAGTTTTCTAACCATCTTGCTTGACTCTTCTAAAATAATTCCCATTTAACGTTTTTCCATTACCGCTGTCTCCTGTTGAGACCATCATTTCCATTTCAGTTGGCTTTACAATTGCTGTAAGATGCACCTAACCTGCATACACCTGTTTGGGAAGCACAGGTAAAAAGCCTTCAAAATATATGTTGGCTCTGCGTAAATAAAACAAATCTGTTCTCTTTTCATTCTCAGAATTCCTGTCAAAAGCTGCAATAATTAATTCTGGCTGTTTTTCTACTCTCTCTGTGCTTGATGCCGGAGCTGCTCTGACACTCAGCATGGCCCTCCCCCTAATTCCCCTTGCAGGCATTGCTTAGGATGAATTCAAGCAGGAGGTACACTTATATCTGTGCAAATTGACAAAAACTAAACTGACTGATCATATACTGTAACTAAACCACCATTATTTTTGACAACATTAGGGTTTTTAAAAAACAAACAAAAAAAACCCCACCTAAATCTGTGAGCTTGGAAGTTGCTGGTTAGTAGATAAGCGAGTGTGCTGGATCTTGTGTAATATATATGAAAAACAAAGAATCTTGCACTCTATCAAATATAATTTTACAACATGACAGGAGGCTTCGTATTTTGCATAATCTCTCTCTACTAGCTCCACACAGTAGCAAAGAAACACAGAAAAAAAGAACCAATCACAAGAGAGTAGGATGTACATAAGGCACAGTGACCTCATCACTTCCTCTTTCTTTGGTGCTCCATCAAGCAGATAGGTCAGAGTATTACTCTTCTCCATTACTGTATTTATATTGCCTCTTTTGGACTGTATTTGGAATTGTATTTCCATAGGCTTTGCTATTTCTTTTGCTGTGCTTCTTTTCTATGGGCATCTGGAAGTGTTTTTTATTGTTTTGACATTTTACCTTAATCTGGGTGCTTGACTCCTCCCCTCCTTTCTTTCCCTTCTCTGGGTCTTACTTTTTTGGGGGCCTTTCTGGGGCTTCAACCCTACCCCTCTGTGGGTTCCGACGACCCGGATCGTTGCTCCCCTTCCCTAAATTTTTATTTTGTAATCCCGGCTTGACTGCGACCTCTGTATGGAATTTTCAGCACTCCCTGCTAAAAGGAATTTCTCCCTCAACAGCAAATGTAATTGTTGATCTGATTGATGAGCTCTATCAGGGCTGTGGCCAGCACTTAAGAGTTCATACCCTGTACACCCGGGGTGAGGCCCCTACTATATGTATGCCGCACTATACTGCTTTAGGAAGACATACAGTGACAGCCTCTGTTAACCGCTGGACAGGATTTTCAACACTTTCTGTTGATGGAATATCTCCCTCGACAGTGAGCCAGTGAATTAACTGATGGACGCTCTCCATCAGGGCTGTGGCCAGCACTTAAAGGAACACAAACCTGTATTCCTGACCCTATAGTGTTAAAACCACTATCTAGCTCCCTTGGGCCCCTCATGCTTCCCTAAATATAGCAAAATCTTACTTCTATTCAAGCCTGAAGCTATAGCTCTGCATGCTGTTTGTCTCAGAATAGCAAGCCGTCTGCTAACATCATCAGAAGTGGTGATTGGCTGAGATTGACAAGGAGGCAGATCAGGGGCATAGCCAGCATGATTTAAACACAGCCCTGGCCAATCAGCATCTCCTCAGAGATGAATGGACTTAAGGAATCTCTATGAGGAAAATTCAGTGTCTGCATGCAGAGGGAGGAGACACTGAATGTTTGGATGCATTTTAGGCAGCCATGACCCAGGAAGGATCTCTAACAGCTGTCTGAGGAGTGGCCAGTGAAGTTATTACTAGGCTGTATTGTAAACACTGCATTTTCTCTGAAAAGACAGTGTTTACAGCAAAAAGCCTGAAGGTAATGATTCTACTCACCAGAACAAATTAAATAAGCTGTAGTTGTTCTGGTGACTATAGTGTCCCTTTAAGGTTTCCCTATGGTGCGGCCGTACTATAAGTGTGCTGCACTGTGCTGCTGATGGAGGCATGCTGTTGCAACCTCTATTTACTGGGTGAGCCCCAGTCTATTTTATGTGGCCACTGTTCAGAGTACAACCCTGCAAGGGTTTCTGTGAACACTACCTACTACTATGCTAGGCTGATCTGTTTGCCCTGAATCCTGAGACTGCCTACTGGTTTGTGCCTTCTACAGGGGTATCCTATATAACCATAAAACTACCTGCCTATTTCTTTCTGGAGGATCCTCAGGTAACTAAGATGACTGTGCCTCGCAGGCTTCCTGGTCAATGGCTGTGTAACCTACACATTTTTCACCCACGTTCAAAAGACTGGTTCCCGCTCTATTGCCTGGCTACTTTATGTACCTTCGTAGCCCCTTGATAAGAAGTCTGTAAACGCTTGGGGTCGGACAAACCATGCTATTCCCTCCCAGATGGAGTGGCACAGACGGCTGGGTTTGAACAGCGGATGTCCTTCATGGCTCTGAGAGACCGCAATTCCACAAGGGAGCCAGGAGAGGTCTCAGGGACACCCTAGACTAACTGCTGGATATCGGCCCTATCATGGGTAAAATACCAGAAAATGTCAACACAGTTCTGGAATAGACTCCCGATATTCGTGAATGGACTCAGATGTGTCCGTTCAGTCAGAAACCCCAGTGTTCGCCTCTGACGGATGGTTGGCGGATCTGGCAGCCAAATCATTGGGACATCAGGCACAAGGCACACTTTTCAAGAGGGAACTTATTACACACGCTTATGGTCCCATTATCCTCGTCCAGACTCACACCTCCAGGAGGAAGGTGTTATGTGGTAACCTCCCTACGGGGTGTTCTTCGGGACCGGCTGACAGCGGGGCTTTGTCACCAACCACTTCTAGACATCTGACCACGTACCCCGCTATCACTATTACTCAGGAGGAGAGAGTGTCAACCTCTGGTGCTCCAGACGATCGGACAGAGAACACAGAACGCGCTAGATAAATATTTTTCCTCAGGTTAATGCCTCTAAGGTACCATCGACTACTTTCTACTCTGCCTACAGGAGTTTCCATCGTATTTAGGCGGGAGGCATTCAAACCTAATAAGGAACCTTTCGCATGGAGGACTGGCCTGACAAAACTGGATATAGAAACACATCATGGTGATCCTTTTTCCATCCCCCTTGACGATGTTATCTAGGTCCCCTGTGACACGATCAACCACGGCTCTTCACCTGGCCCCTCAACTCTGATCCTTGGGGGGCTTAATGAAATTACTAAAACCAGTGATCAATTGCGTATGGGGCATTATCTTCCTAGACAATCTTCTGCGGGCGATTCAGGGAACTCAAAACTGCACCAACACTCGAGATTCTCTGTAGTCCGGCTGCAATTGTGTTTCATGCTGGATGATTCGCTTCTTAGGATTCGTAAGCTACTTCGCTCCTTGCACGCAGATGTTTTTTCCTTCAGAGGTCTCCTCTATCCTCAAGGAATTTATACACGGTCCTTCACTGCAACACCATGACCCTACATACACTCGCCCGGATCATGGGATACTGCCCTACTCCATCTGGGCCATCTTCCCAGACTCTGTACGTTACCAGGACAGGCAGTATTTTCCCTACTTCGCTAACCCACCCTGTTCATTTTCTACGTATGTATCACAGGTATAAGGTGGGTTTGTCTCCCAGTGTTTTGTGCTTACATTGATGATTGTAGTTCCATTAATCTGGAATTCTCATTGGAGTTTTACATAATAGTTTTTCAGTTGGATTATCATTTACAGTTTTCTTCTATAGGATAATGTATATGGTACGTTACTTGGATTTGCATGTTCATGACTATGTGTCTAAACCAGTAACACATTCTCTTTTCAGTATTATTCGTCTAAGACATTTGGTTGTTCGTGTGAAATTCTCTGGAATTTTGATCCTTCGGATTTGAATCGTCCCTGAATTCATTTTCGTTGTTTGTCTGGAATTCACGGGTAAGTTTGCTCCTTCGCATGTTGGACTTAGAAGTTATTGTTATGCTTGTTATATGTTTACTCATGCTTGATGTCGCTTTCTGAAAGAGGATGTGATGAGGTCACTATGCCTTATGTACATCCTACTCTCTTGTGATTTGTTCTTTTTTCTATGTGTTTCTTTGCTGCTGTGTAGAGCTAGTAAGGAGAGATTATGCAAAATACTCGCCTCCTGTCATTACTAAAATTAAGATTATTACACACATACATATATATACATACATACATACATACATATAACTTTTTTCCCAGGAGCAGGGGGGTCTGAATCCATGACGGTGGAACACCCTACCACCAGACGGGACATTACCGGGCTGCTGAACAAGTGGGCTTCCCTGACTGACAGATGCATTGCGACGGTTGCTTAGGGAGCAGAGTCTCCCTGCGGTCCTGCCTTGTATACTCACCTGGGTACTACCCGGCCTGTTGTGGCAGACTCTGGCGCGGGAATTTCTTTGGCCCCTACAAGGTGTAGGTTGAACTGCCTTGTTCTCCCATCTATGTCTAGTACAATCTGCAATTGGGCACTTGTTTTATTTTCAGTTTACATATATTTTAAGTTCTCCTACACCAATACCTATGCATGTATGACATACTCTATGTCTTCATATATATAGGGCCTCCTGGAGACCCTACTCTTAGGTCATGTTAAGTAAGCGACCTACATTACACAGAATATTGTGCACGTCTATGTCCTTTTGACTAATTATTTCCACACTACTGACATTTATGTAGACATGCCAGCTTAGCTTGTTTAAAATAATATAAATATGTGCAGTTTCTATGTGCCAAGTCAATATCTTTGATGCTTAATATTTACGTGATGTTGGTGCACTTCACATATGCTTGTAATTCTCTTGTTCAGAAAATATAAAGAATAAAAAAATAAAATAAAAAAAGGTACTAGGAAAAATTATTCCTAGGAAACCAGAAAATATGTCTCTTTCCTAATTATAAGTGACTACAGTGGCTATATTAAAAGACACAGAGGCCTAAGAATAAGTTTGATTGAAATGAAAATTAGCAGGAAATGAAGGGGCGGGGCTTGTCACCGCACCGGAGCGGACGCCATTGCTCTAAGCTCCAACACCAAGATACACAATCTGCCGAAATCTGTTCAATAACCGGCTAAAAATGACTGTCACCTGCATTAACTGCAGCACCAGCAGATGCCCTTCTTTTCTACTCCGGGCACAAAACCCCGAACCCGAGGCTCTAAGGCCTACTGCGTGGGCATTCTGCTACGGGAACTTACAGGAGTACCCAGGTCTCCGTGAGGAAGGTGAGATGAGGCGCAAGAAGCAAAAACAGCCCATATAAACCCCTAAACTACAACGGGACATCGGCCACATGCAGCCTCCCCAGCATCCTCTGTTGACAAGGACCAACTAGGCAGCCCACCCTTCGGCCAATTGCCCGTCACCAACACACTCAATAGGGGACCACAACCCGGCCTCTAAAAGGGACATACAAAATATGCTCGCAGGCTTGCAGTAAAGTTTTAAGCAGATATGGGAGGCTGACCTAGATGTTTTAACTACCACAGAACAAGCGGTGGCAGCATGCACTCAGGCTAATGAGACAGGCCTCGCAGGACACAAGACCATCTTGCGCTAAGTGAAACAGTCCAACAGCTACAAACAGCGCAGGCCACAATGGCCAGACAGCTCAGTGTAATGGATGATAAGGGCAGGAGAAAAAAAAAAAAAGATTAGAGGGGTCCCTGAGACGCTACCCCTAGAAGAACTGCCTCATTTCATCAGACGACTCAGTTCAGTCTTACGGGCCAAGCAGGCAAAACAGTTCTTATTCGATAGAGTATACAGAATCGCCAAGTCACGGCAGGCACCCACCTAGGCGCCACATGACCTCATCTTACGCTGCTGCACAGTGACAGACAAGTTGGGACTCCTGGCTACATTCTGGAGGAAGACCCCATACGACTTCTAGACATGCCAACTATCCCTCTTCCAGGACTTAAGCAGAGAGACACTCCTATGATGTAAAACAATGCAGCCACTCAGGAAGCAGGGATTACCTACTGGTGGGTGACACGGAGGACCCTCTGGGTCTCCAAGGAGGGACAAAACTACAAGGCCTCGAATCTCAAGGTGGGCCCAGCACTGTTGGCTGCACTGGGACTACCTGACCAACCCGCAGCAGTTACTACTCGCCTTCAAGCACTGAACGCTGAGGGCATGGATGTCTCCACTCCCAGAGGGAAACGAGGCGCCACGACTTGACTACAAGCTCACCGCTACTATGTTTTGTTTAGCTATCAGGACACTAAGTTATTTTAATGGTTTGATTTTAATCTTCTTTCAAATACCTCTAGTTCTGCATATCTCATGTGGGCCAATTAAAGTCTAAACACTTGGCCATTAGGATATGAGTGAGACGTCCAAAGAACACATCTCTGTGCTCCGGTGCCCAATTCTTTCACCCCTCCCCCCCCGATATGGTCCCAGGGTACAGGGGCTTTGCACTCATTGGAGCTTCCCTGCACGAGCACAACACCGGTCTGCCCATAAGTACCTCTGGAACTCAGCCGACCACATACGCATACACAAGCTCCATTACCCTCAGACCCGAACAAACTAGCTGTGCTTTACATGAAACAGACCCTAGCACCTAACCCAGCCCACACACACATAGGTTCCTCAGTACTATATACTAGGCAGTGTAACTCTCAGTGACTACCCCCTAGAAACAGATGGTCAATCACTCTCAAAACCACGGGGTGCCAACCACAGAAATACCACAGTGGAGGAGCCAGTCAAATATCGAGGACAACCCCGCTAGACCCTTTATCCACCTAGCCTTTCCACCACCAGACCCTGACAGCGTTGCTGGCGACCTCTGAGGGTTTCTCACTCTCCGTTAGGATTCACCACTTTTCGTTAAAACATATCAGACCGACCTAAGCATATAAGAAGGTGCAAACTGCATTTCTCTATGCCTGTGCATGTACCAAGTTGGAATGTTGAACACTTGGTCTTGGCTGTTGTGGCAATTCAAAGTATATGTTTTAATTCTTGCACTGAAAAATAAAGAATAAAAAAAAAAAAAAAAAATATTTAGCAGGAAACTCTTACCGTTCAGATAAAAATCGATAAAGGGTAGAAGGGGTTGTATCCATAGATATGCTCTGTATGTGCCTGCCCAGCCTGCTACCCCTTGGGTCACTGCAGAAATTAGGGTGATGGCATAATTTTGCTACCCCTCGAGTCACATCAAGTAAATCCATGGGAAAGTACAAGATAGCAGAGTTGTACTTTAACTCTTTCAGTGATGGAATGCTATCCAGTCTCACTAACTCTTTCAGCGATGGAATGTTAAGGTCATTAATTCTTGCAATCCACGTGCTCTGTATGTGTATGTCCAGTCTGCTATCCCTTGGTCACGGCGAGAAACGGGATGATGGCATAAACTTGCTACCCCTAGGGTCACAGCAAGTAAGTCCATATGCTCTGTATGTGCATGCCCACCCTGCTACCCCCAGCATGAATTCTGGCAATGGCATGATCTTGCTACACCCAGGGTCACAGCAAGTAAAACCACCTGTCACCAAAGGGGTATCTTCAGGGGGTTACCAGTGCACAGGGCCGTGTACTGAAGACTTCCCAAGGAAGAGAGGCTGAACTCACTTGAGGCAGAAAGTAAAACCCTCAGGTAAGCCAAAAAGAAAAATGCTCTAGTCTGTTTATCCTAAGGATAGGACAGAAACAAAAAGACTGAGGGTGGGAGGGATAGAAAGGGTTACTTATACCAGTTGTTGTGCTGCCATGGATAGGTCTAGGAAATTATATAAAATATAATTATCTGTCATTTAAGATTAGATTGTATTGTCATTTTAAATGAACACCACAATGCTGTGTGTTTTGGGGGGATTTTTTTTATTTTTATTTTTATTTTTTAAACAAAAACCTTGACACAAACTTGTGAAAAAAAATGGCTGCAAGATAAGGCACAATATGAGATATACTGGAGTCTACTTTCACAAATTGTAGGTCTGGGGTAAGTAAGGTAATTTGGTCCAAAAAAAAAAAAGTCCAAAATATCCTTAAAGGACCACTATAGTGCCAGGAAAACACACTAGTTTTCCTGGCACTATAGTGCCCTGAGGGTGCCCCCACCCTCAGGGACACCCTCCCGCCCGGCTCTGGAAGGGGTTAAAACTTACCTTTTTCCAGCGCTGGGCGGAGAGCTCTCCTCCTCCCCGTCGGCTGAATGCGCACGCGCGGCAAAAGCTGCGCACGCGCATTCAGCCGGTCACATAGGAAAGCATTCATAATGCTTTCCTATGGACGCTGGCGTGCTCTCACTCTGATTTTCACAGTGAGAAGCACGCAAGCGCCTCTAGTGGCTGTCAATGAGACAGCCACTAGAGGAAATAGGGGAAGGCTTAACCCATTCATAAACATAGCAGTTTCTCTGAAACTGCTATGTTTATGAAAAAATGGGTTAACCCTAGCTGGACCTGGCACCCAGACCACTTCATTAAGCTGAAGTGGTCTGGGTGCCTAGAGTGGTCCTTTAAGACAGTACTATGTGATAGATAGCTATCTATATCTAGTGGATATTTGGTATGTACTTATCTATCTATAAATATGACATGTATTCCTACTTACCATAATTTTCTTTTTTGATTCATAGGCCATGACAAAACAATGGTCCTTTCTCTACCTAATTAGATACAAACCTTATAAATAGAGTTATAGATACCCCCTACTACCTCTCCAACCATCTGTCTTGTTTCCAGAAATGGCTCAGGGCAGATTCTTTGTGCTGCCATGGCGTATGACCATGAAAATAAAATTAAAGTAAATAGGAATACATTTTCTCTTTTCCTGCCAATATCAATGGCAGTCCAATGGGTAATACTTAAGCAATAACCAAGGTAGGGAGAAAAACCACAGATACTCCAAATTATCAAGTGTAAGTGTATTAACAAAACCAAAGTTATAAACATACTGCAAGCAATTGAAAGATTTTACAAATAAGATGCAGAGAGAACACTCTTGCCAAAATTATAAAGTGGACCTGCATTGACTTCTGACATCGAGTGTATAATAAGAGAATTAAAGCCCATGTAGCTGCTCATTATAATCTGTTCACTTTAGCTGCCGCAGCGCAAGAGGATGAATGATCTGGTAGAATCAGCTTTTAGACCATCAGGAATCCCAGAGTCCTGGTATACCTGAATAATGGCAGAAAATCAATTAATGATTGCTTCTTTAGAGGCTTGAAAACCTTTCCTAGCCCCATTAGGGAAAATTAATAGTGTTTGTTGCCTACTCTAATTAGACTATCTACTGATGTAATTCCTTAAACATTTTACCAAGTCAAGTGTTAAACGTCTTATATCTTCATTCTCCTTTTGCCGAATAGGATGCAAGGCTGGAAAGTATAATTTCCTTGTTAATATGAAAAGTAAATAAATGCTTGTGATGAAACTCAGGAACAATTCTAAGAATAACTATGTTTATGGAAGACTGTAAAGAGCTTCTTAGAAGAATGCCTGAAGCTCTGCTCCGATACTCTCTTACCAGAAGCCAAGGCCACCAGCAATGCTGTTTTGATGAGGAAATGATCAGACAGCGTCCAAAGGTTCAGAAGACATTGCTTTCAAGGCTTTTAAGACAAAGGGCAAATCACATGGGGAGCAACGGATTTAACTGGGGGACTGATCGTAAAGACTGCGGTAAGAAATCAAATTACTGTATTTTCTGGCGTATAAGATGACTTTTTAACCCTGGAAAATCTTCTCCAAAGTCGGGTGTCGTCTTATATGCCGGGTATAGGGTCTTTATGGCTGCCGGGGGCGCCCTGCACCCCCATCGCCGGCCCTTCTAATGCTGCAGCCGCCTGAGCGCTATATAGAGAGCGCTCAGACGGCTGCCGCACTGCCTCTCTTCTCACCACCCCTTCCCTGTGCAGAGTGGGTGGCCGAGCTCCTCTTCGTCCTGTCAGTCCGGCCTGGTATGCCATTTCAGATTATCATTATTTAATGTCTTGCTGTGTAGCTCTGTCTGCTCACTGTACATCATGGCTAATTTTTATTTGGTGTGCTTTGGAAGAGGGGTAGTCTTATACGGCGAGTATATCCCAAACTCTATATTTTAACTGGAAAAGTTGGGGTTCGTCTTATACACCGGAAAATACGGTACATTCATATGGAAGGCTTATTTATGGTTCGTAAGAGCTGAAATGTGAACCCTCAGAGTATTATAACTGAAACCTATGTACAGACCAGATTAAGGGAACTACAGAACGTCCTTAGTAGAGGGGTTCTGAATTTCCACTGGTTTAGGAAGAGTCCAAGAAGAGAAAGCATCCCATACTCCAATATGTGGCAGAGGTGGAAAGCTTCCCAGCCTGTAGAAGGGTATCAATTACTGCAGATTAAAACCCTTTATCACTCAGCCACTCCCTTTCAAACTCCAAGTCTACAAGTTGAGGGAAATCAGTCTGGATGAAGCACTGGATCTTGGTGGGGAGAGATAGAATTCTAGGGAGATCCAACAGAGATTTCTTGCATATGCTCAGAAGAAGGTTAAACCATGGTCTGCGAAGCCAGTATGCAGCTATCTGGATGACTGATACATATAGTTGCTGGTGTAACCTTCAGGAAAGGGGAGAGGAGCAGGTGTAAATGTGCATCCCATGTTAAAAATCCACCTTCATGACAGCGCCCCTTCCTAGAGGATCAAATATTCTGGAGAACAACTTGTTCCGTTTCTTGTTCTTGCGAGTCACCATTAAAACCACGTGGGGGAAGCTCCATTTTCTAACTATCAACTGAAAGACTTCATCTAATAGGCCCCATTCTCTTCAATATACCTCCACTCAGCTGAGAAAATCTGCAAATGAATTCAGAAGTCCAGGAGATGAATGGGTACAATTCCTAAAAGATGCTTTCATGCCCAGGACATCAACGGTTTCATAAGGGACATCATTCTACGACTTCAAGTTCCCCCTTAATGATTGATATATGCAACAACAGTGGCACTGTCAACTTGAACAGAATGTCTAGTTCCCTTGGGCAAAGCTGTCCTGCAGATATGTGCCCCAACCCCAGTGACTTGCATCTGTAGTGACAACAGTCCATGGGATATTTCCCAGGGGAAAACCCTGGAACAAGTTCCTCTTCTGTAACCACCACATCAAGGACTGGTGAACGCTGCATGTAATCTTGAGAGGGTGCTGGAAACTGCTTTCCCAATTCTCTATTTTGTGCATTTTGTCAGTCCTGAGGTAGAGGACATGGAACAGTAAGCTCATCGCTTTTTTCTGCTAATTCTACTTTGACAAGCAACATCCCTCTGACTTTAAAATCCTAGAAACTTTTGATGATGCAGGGCAAAGTGAATATGATAATAAGCATCCTGTAAGTCTATTGATATCAACCATTGGCCTGGAAAGAGCTCTTTCCATCTTCAATTTTTGGACAGTTAACGTATCCATCGAGTCTGTGTAGATCTAAAATGGGTGTCCATCCTCCTGAGGCTTTTTTGGCAAGGAAAAGATAGGAATAAGATCCAAAAATTTGTACTCCTATAATAACATCTTCTTGAAGGGAGGAAATTAAAGCTTTCTTTTCTTCGACTACCAACCATTTTGTCATTTGAAAACCCAGGAACGTTCCCATCAAATTCTAGAAGATATCCTCTACTTATGGTATTTAAAACCCAATTGTGCTTCATTAATGTCTCCCATGTCTTTTGGAACAGAAACAGTTGTGGCCCTAACCCGCCAGGCTGGGAAATAAACCCGTCATAAGGATCTGGAATTCTTTGTAGTCTCTGGAATTTAAACCTCTGAAGATTGTCCACCTCTCCATAGATTGGATCTTTTATATTCTCTCCCAGGTCTGAGAAATTCTACTTTGTACTGCCAGCCTTTACTCTGTCTTATGCCATTCCTTGTGAATAAGGTCCTTAACAGGGTCATGCAAGTTAAAATTGACAGCTTTAAATAGAAGTCTCCTCTTACTATTTGCTCGAGCTCATAGATTTATACTTTTGAGATTAAGTAATCCACACAAATCAGAACCAGTGAATCAGGAGCAGGTTTAATGTCCTCTGAAGAGACAATTCCTCTGTATGCATCCATTTACACAGATTAATCTAATGACTCCTCCTGAATATACACATGGATCAGAAAACCTTGGTCATTTTCTAGCTTTACCATCCTCCTTGAAACCTAGAGAAATGGCTATTTGGATATAATGTGTGGAGAAGAGGCAGATGGGCCTGCTGCTGCTTTAAAACATTCTGCACAGAGATGCTTCCTCTTTAACCCCTTAAGGACACATGACATGTGTGACATGTTAGGATTCCCTTTTATTCCAAAAGTTTTGTCCTTAAGGGGTTAATGCTCTTTCATCACATGCCTTGCATTGGATCTTTCTCGGGGACATTCCTGTAGATGATCCAGAAGATTTCTTTCCCATAGAACAATCATGAAACAAAATGCTCTCT
Organism: Pelobates cultripes; assembly: GCA_933207985.1. Lineage (NCBI taxonomy): Eukaryota > Metazoa > Chordata > Amphibia > Anura > Pelobatidae > Pelobates > Pelobates cultripes. The sequence goes on along the minus strand of OW240917.1, from coordinate 200,949,326 downwards.
GTTTGAGAACAGCAGCACAAATGTGATGAAAAGTAATTAAATAAAAACAGCATGGCTTACCTATAATTTAGAGTGTGACCTTTTGTTGGAAGCAGATGAATCAGAATCCATGAATGCAATCCTGACAGAAAAGGAGATAAATTAAATGAACTGTCTTAAGAATAGAATCCCAACAAAAGAGTAAAAAAAAAGGTAATATGCCTTTAAGTGCAATATACATTTAAAACTTACCACTTTATCAAAGAAATGAAGGATCAAAATTCTGACACTAAATAGAATGAAACTATCCAGGAAAAGAAAAACTCCTAGGTCGAAATAAAATAAAATAAAATAAATTGTGTCCCTTTAAAAAGGCCGATGACATAATTAGGAATGAAAGACCTATTGCGCATGCCTGAAAAGGACATGACGCAAACATCCGATTCGCACTTGCATATTGACGCAACTCTGACATCGGAAAGATGGCAACTTCAGGAGCCCGCTAGTTCAAGAAAGACGTTAAGGTGGTGAAAATGATGCAAATTTCACTAGAAACCACAGGACCAGGGGAGATGAAAATAAAACATCTGGAACAGGAGGAATGAATAATGAATATCTGCCTCCTCAAAGGTGGGAGGACATTGTCAAAAACCACATTACTGCTAGAAAAAGCAGTAAGGAGAAATGACAGCAGGATCAACCAGGTAAATTAAAATTAAAAAAAATATATATATACTAGAAAATTGTAGGAGGGAGTAATATGTGCCTTCACAAACCTGCTACCCCAAGGGTCAATGCAGAATGGAGAGCAATGACAAGTGACACTTTCTACATATAGTATTACTGCAAATTCTCCCATGGTCACTACAGGGGATTCTCCAGGTTGACACCTTTGCACATGGCCATATCCTGAAGAATCCAAAGAAAGAGGCTTTACTGCTTTGGGGCAGAGGGTAACTACCCTTCTGTAAGCCAAAAAGAAAAATGTAACTGATCAAAAAATGACAGTCTGTTCTATAGAGATAGGGCAGGAACAAAAAGACAGAGGATGGGAGAGACCTTTATTTTAGTTAGGTCCCTGTCTAATCAGGGATAGGAAGGGTGTTGTGCTGCCATGGATATGGCCAGGAAATTAAAAATAAATAATGGGGGCGGGTCTTCCGGTCTGACCGAGCAGTCGCATGCTGTGAGAGCTCCATGATTGGATTGGCATAAAAAGCGACAAAACAAGCGGCAAGCAGACCTATACCACCCTGAAAAGGCACCCGAGACAAGGGGAACCCTCCCATCCCCACCATGGCACCTCCTAAAGCCCAAAGAGCATCAGATTTCTTCCAACAAGGAAGGAGAGACCGGTAGAGATCTGAACAAGATGGCGGCGGCTTCCACTCACCTACGCACAACTCTAATGTGGGTTCCGACAATGATTCGAGGCAAACCTCCACAAGTGACCTCTCGGTGTCGTAAAAAAAGGCTGGCGGCTATGCTCCAAGAGGTGCGCACATCTATGAGAACCGACTTTCAAACAGCGGTCTCAGACATGAGCAAAGACCTACTCGAGGTAGGGTCGTGGGTAAACACCCTAGAAGAAAAAAAACTGATGAACTCTGCCTAGCAAACTATGCCATAGTGGAAAAACTTCAGAGAATGGAAACAGATAACAAGCGCCTTATGGAAAAAATGGCGGACCTGGATGACTGCTCCCGCCGCAATAATATCCGCGTGTGTGGAGTGCCAGAAAAAAATAATGCACAAGGAACTGCCGTCTTACTTACTGCAGCTCTTCCAGGCAATCCAGCCTGCCCTGAAACCAGCGGACCTCCGCCTCGACCGGGCGCACCATGTGCCGAAACCAAACACCCTCGCACAAGATGTACCAAGGGATATAGTGACTAGACTTCACTACTACAGTGCCAAGGAAGCCATACTTACGGCGCAAAGAAAGGTCTCTGCAATGCCACCCGCTTACGAGGAGATATCCCTGTATGCTGACCTATCACCAACGACGATGCCCAGGAGACGGGACTTTATTAACTTTACCAAATGCCTCAGGAATCACAAGGTGCCCTACAGATGGGGATTCCCCACAAAACTCCTTATATGGCAGAACGGCTCCCTCGCCAAAATTGATCCGGCCCAGGGAATGGAAAAGCTCAAGACCTGGGGACTATTCCCCGACGATAAAGCGACCACATCCCAGCCTCCCCACAAAGAGAGACCACGAGCTGGGCCAAAGCCTAGCAGCTGATACCACCAAAGAGATGACTCTTCCTTCTAAGTGAATACTTTTTACCGCCCACCCATTCGCCCAGATTACGAAACAATATTTCTTTCACCATCCCACGCCTTGGACTTAATGCCCAACTCCTATGCCAAGAAACCTGTCCGAAGGAGTGACTGGTATGGACTTTAAATGGCTCTGGGCGAAGGTGCTCACCACCCACGATCCACACCCCGTATGCCCCACGGAGAACTGACAAGACGTGAATGTTGGTCCAAAATTTAAACTCTGGCCCTACTGGTCCCGGCTTTTGCCCAATATCCCACTGGACTCATACAAGGCCCCCCCCCCCCTCCTCTTTCCATCTACTATGTGTGGTTAGGCTCTGTAAGGAGTGAAGTCCCCACCGACTACCAGTAAACACCCCCCCTCGGGACACCACCCGCCACTGTAGCCCCTTCTCAGAGTAGTAGACGGCGCATGCTCGGCGGTGGGGTCCTCCACATAATGATTCTTAGCCATTTGCTATGTATATATTTTGATTGTGTTGCCTATCTTGGTTATTACTGTTGTAATTTGTGTTGTATCCCATGCCCCAGACCCCCCCTTGAGATGCACCCTCCATACCACAATCTAAGAACCGGGAAACCCTACCCTTACCGCAATGACCCCCCATAACAGATTTCACTTGGTATCCATAAATGCTCACGGACTAAATACCCCGCAAAAACGTAGGCTGGCCATGTCTCAACTAAGGACCCTGCATGCCTCTGTAGCGTGTATACAGGAAACCCATTTCTCGGTTAAGACCCCCAAGGTTTTCGTCCACCTCCTATCCCTTAGCATATCATGCCCTAGCGCCCAACAAGACAGGAGGAGTTAGTATACGGTTTCATTCTGACTGGCATTTCCAATGTGAAGAGGAGTACAAAAGTTCTGACGGTAGGCTTCTGATATTAGTAGGACTCCTCAATGACGCTCAGGTGACTATAGCAAATTTATACGCCCCCAATGCCAACCAATACGACTTCCTCCGAAAGGCCCTGAGACGGATTGACAAACTAAAAAAGGGTCAGACGCTCATATGTGGGGATTTTAACTGTGTACTAGATCCTGATCTAGACAGGTCGGGTAGCCCAAGTTCCCACCCAAGATTCTCACTCTTGGAAGAAAAAATATCGGCACTCCTCCACTCACACAGTTTACATGACACATGGAGGGCACTATATCCAGCATTCAGGGATTACACCTTTTACTCTAGAGTTCACAACCAGTACTCCCGCATAGACATGTGCCTAGTAGATGCTAAAACCCTGGATACCTTAGCTGAGGACAACATTGCCCCGATAACCTGGTCGGACCATGCTCTCCTCACATCATCATTCACCACACTACATCCAGTCCGAGGGCAGGGTCAGTGGAGACTCAATGAGTCCCTGATAGACAACCCCGAGAGGGTGGCCGAGATCAGGAGATCCCTTGTACAATATTTTGTGGATAACTAATACAGCGACACAAACATTACCACGACGTGGCTTGCCCATAAGGCAGTCAAGCGAAGTATGCGAATACAAAAGGGGGCGAAACTGAGGCGCCAAATCTCAGAGAAAAGTAGCTCCTTACTGAAAGACCTAAAACAGGCCGAAAAGCAACACAAAGCCTCACCCACGGAACCTCACAGACTAGAGGTTCACAAAATTAGGACAACCCTAGAAACCCTACAAATGCAACAAGTCGAATGCGCCATTATAAAATTGAAAACAAACTACTACAGACAGGGGAACAGGGCGGGCAAACTACTGGCATCTCAGCTCAGGGAAAGAACATCCCAGATAAAAATTCCTTATGTCAGAGACGGTAATGGAACTAAGGTTATGGATCCTAAGGCGATTGTGGACAAATTTTCCACCTTCTACGCAAAACTATACAAGCTCTCCAGGGATTCCACCCAGCACCAGCCCACCCCCGCAAGACATTTTCACCTTTCTGGAGGGAGTAAACCTCCCCCAGCTATCCAGCGAACAGGCCTCAACACCAACCCAATTCTACCCACAGAGATCTCTAAGGCATTACAAGACCCCCGAGACACAAAGCCCCAGGCCCGGATGGATATTCCACTCACTACTACAGGGTATTTGAGGACCTACTGCTCCCCCACCTTGCGGCACTATTCAACCACATTTTAGAGACGGGTAACATACCTCCGGGAATTTTAGAGGCCACCATTATTACACTCCCCAAACCAGGCAAACCCACAGACTCTTGTGCGAATTACCGCCCAATCTCACTTCTTAATGCTGACACTAAATTGTTCGCAAAGGTCCTGGCAAACAGAATTCGCCCCCTACTCGGTCAACCTGTCTCCCTTGAGCAGTCGGGCTTTGTCCCCGGACGTCAGGTAGAGGACAACACCAGACGAGCCCTGGACATAATGGAACTCATGAGTATGGACAGATCACAGGGCCTCATGATGACCTAAGATGCGGAAAAGGCCTTCGACAGGTTCCACTGGGGCTACATGTCGGAGGTCCTCCGCAGGTTTAACTTCCCACCCAATTTCCTGACTGGACTCCTGTCCCTATATTCCTCCCCTACAGTCATGAGCTCCGGATTCACCTCCAGACTCTTTGCTCTGACAAACGGTACACGGCAGGGCTGCCCACTCTCACCCCTCATTTTCATCCTTGCGCTAGAGCCCCTAATCCACAAGATTAAGGTAGACCCTGGTATCACTGGTATCCCCTCCCCAATAGGCCCACAGAAAATAGCAGTGTTTGCCGACGACATACTCCTCTTTCTTACCAAACCCTCTGACTCTCTCCCAACCCTTCTACACCTACTACAAGACTATGGTCGGGTCTCCTATTACAAAAATAACGTGGCAAAGACCCAAGTACTAGCCATGAACCTGCCCCGATCCCAACTCGAGTCCCTGAAAACACTGTACCCCTTAGAATGGAGGAAAGATACTCTCTCCTACTTAGGCACGCAATTAGCGCCCTCAAAATACACGCTCATGAAACACAACCACGGGAAATTAATAAAAAACATAGGGCAGTTGCTGGAGAGTTGGGGCAATAAAAACGCATCCTGGCTAGGGCGCATCAACGCTATCAAAATGATCATCCTCCCAGAGATCCTATTCCTTTTCAGGGCTTTACCGATTAGCCTCCCCAAGCATACCCTCCACGCATTCCAACGCCTCCTCAACGCGCACATCTGAAAAAAAAAATTCACATACCTTCGTATAAAGCACATAGTTGGGGATGCCAAAAAAGTGACAACACTCTCAACCCCAAAACCACTTTGATATGTTATGCCTGGGTCACAAAAGCCCCCAAAAAACTACTCTCGCTATGCTACCACCGCTTACTAGACATGGACAGACCGTCAAAACAGTGCTACATGCTGAAATGGGAAATGGAGCTAAATTGTATAATTGAGCCATGCTGGTGGATTAGGGCCATGGCACTAGTAAAAGGGGCTACCCGCTATCTAGACCACGTGGAAGCAGCCTATAAAGGTATGGCTAAGGTGGTACTTTTCGCCCCAAAAGGTTGGCTCAAATACACCCTGGGACTCAGAAGAAATGTTGGCGATGTGAGGGTGTCCTGGTGTGAGGGGGAGTGTAACCATGTTACTTTGTGAGTGTGGGGTGAGATTGTGTATGGATGCCTCCTAAAAATCCATATTACAGCAGGACAATACCAATATGGGTCCTGTCATTCCATCCTAACTTTGTTCCCTGGTGTTTCGCTTTTGGGGACATCCACCCCAAAAAGATGTAGTGCAAGCACATCATTAGATGCACTCGTGCTACAGTCAGGGCACTAGGACCTGCAGAAGGCAAGTCCCCTATACCAACTTCCCACCGTGGTCCCAGAAGTAGGAAAAGTGCTGATTTTATTTTATTTAGAAGAGTCCCACTCCTGTTTACCTCTCCTTTCTGCAGTAAGGAGTGGTATAATCTTCAGTCCCAGGTGATCCAGTGGTATTTTTGGTGGCTCTGGTAGGCTGCCAGGCAGTTCTGCACTCACTACTCTATGCATACTCCCGGCTGAGAGCAGCGCAGGAAGATTGTACATCTCCCCACCGGCTGTTGCAGATACCAGGAGAGGGGGAGATTTGCGGCGTTAATGCTATGTCATCAATTCTGCTGTCTGAACATTGCAACCTACATTAGTTTATAACATTTGCAAGACGTCAAATACAGAGAGAAAGGAATATTAGTTAAGAGAGAACATATATAATGAACTTTAGCTTTCATTTATGGTATATTTCTCCTTATGGTTTCCTATAGCAAATGATATCTAAATCATAGACAATACTTACTTTCTGTGCTTCTTCGTGACTTCCAAAATTGACAAAACCGAAACCTCGAGAACGCCCATGCCCATCAATCATTACTTTTACACTTTGTGTGTTCCCTAACAAAAAACAAACATTACTTGAAACAAATATGCAATTATTTTGGAAAGACATACAGGTATGTATGCTATATTATATTATTTATTATTGGTATTTATATAGTGGCAACTAATTCCGCAACGCTTCTAAATATTATGAAAGGGAGGGGGAATTTACAATAAATGACAATTACACAGTGACACAGGAACAATAGGTAGATAAATCCAACACACAACCTCCTACATCTCAGAGCTGTAGACAATGTGTGTGGATGAACCTATCTACTCATTTTATTGTCCATTCTTACTTCCTTTATAAATTAGACTATGTAGTTTTCTTCTTGATTACTTTATTTGCTATAATAAGATTGCATACAAACTATAACAATAATATATACTCTAGATGAATTGATCCAGGAATTCATATCAAACCATGCGTTATGCCAATTTGTTATTATGCTGCAGTGATCATAAAACAGTATAAAAGGTTAAAAAAACAACACAGCATAAGAGCTTGTTTTACATAGACACACATGCTTCCCATTGTCCAAATCATTTTTATTTTTTATAAACTCAAAATTAAAAACAAAACCAACAAAGGAAATAAATAGATCACTGGAGAATAGATCTGGCACATGATAGTCAATTGTATGACAAATTTGGACACAATTACATATCACTCTACATCCAATATTAATGATTGCTTTATGAAGAGTAAACCTATCACATCTAAATATGCAACAAAAGGAACAGCTGGTAATGCCAGTATTGGATCAAAGGAAATATAAAAAATCATAAGGTAACTGCCCTCAGCAAAAGCTTCCAGACCAGATGGATTTTCTAAGAAGACACTCTAAGATGGTTGGTATATGTCAGGTCAATCAAATTATAGAGAACTGGAATTAACTGTATGCAGTTAGGGATGGTTAAACATTATCTCCAGCAGATTTTAGTTTAAGTTTGTCTAAGTCTTAGTTTGCTTTTAAGTAGTACAATGGCTCCACTTAACCAAAGGTAAAATTATAGTAGGAAAGTTCTACAGTGTTATGCCAATTTCTTTCTAGCTACTTGCATTTTGTTTACATTTAGATTAGTAACAATTTGTCAGAAATGATTGTAGCCAATACTACACTAAGAACTGTCCAAAGGATGTAGCAGTATAATCAGTAATGCAAGATTAAAATACCGTATATACTCTAGTATAAGCCTAGTATAGCACTTTTTTCCCCCTTGGCTTATACTTGAGTGAGGGTCTGTATTATGACAACTTACATTGCCATAATATAGACCAGGACCGCAGGGCTCATGACAAGCCCAGTGGTCCTGGGGGGGCCCGCATAAGCTCTTACTTCCCTTCCCAGCAGCTCTCATCAGCTCCCCTGTCTAAATCTTGTGGCCACGCGCGCATTAGGATTTCCTCATAGGAAAGTATTTAAATGTAAGGACGTCCACTGTCATTTAGTTGACCAAAAGGTGACCAAAGAGGCTGGAGGTCCTCATGCAGAACGTGAGGACGTCCAGCATCAGATAGTGGACCGAAGGTCTGTTTGGATTCCGGAAGTTCCTCTAGTGGCTGTCTGGTAGACAGCCACTAGAGGAGGATTTGTCAAGTAAAACTGCTCAGTCATCCAGCAAAACATTAAAGTGACACTATAGTCACCAGAAAAACTCCAGCTTATTGTATTTGTTCTGGTGCGTGTAATTATTCCCTTCAGGCTTTTTGCAGTAAACACAGTCTTTTAAGAGAAAATGTAATGTTTACATTACAGCCTAGGGATACCTGCAGTGGCCACTTCTCATATGACTACTAGAGGTGCTTCCTGTGGCAGCGCTGCACACTGTGTAGCATTGACATACAGTGTCTCCACCCTCTACATGGAAACACTGAACTTTTCTCGTAGAGATGCACTGATTCAATGCATCTTTAGGAGGAGAGGCTAATTGGCCAGGGCTGTGTTTAGCTTGTGCTGGCTCTGACCCTGATCTGCCTCCTTGGCAATCTTAGCCAATCCAATGCTTTCCTATTCGAAAGCATTATGATTAGCTTTAAATAACACTTGATTATGTCAGCCAAGCAGACCAGAGTAAAGGTAAGATTGTGCTATATTTACAGGAGGGTGGCAGGGGGCTAGATGGTGGTTTTAATGCTATCGGGATACGTATACATATTTGTGTTCCTGAACCTATAGAGTTCCTTTAAATTGTTTATCCTTACCAAGATTAATTTATTAAAGTTTCTATAGATGCACCTTCAAGATACTTGACTGAGATTTCATTAGCACATATAAATAGGTTTCAGAATGACAGATCCATAGACCTTCCATGCTCATGCGAAGTTGTGAGTTTCTTATTACAGGGTTTTTATTTATTTAACAAGCGCAGAGAAGTAAAAGGGTATGGTATTAAATATAAAATTTGAACTAAATTCTGAAGAAGACCTGTGGGAAATAATAATCAAAATAATTGGCATGTCTGAATTATGACTTAAGTAAATTATTAGGTAAATTAGGCTGAGCCTCCAAACAGAGCCTAAAGTTGTGGGAGGGGTTACCCAGCCTATAAATACACATGCCTTCCTTCCACTGGGCCAATACTGCCTGGTTCAGTACTGAATATCTACTTCCAGTTCAAAAGGTCATCAACACGGCTTACGCAGGTATTTTTTTTTTAGCTCACTCTAGTGAAAAAAAAAACAGCCACCTCCCTCGAAGCTCATGGGACACTGCTGCGTCCAGCCCAGTTGCAGCTGTTCCTGTTTATCTAAAAAAGTGTGAGAAGATGGTATTCCCACACAATAGTTTTTTTAGAGCTGCTTTTATTCACAAGTATCTTTAAAGCGGCACTGTCATGGCCGAATCCAGTTTTTTAGGGTTTTTTTTTTTTTAACCCCCCTCCCGACTCCACTACATCTAATTGTCCTCTAGTCATCCCCCAAATGCTCCTACGCCCCCCATATTACCCATTTTTAATCTTTACTTTCTTCCTGTACCTATGTCCTGGGCGCCGCCATATTTGTGTGGGTAGATGAAGTCTCTGTGGGATAAGTCATCTGCCCACACTAGATAGCACTGAAATTCCTGCGCATGTCCAGTTTAACACATGGAATGAATAGAAGTGTCAGACGAACAAACAAACACCGAATACCAGTGTTCGTTTGTTTGGTTTATTACAAGGAGGGAGCTAACGGTTCACTCAAATGAAATTCCGATCCACACAAAGTCCCAAATTGCATCCTAACACGAATGGAGAAACTGTTCTCATTTTGTTAGGGCGAAATTCGGTAGTTTCGCCGACATTCTGTCTAAGTGACAGGACGTTCGGGAATACTGACCGGAAGCCTTCCAAGATCATGGAGGAAAGGTGAGAATTGTGGGAAAATTGCTTTGACCCCAGGAAACGGAACACACTTTGTTCCTCCGCTGGTCATAAGAAAAATAGTCCATACTTTTGTTTTAAGATTTAAAGCAGACTAGAGCAGACAGGAAGAAAAGAAAAACAGATCCTGGCAGAGGGAGAGAAGAGGAGTTGATTGGGAAAGATAAGTTCGGCATGACAGTGCCGCTTTAAGAGCTAACCACACTTCATAATAACGCGGATCACAATTTTTTTCATGTTCGTGCTTTTTATTACAACAAAACCATAAGTTTGTTTGTGCAGCCAGAATTGGTCTGTTCTATCAGTGACATTCAACATGCATTCACCACACAATCAGCCTTTCACCAAATAGGCTGGCATTTGCAGTTCAGTACGTATTATGTCCTTATTCGGATATGGCGAATTTCACTAACACAAATTTGGCCTATTTCAATCATACATAGCATCACAGTGATACGTCAATTCGGTTAATGCATTCTGCTTACTGTATTTGACCATATCAATTCTATCATATGCAATTCAGTAAGTCAACCTACATTTTAATGTATAATAAATGCTATGCCATATTTCAGTTTTTCATATTTACAGCTTGATATGGTTGGCCCACAAGGCCTTGGTTATACATGTCAGATTAACGGTAAGCATTTGTTACTTATGTTCAAAAGGCTCCTTGCATCCTCAGTACCAGTATGTATTCTGTCCAAACTTGAGCCTACATATATGTGATTAGAAATTGTGGTACAGTGGTATTTCACGGTCCGTCACTACTTGGGCTCTGCACAAGCCTAGTCAAATGTACTTTAAAATGTCGGTCATAATTATGTCTGTCACATTTTCACATGTATTATCAGATACCATTTATTTCACACTATTATTTAAAGGATCACTACAGGGTTAGGAACACAAACATGTATTCCTGATGCTATTGTGCTAATCCACCATTTAGGTGGCTTGCCCCTTAGCCCTCCTATAAAAAGTTTAAAACTCACCTTACTTCCAGCACCATACGGGACCGCCGGCGCTGGCTCCGTCCCCTTTGTGACATCAAATTGGCTGATTTGTAGCCAATCCTTTCCCTATGGGCAATGTAATAATAAAAAGTGTAATTTTACTGATTACAGCGCTGCACTAAGTTTTTGTTTCTCATTCCCCCCCCAATCCATATATTTATACCTGGATGTAAAGGGAAGAAATTAAGAAATAAGAGTTCTACATTAAATCCTTTCTGCCCCTAATTTCTTTACGTCTGTGAGTCCAATATACCCCAAAGCCTTATTTTTGGGGTCAATACTATTGTGGTCCTTTTTATATGTTTTGCAGATTAGGTTTTTTATGTAACCAAGATGGAGTGCAGCTTTCTGCACAAAATATCAAAGAACATTTTGGAGATCTTGCATTTTCTCAGTTGCTATAAGTCACTGGAATAATATTAGGTAACCTGATCTGAACAGTATTTTTTGAGTGACTCTTGAAAATTTTAAATTTCAAACTGTTTTTAACACTTCAAAATGGAACCTTTTGCACCTCCTTGAATCCATGATCCTTGTGTTATACAGAACGTGAAAGGATCACTATAGGGTCAGGAACACAAACATGTATAAATGACCCTATAGTGTTAACACCACCAAGGGCCCTCATGCTTTGATAAATATAGTAAAAATCTTACTGTATTCAAGCTCGAAGCTGTAACTCTGCATGCTATTAGACTCAGAAAAACAAGCAGTGTGCTGACATTATTATTATTATTATTGCCATTTATATAGCGCCAACAGATTCCATAGCACTTTACAATATTATGAGAGGGGGGTTGTAACAATAAATAGGACAATTACAAGAAAACTTACAGGAACAATAGGTTGAAGAGGACCCTGCACAAATGAGCTTACAGTCTATAGGAGGTATAAGACGTGTTAGGACAGGAAATATCAAATAGGGTGGGAGTGAAGCAGAGCTGGAGGAGAGAGTAAAGCACTGTCCTATAGGCAACAAGCCTCGAAGGTGAGACCAGAGTCAAGTATGACACCAAGACAGCGCGCTTGCAGGGATGGACTTATGTGGATATCACTGACTTGAGGGGAGAGCGAGAGAGGAGGAAAGACAAGGCGCTCAGTTTTAGAGAGATTGAGTTTTTAGAAAGCGTGAGGACATCCAGTCAGAGATGGAAGAAAGGCAAGCAGTGACACGTTGCAGGACGGCGGTGGAGCGGTCCGAGGAGGAGAGGTATATCTGAGTGTCATCCGCGTACAGGTGGTAGCAGAATCCAAAAGAGGCAATAAGTTTGCCAAGAGAGGCAGTATAAAGAGAAAATAGAAGGGGACCAAGGACAGAGCCTTGGGGAACTCCAACCGAGACAGGACGAGGGGAGGAGGTATCCTTGGAAAACGAGACACTGAATGAGCGTTGGGAGAGATAGGAAGAAAACCAAGAGAGGACAGAGTCACAGAGACCGAGCGATTGAAGAGTTTGAAGGAGGAGAGCATGATCAATGGTGTCAAAGGCAGCGGAGAGGTCAAGGAGAATTAATATGGAGTAGTGACCTTTGGATTTAGCGGAGATTAGGTCATTAGTAACTTTGATAAGAGCAGTCTTAGAGTGGAGAGGGCGGAAGCCAGATTGAAGAAGGTCAAGGAGAGAGTAGGAATTGAGGAAGCGAGACACATGGGTAAAGACAAGTCTTTCCAAAAGCTTTGATGAGAAAGGGAGCAGGGATATGGGACGATAGAGGGGGAGGATGGGTCAAGAGATTTTTTTTTCAGGATAGGTACTACAGTGGCATGTTTAAGGTCAGCAGGAACAGTGCCAGAAGAGCGAGAGAGCGGTTAAAGATGTGTGTTAGGGTAGACACAAGACAAGGGGAGAGAGATCTGATGAGGTGAGATGGGACAGGATCAAGCAAGCAAGTGGTGGGGCGAAAGGAATGGAGAAGCGCAGCCACCTCTTGTTCAATAGCCGAGGAGAAAGTCTGAAGGGTAGGGAAAGGATAATTTACGTGTGGTTGAGAAAGAGAACGGCAAGGAGGGGAGAATTGTTTCTTAAGCTGTTCAATCTCGTCAGTAAAGTAGCATGCAAAGCTATCAGCTGTAAGGTTAGTTTGGGGTGTGGCCACAGCAGGGCGGAGAAGGGAATTAAAGGTGTCAAAGATGTCTGGGATTGCGGGAGCATGATCTAATGACTGTTTGGCGAGGGCAAGGGCTGCGCTGTATGAATGCAACATGAATCTATAATGGATTAAGTCTGCCAGGAGCGTTCAGCACAACGGGAGAAACTCTGCAGATAGCCTCTTGATTAAGTATGCCAAGGTTGGGGTCGTGTCCTCCTCATCAGAAATGGTAGTCTGATCCAATCACAATGCTTCCACATAGGATTGGCTGAGACTGACAAAGAGGCAGATCAGGGGCAGAGCCAGCATGATTCAAACACAGCCCTGGCCAATCAGCATCTCCTCATAAAGATTAATTGAATGAGGAAAGTTCAGGGTCTGCATACAGAGGGAGGAGATACTGAATGTTTAGAAGCATTTTAGGCATTCATGACCCAGGGAGGATCTCTAACAGCCATCTAAGGAGTGGCCAGTTAAGTTATCACTAGGCTGTAATGTAAACACTGCATTTTCTCTGAAAGGACAGTGTCTACAGCAAAAAGCCTGAAGGTAATGATTCTACACACCATAAATTCAATAAGCTGTAGTTCTGGTGACTATAGTGTCCCTTTAAGTGCACTATCCAATCTTTCTCTAAGACTCTGTTAAAATTGTCCATGAAGGTTACAGAAAAATAGACTTGACAGGAAAGGGGTCACCATCCAGAGCGTGGATATGCTGAGCGTCAGTGCTGCACATGAAGTAAGCACTTAGAGTCTGAACAGTGGACAGTAGTGGTGTTTCTATGCTGTCATGTAAACACTACCTTTTCTCTGAAAAGGCAGTGTTTTCACCAAAAAGCCTGCAGGGACATGCAACAGACACCAGAATAACTACATTAAGCTGTAGTTGTTCTGGGGACTATATTGTCCCTCTGATCTTTTTCTTATCATGCATAATGAAGTTGGCCTTGGCTCTGTCCTGGCTATTTAACATGCTTGTAGATCCACTATTTTGTCTTTGTATATGCAACACATAAAGCCATTCTAAGCATTTGATGAAACCTATAGGTTCTGGTTTCCTATTCTCTAGTGGTTTTGATTACACTTCTGTTCTGGTTTCCTATTCTCTACTAGGACAGTACTTCGGTTTAAGCTCTACATGTTCTAGCACACCCACTCCTGAAAAAAGGAGGAGCTCTTAAGCCCTTTAAAACTGGAACTAGGAAAGTTTCTGCCATATAAATTGAAAAAGCCCCATCGGCAAAACAAGTCTTGGATTTCACACAGACAATAAGGACTTTTTGCTTGTTTTATTTTATTTGTTTTTATGTATGATTATATTTTATAAATTTTTTTATTTGGAATAAATCCCGTTTTTATTGGCAAAGTTTGTCTTCAATCTACATCCTGGTTGCTGCAGGGAAGCGTCACTCTACAATTTGACACTACATGTAGATTTTGGAGCCAGTTATTAAACAGGCTCCAAGCAAGGTGAGCAATAATCTGTATAAAAGTATATACTTGCCTGTCAAATACAGTTTACACCTAGATTGCTATCCTCGTGTTTTGATTTTTATGTATCCACTGTGGAGGAGAACTCTGAAGTCTTTCTCATCATAGAAGGTAGTTGGTGCCAACTTAAAGGCCCAGATGTCCTTTGTTTAGAGCCTACATCGAAAAAAGGCTCTAACAAATAAGTTTTTCTTACATTCACTTTTGTGCACATAAATAGATTTTGTATATTCTATAACAATATTGTAGTACTTGTGTATATATACACACACACAAAATACAAGTGGCTTGGCACTCACCCTTTCTCCTCCTATGTATAGTTTTGTGCTTTGGTGCAATCCCACATTAGAAAATATATATCACTGGAAAAGAGATGCACTCTCAGGTCTTTTTACAAAAAAGATTATTTAATCCAAAATGTTAGTTTACATCTGATAAGATCGACGTTTCGACCCGTTCGTGTCTTTCTCTAGATCAATATATTCATATACATACAATAATATGCCTAGGCAGGAAAACTGTCTTGTTCAGCATCTTATAAGTGTCAAGTTACTTGAATAAATATAGTATCACATCGCAGAGGGATTATACTAGGGTAATGCACTGCAGTCACTGTGACATACCTCTATCTCAGATTTATATCCTTCTAAGGGATTCTATATAGAAGTGTAAGCAGATATATGGGCACTAGCGACAGGACCTAAAAAAAGTAAAAAAAACAAAAAATAAATCTGAGAGAGAGGTATGTCACAGTGACTGCACTGCATTAGCCTGGTATAATCCCTCTGCGATGTGATACTATACTTATTAGTACTATTGAATATAATAGATGTATGTTTATAAATCAAAATTGTTAATAATGATAATATTCGTCCTTAAGCCTATTCATTGCTTCTAAGTTTGTTTTTAACTTAATTTTGGTGTTATTTCAGTACTGATTTGGGTTCTCATTTGGATTCACTCTTTGGATTATACACATTATTGGTACACATCATGTTTGCACGGTTTACTCTTACTTTTATTTTGGCACTACACTTGGCACGATCTAAATCACTTTGAGACCCTACCATGAATTTAATTTCTATGTCTCAAATACATTCAAAACATTCACTTCTTAATTTGTAACACAGACTGTTAGACCGACGGTCTTATCACTTGTATACTGGTTTCCTAGTAACCGCACAACACATAAGCACGCCCCAATTACGTTGCGTCGTGTGACCACCGTGAGTCACTTCCGGGTATGCAGGGAGGGATTGAGGGAGTCTGTCACTATTAGTGAGTACTTTTATACTTTATGTATATAAAGATTGTATGTATATGAATATATTGATCTTGAGAAAGACAAGAACGGGTCGAAACGTCGATTGTATCAGATGTAAACGAAAATTTTGGTTTAAATAATATCTTTTTTATAAAAAGACCTGAGAGTGCATCTCTTTCCCAGTGAGATAGATAGAGATATATATATATAATATATAAAAAAAAAAATTTATGTTGATAATCCCCCATATACATTGAGGGGAAAGTGTTAAATATTATAAGCGCTGCACTTGGACTTTTGTTTAAGTGGTGGGGTTGATCACCTAAACATTAAGATTGTTTTCTGCACTTTGTCAACTAACCGTACCTCTTCAAAAGAACATGTTGCATAATAAAATTTGATGTTGATCAGTAGCAGAAACCTGTACCCAGAAGGTTTTTGTCTACAGTCAAAAGTACCATAGACTTTGCAAACTGACACAATCAATACTGTTATATATTATACTTCATGCAGTGCAACCAATGGGATGGACAGGGCTCATTTGGGTCCGTGAATAGTCTGAATTTGCATTAGACTGACCACGCGCACTTGTAAGACTTCAATGAAAAATACTAATTTTTCTTTTTCTGTTTTCTATTTTTCTTCCTTTTTGAATGACCTCCAAGTGCTATTGCTCACACTATACCTATTGCAACTATGTCTTATTAGAGAGGCGTCCCATGTAATGCAACACTGTATTGAACTCACCTGTAAGATTGTTATGTTCATGACAGCTGTTATGACTTATTTGAGGATTCCACCACTCAATGGTTGGATGGCTGTTTACAAAGAGTGACATGCCTGCTGCCACATTAAAACAAAAAAATAAAATAAAATAAGACGCCCACATTATTATAATGGAGTTATTTTACCGGCATATGTCCCCCCACTTGCCATGTTGGGGCATATCTAGAACATTTTTCAAAACTAGCAACTGGGCAGCCACTGCTCTCCAGTCACTAGAATAGTTCCCATCCCATGAGGATGGGCCTGTGAAATAGAGTCACTCATGTTTATGTCTGGCACCACCCATGGGATATGGGTGGGAGCGCTAACCTTTAAAAAATGTAAAACCAATACTTGTACAGTCTATTTCCACCTTAAGTGTACTCCTCCCAGTGTACACCAAAGCACATGTTTACAATCAAATACAAATAAGGTTATCAAAATAAAACCTAAATCTTTGAAATCTCAAATAATACAATGTATCAATAAAAATAAAAGTAATAAAGTGCCTTTAACACATGCACAAAAGGGTTGAGTGCTAAAGTAACATACAATATAATGGACATAAAGCTTGTGTAAATCCCTGTTTTGTGAATATTCCTTTACAGCATCACATGTAAAAAAAAATATATACAATAGTATAACTATTTTAAGGAATCCACATACAAGATTAAAAAGCCCTACGCAGTAGCAAGTGGGACCTTACAAAGGTTTTAAACCCACACATAACGTTTTGCTTCCAAGAATCTTATGGCTCAACCACAATCGACGTTTGCATTGCACAGTCCCACGTTATCTCTGCACTGCACTCACAATATTGAGTCCCAGAGTTCTCTTCAATGTGGTCAGTTGTATCAATACTAATTATAGTATGGTACAGTTTCGTCAAAAGGTACCATGCTATATTGGTATTGATACAACTTTTTTCCAAACTAATGTATTGTTTTAGTAAAGAAGAAAGTCTTCTTTCTTCTAATTATTCTGTTCTTCAGCCCCAAAAAAGCCCACATAAAAAAACAAAAACATTTAAACACATAAAAAACCCATCTTCAACCATGGAGGACTCAATGCAGTATAAGCATTCATACCAGGGAAAGCCCTTTTATAGCTTTCACAATTTCACCCAAAGAGGAAAAAAAAAAAAAAAAACGAAAAAAAAAACAACATTTATACATGGGCAATTAGTTTGTTTGTTTTGGAGAGTAGGGACACTCTTGTACACCAGATGCAACGGAGATTGCATAAATCGAAACAGTGAGACATAAATCGAAACGTCTGAGAACTATTGACAACTGATCCCACTGATGATTTTCAAGTTCAAAAAGTCACCATCTGTTCTCTCAAAATGTGTCTGTAGTAGAAGGCTTGGCAGACAACAATCTTCAGTTCCTTACAAGCTCCTATAAAGTTTGTGCCATGAGTTGCTTCACAGGCCTCGGATAGAGAAAGATCTTCTCCAAGCATTGATGAAACTTGAGCTAGACAGTGTAGTGCTCTCCTACTCATGCAAGAGGAACAGAACAGCCCAGTGCTTACTTTTTTGTACCTCTTCCTTTGGGCCACAGATGTCCAGTCCAACACAAATGAATGGTGGGTCTGAGGAGAGTAGGGCTGCAGGCAAGTTTATTGCAAATTAAACACTTTTAGAATACACTGGATACTGATCGTTTACCTCCTAGGATTCACAATCCAGTTGACCAGAAAGCGTATTCAGTGAAGGGACGATCTTGATGTGCAACTTGTTCATGATCATGTCTTACTAACAGACCTGATATGTGAGGATTCCTGGGTTATATAAAAAGGAATCACATCCAACATTAACTGATGACGTACAACCTTCAATTCTCACTAAGCCATCAAATATAGGGTTCAGTTTTTTTGAGTGGACTGTGTATGGTGATCAGGGCCGGTGCAAGGATTTTTGCCGCCCTAGGCAAAAGTAAAGTTTAATGTGAGGTAAATTAGAGATTACTGCCACGAATAATATACTAGATTGCCTACTAACAACCAGATGAGGATGATGGTGGGCTCGAGCTGCAGTCTGGCTCCACTGGTCTGGTGTAGAACAGGCTCTCTGGAGGCGGTTTGTAACTGTGGTCACAAAAACCAATGTTCTGGGAGAACGGGAAGCAGCTCCGTTTTTTGGGGGCCTTTTACACAGCTCAAGGTCTGGGTCCCAGGTTCCACCTTCATGTTCCATCAATGAGTTTGTTCACAGGGGGTGGAGTGTGTAGGGGGATGTCCTGATGTGTGTAATGAATGCATTGCTTGTGTATGTATCTGTGTGTGTAATGCATTGTGTGTGATGGATGTCAATCTCCCCCTCCTCCTCCAATTTCCTTCTTCTCCCCCCCTCTCCCCTCCAATTTCCTTCTCCCCCCCTCTCCCCTCCAATTTCCTTTTCCCCCCCTCTCCCCTCCAATTCTTTCCCCCTCTCCCTCCACCCCTTTTCCCCCTCTCTCCCTCCACTTTCCTTCTTTTCTCCCTCTCTCTCCCTCCAATTTCCCTTCTCCTCCCTCTCCTCCTTTTCCCCCCCTCTCCCCTCCAATTTCCTTTCCCCCTCTCCCTCCCTCCTCCACCCCTCTTTTCTCCCCCTCCCTCCCAATTTCCTTTTTCCCCTCTCCCTCCAATTTTTCCCCCTCTCTCTCTCCATTTCTTTCTCTCTCCCCTTTCCCTCCACTTCTCCCCCTCTCCTCCACTCTCTTTCTCCCTCTCCCTCCACTCTCCCTTTTTCCTCTCCTTCTCCCCTCCTTACCTTTCCTTTTTCCCTCTCCCTCTCCATTCTCTCTTTTCCCTCTCTCCCCCACTTCTTTTCTCCCTCTCTCTCCAATTTCCTCTTTTTTCCTCTCTCCTCTCCAATTTCCTTCTCCCCTCTCTCTCCCTCTGTAATTTTCTCCCCCTCTCTCCAATTTCCTTCTCCCCTTCTCCCCTCCACTTTCTCCTCCCTCCACCCCCTTCTCCCCTCTCTCCCTCCAATTTCTTCTCCCCTCTCCCCCTAATTTCTCCCTTTCTCCTCCACTTCTTTCTTCCCTTCTCTCTCTCCAATTTCTTCTCCCTCTTTCTCCTCTAATTTCTTTCTCTCCCTTCTCCAATTTCTTTCTCCCCTTCTCCTCCTCCAATTCTCCTCTCCTCTCCAATTTCTCCTTTCTCTCTCTCCCTCCAATTCTCCCCCTCTCCCTCCTCCAATTTCCTTCTCCCCCTCTCCTCCAATTTCCTTCTCCCCTCTCTCCCTCCACCCCTTCTCCCTCTCCCTCCACCCCTTCTCCCTCTCCCTCCAATTTCCTTCTCCCCCCCTCTCCAGTTTCTTTATCCCCGCCCCCCCACCACTGTTGTAGTGTGGCCGAGCCCTGTATGGTCCACGGGTACAGGGAGCTTTTGTTTCCTGTACCCGGCCGGACTAAAAGGAAGTGCATACTCAGTTTTAGTCCGGCCGGGTACAGGAGACAGATGCTCCCTGTACCCGCGGACCATACAGAGCTCAGCCACGCTACAGTGAGGGAGTGACAGGAGGGAGCGCTGAGCGCTTCCCTCCTGTCAGCCCCTCTCCTCATGCTGCGCCCAGGCGGTGTGCCCTCATGGACGCACCAGCTTGGGCAAAGCTGCAGCCACCTGAGGCTCTCTACAGAGTGCTCGGGTGGCTGCAGCATGAGGAGGGACGGCGCTCCTGGCGGCGCCCTTCCCAAGGGGAGCCCTTCCCAAGGGGCGCCCTAGGCGACTGCCTAGTCCGACTAACAGGTAGCGCCGGCCCTGATGATGATCTCTTCTCCTTTAATGTGGCACTTGATGTCTTTGCAGACTTGATGGATCCATGTAACTTCTTGCTAAACACAACTGATAAAGATTTTGGCTTGTGCAAAATGATTGTTGTTGCACTTGTGTTTGTAGCTCTACAGACTGATTTGGCTAGGTGAATGAGCTCGGGTTTGAGTGACTTCCAACTTGAGAATCTTTCAAAGGTGTGATCAAAGATAGTAGTTTTGGTAATGATGGGAATAATACACTTTATCTATGCAACGCTTAGTGAATATACCCCTAGACACAGCTATAATCTTTCTGTCTTATCTCTTTTCTACTTCTGTATTTCTAACATTGTGACTTGTGCACATACTTTGTCGTCATCGGGTTCTACCAGTTCAAAGGTCTCCAATTGAGTAGATTCTTCTACTTCTGTTCTAGTCAGAAAGGATGGACTGGAAGACCTGTTAACCATTACATTCTATGAGAGTTCTATGAGCTGCGTTTTACCATCTACTGACTCAATTAAATAGTTTCTTGCTCTCCTCTCTGGTGTCTTCATAACTCCTTAACAGGTCTTCAAAGTACACTGAGCTGAACGTCCTCTGTCAGCGAAGAGTTGGAAGAACTCTGTTCTTGGCAAAGACTGGTCACTTTGTCTAAAACAACATACATTCTTATTGCCTTCACTTTGAGGTCCGTAGGATAGACCTTGAATTAACATATCTTAGAGCATGATCTAGAACTAAATGTCTGTGCAGGTCTCAGTGCACTTTGAGGTTACTGCTGATGTAGCACACTCATTTCATTCCCCACGGCTGTCCATGGTGCTGATCCCAGGTGCAGTGCAGACAGAGGCTTATCACTGTTGCATTCTTTGCATCATATTGCTTCCTCACAGTTTTGCCAGATGTTGAATTGAAGCACAGCATCTGAAATCAATGTGCTAGTCTTTAAAATAACACTTGTACTCTACTGTCTTGCTCCTGAAACTGACATTTTTTTCAGTGGATGAGACTAGTGTAGCAGACATGGTTTGGGATTTTGTCCTTGTGGCTTCAGATGGCAAGTCGGTCTTCCATACAGACATTGCTGTCTTGAGTACTTTGTTATGCTTTAGTGGTTGTTTTTGCATCTTAGTGGAGCTTGAGCTTCCTATGTTCAATAAAGCAAAGCATGGGTCATTGCATGTTTTCGTTTGATACATGATGAACTTGGCGAAGAAAGAAAGATGGAAATGCAGCCCAATGTTCTTTGTATTTTGACACTTGCATAATCCAGCTTTCCTGTAACTTGTAAGGAAGCTTCCCTATTATAGGGTTGATTCCACGCGCTGTATTCAGATGAGAGGCCTGCAGGTGTCCACTAGTTTCCGCTCCCTCCAGCTCTAGAAGCATATCCACGCGCTCTCTCTCTACTTCTGATGGTCTTTGTTTGGGCAATTTTTTCTCCATTTAATTACCTCCCACTACGACCCATAGCAGTTTTCCAGTTTTTCGTTGTCAGGTCCAATTTTTCTATGTCCGAGTTAAGTCTTGGGTGCTGCCAAGAAGAGAGGACTTCCAGGCCCAATAGTTTTCTTGACTGTCATCGAAATTCGGGAGACTAGAACTCACAGCATATTAAGTACTTCGTTACAGCAGTATTTCCTGCTGTATTAGGTAAACAGTCTATGAATGCAGAGTATGGGCATTATTGTGACTGGTGAGACAGCAGAAGTGCTTGGCTGGACACTAGTTGTCTGGGTTTACACCTTTGCTGCAATTTTTTTTCTGTAGTTTAGATTGGTGTTCACATGAGGGGGAATCATGTCACCATTAATTTGGTTTCCTGAAGGTCCAACTGATAGGTTTCTATGTGTGGGACCATTTAACTTGTCATATTAAAGTTCTGGTTCAGTCTTGAAGGATCTGTTTCTATGGAAGACGTCCACCATTAATGCATCGATTAGCAATTTTAATGCATCATAAGACAGTTTACATGTTTGTGTCGTGGTACATACTCACAGGTGCATTTAGTTGCACTGATAAGTATAATCTGGGTTTCTATGATGGGCCATTGTTCTCTATGCTGAATTTCAGCAGCTCTTATGAGAACCTAGGCTTTAGCCATGGGTGCTGAAGTGGCTGTCTCTTGCTTGAGAATATGTGAAGATATAAGCCTTCATCTCTGCTTTTTTTTCCCGAGCTACTTCAGCTGTATACCTATGATAAATTTCCTCCATGCAGCCTTGTTCACTTAGCATAACAGATTTGCGTATTGTATAGGAATCCAGTGCATGTGCGGCTTCTGCTTTAGCACTGGCCGTGGTTGCTGCAGAACTAATCAAGGAAAGTTCAGAGCAGCTTTAATGTCTAGAATTAGTCCGCTAAGACCTGGAAGGTACAGCACTAACAGATGTCAGATCAGATTGACTAGAGACTAGAGTTTGGCACCGTGATCTGGTTCTCAGTTATCATTGTCTTCTGGGTACTGCATAATGAGAGGTTACTACTCTGCAGTATCTGGGTAGAAAGAATCCACTCTTTTTGTTGCTAAGCCCGCTATGTATAATTTTTTTTTTAAATTTTTTTTTTTACTACTGTTCTGCCCTCAATGTATCTATGGTTTGGCAGACAGCAAACCACTTCTCACTAAGGGTTCAGGAGATAGGGTACCATTTAGATCCTTACTGCAAATTTTGTAAAAACTGCAAAAATACAGACTTTAAAAAAACACATATTTGAAAAATGATCTACGTGCATGAAGAGAACGCAAATGTAACACTATAGTGACAAGTATGCTACATTGCTGTTGAAACTATAATTAACATAGAATGAAGCCTATTAAACATACTAGGACTAGGGTGAGGTATTAGATAAATTCTAATGGTTATCCAGGAGGATATATACCTAATTTGATAAAACCTATTTGAATTGGTTTTTAAATCAATATTCTTAAAAGATCAATACTCATAAGAAATCAATGCTTATATACATTAGCATTCACAATTGTTACACCATTTGTTAACCTTATTTGGTATGAAGTATTAAAAGTTTGGGTCAATAGAATAAATCCAGTGTTATAAAAAGAGTTGTTTTAAAGTCCACAATAGTTGCAACTTGAATAATATTTGCTGGATACAAATTGTATAAATAGTCCTTTCAAATGTTAGCTGATAGTTATCTTCAGTTACTATGTAAACTGGCGTATATCTGCTAAACAAGCGTTTTGATATAGTACAAAATCAATAGAATTCTTCTTTAGTTAATGTATCTATATAATTTGTACACTGCTTTCATCTGCAAAATTTCTTAAAGATCGTATATAGGGATCTCAAGTGTTAAAATATCTTCAATCTATGGGAAGATAAAACAGAAACCCATAGTGTTTTCTGTATAAAATAATTTTATTTCAAGGTAAATAATATTAAAATCGCACTCACAGTCTGTACCAGGAGGGTATGGAAACGCTGTTGGTGGTTAGGGGTAGTGTGGCATGGGTCCTGCAGTCCGGCCAGTTGGTTGAGAAACACTGCCTGGAGCCGCGTGGGTCTCACTGATCACCCTTCTGTGCTTTCCTAATTTCCTTCTCGGTAGCGGTTTGCGGTTAGTGCCGAAATTTACCCGTATTTGTGAGCTTCTGATCTCCACTATTACTGTTTATAATACTAGGACTACCAAACTAACGTGCAACATTACTTGAGTCGATGAAAAGGTGTACTATTATCTTAAAAATAGTGACGGTCCACTTACAGACTTATCCTTTCAAGGATTATTTCTTACTTCTTACCTGTAGGCTTGCTTACAGAAAAGTGTTCCTGAACAGGAAGTGGTTGAAATGCTCTCTACATTGACTATCCGTAATCGATGCCGACTTAATCATATGCTTATATGGATGCTAAAACGGATGCTGAACACCATCCATTGCCCCTCCGCACACGGTTGGCTAGACAGGGCAGTGTAAAATACTACACCATATATACCAAAAAATATTCCTCCCTTTCCCCTTCCTTCCCTGTTATGGGGAATGATAGAGGGGGTGGACAGTTCACAGATCAAGTCTCTTTGGGCCTCTTCCCTGGGTCATTTAAAGCTGGAAGAGCGCACAACACCCTATGCCGCACTTCAATTGTGTTCTGTGTTCTGATTAATCTCTTTACCTGGCCAAAACTGTGTATTTCAAATAAAAAGGCCATCCCACTAGCAGAAAGTGGGTAAGAAAAGAAATATGCATACATACACACAGTAAAAAAAAAAAAAAAGAAAGTACCCCATCTTTGTCTTCTATGGCATTACATATCAAGACATGATCATCTGTTCCTTAGAAGGTCTTAAAATTAGGTAAATTCAACCTCAAATGAACACATGACATTACACCATGTTATGATTTAACATGTCTTATTCCTAGAAGCTTCAAGCATGCACTTCACACTCTTACACTCAGGTGTTACAGACATAATTGCTCATTTATAGTATCCACTTCGAATCTGTAATAATTACACTCACTTATGCAGGCAATTATTGGTCACATACAAAACTAGTTTATAAATTAAAAGAAACCTATTTTTATGAATGATTATGTATACACAATTCTTAAATTAAAAAGAAAAGCCAATACTAAAACTGCAAGGGAGACTAACAGGGTTATTCATCAAAGTAATGATTCCTGGTAATTGAGATTTTGAAGAGTATTTAACATTTAACACTCCAAACACTAGAGTAACTACAGCATGTTGTAGTAATTATTGTCACGAATACTACCACTCCCTGTCAGGCACATGACTTGCTTTAGTTGGATAGGATAAAAATAGGATAAAAGTTATTCCTCTGCAGAGGCGACTGATGGATTACAAAAATGGCTAAATATGTTATATATTTATGATCTCTTTGTAACAAGGACAGATAATCTCTATGATTCCATACAATTAGTTTGAGACCAAACATTTATATATTTCATATATGCCCCAAAAATAAAATAGCATATAAAATCATGTCCAAATGAAAGTGAGTGACCCTTCATTGAATTTCTAATATACATTGGAAGTGTGCTGTTATTCTCAAGCTCTCAATGGTTATGAGTGTCAGCTGATCTCTAGTCCTACATCATTAGACTTCGCGCAAAGAACTTCTGGCAATGGATTTACAATTTATAAGCCCCCATTTTAGTTTAGTTCTGTCACTTGAACCCACATCCAAAAGGTACAATTATGATAAGTAAACTCATCTCATACTCTTTAACGCCGTGAGTTCCACATGCATCTATTCCTTTATAATGTAATCATGGTACTTCAATTTATGACATTTGCAGAAAAGATAAGCACATTTTTCTTTAAAAAGTAAATTATATAAATTTTTTTAAACTTAATACAACCTGTGAAGCCATCTCTGGAAAATAATAAAGTTAAACTGCAGTATAAGTTCTAGCAGAATACATACCAAAAGCAGAAAACATTTCTTTAAGTCTTTTGTCATCCATATCTTCTCCAAAGTTCTTGATGTATACATTGGTAAATTCCAAGACTTTTGTCCCATACTCCAGTTCTCTTTCTCTCCTCGATTTAAAAATGCCTACAAATCTAAGTGAAAGTATATAGTTCAGTGGAGATATTCTGGAGTTTCTTGGTTGAACTTTTGCTGTCCATGATACTCACACTTTGCGATCATTGAGCAACATGCCATTCATAGTGCCAATAGCCCGGTTGGCAGCTTCTTGAGTCTCAAAGTGAACAAAACCATAGCCCCTAGATCCATTTTCATCACAAACCACCTAAAAGATATAAAAGTTACATTCATGCAAGATCACTTATTACAAAATACAGATATCTATTAAGCAAACTACAGGTTTCTTAGCTTTAAAACCCAGGAAAATGTAATACAATCGGTAAACAGTGCAGAAACTAGTTTATGAATTAAAAACAGTGACTAAGTACATGAAAAAAGCTTTGCCCACACTTTTTCTCTCAGTAGGTGACCAGTGAAAGGCTGACAGGCTATTAGTGGTCATCTGGCTAAACTGGTCTCGTGCTCCAACACTGGGGTTAAATGGATACTATAGTGCCAGGAATACAAAGCTGTATCCCTGGCACTAAAGCTCCCTCTACCTTCCCCCCTCCTCAAAATGAAAAAGGGTTAAAAAAAACAACCTTTACTTACCTGATCCCAGTGCCGATGCCCTTCCCTAATGCTTTTCAATGGGGAAATAGCGGTCGCTGGATGTCCTCATGCAACGTGAGGATGTCCAGCATCAGTTAACGGACCAAAGATCCGTTAACAGTCAGAAGGCGTCTCGACACTCCTGCCTTCAATAGGGAGTTTAGATTTAACAGAAACATTTTAAAAGCATTCTGAAAACCACCTTTATTTTATAAATACATGGAATGCCAGGCCGATACATTCAACAAAATGTACTGTAAGCAGTTGTCAGAGTTCTGATTAATGTGCTTATAATAACTGATGTAGACACACTGAAACAGCACTTTATTCTAGATTTGGGTTTTGACTCTGGTGAAAATCTACATTATTCATGTAAAGGTTTACTCTGAAAACATAACTTAATATTTTTCACCTTTTCACTCTTTTCTACAATGAAACTAAAAGAATCTGAGAAGAGTGGTTTCAAAGTTTACCTACAAATTAAAAGTCACATATGCAAGGTAAAAGGATCATCACTGTTAAAGCCAAAACTAACAATTATCTTGAATAAAAAAAAACAAAAAAAAAAAAAACAGGGTTATTCATTAAACTCAGATTTTTAGCAACTTAAATTGTAAGTCAAACTAAAATAGCCAAGTGTGACTATGGTAGAACTTGTTTTTTTTCCAAATCTACTATTTTTGCCTCAGTCTTGTTATTTCGGTTAACATTTTCTAAGATTCAGTATCTAGAGAATAACCCTTACAGATTCGAAAGTTACCATAATGAATTAGTATCTTACAACAAAGAGTTTTTATTGGGGACATATCGAATCAATATCAGTAAAATCTAAAGTCAATTTCAGTTTGGCAATGAAAATTGGCAATGCAGCAATTCACACCATTTCAGTGGCACAAAACAATAGCAAATGAACATTGCCAGAAATATCAATACCGCCCATTAAACTATTAAAGCGGCACGGTCATGCTGAACTTACCTTTCCCTAATTACTTCCTCTTCTCTTACTCTCTCTGGATCTGTTAATTTCTTCCAGTCTGCTCTAGTTTTCTTTGAAACACAAGACAAAGTAGGGACTATTTTGTCTTCCGTATATTTCCTACGCCTGACCAGCGGAAGAGCAAAGTGTTCTCCATTTACTGTGGTCAGAGCAATTTCCCACAATTCACACCTTTCCTCAGTGATCTAGCGATGCCTCCTTTCACTATTCCCGAACAGGATGCCGGCGAAATTACAGAATTTTGCCCTAACAGAATGAGAACAGTTTGTTCAGTCATGTTAGGACAACAATTGGTACTTTTAGGTCGGTTCGAAAGTTCATTCAAATTAATGAAATTCCGATCCGATAAACAGTGAGCAGCCTGTGTGTTCATAATTGTGTTTTGCACAAGTTTTGCCCTTCTTGTCCTGAAAAAAACCCCAATATTTAATTTGTATGGGAACAGTAAATGAGAGCGAAGAAAATTACAGCTAAACACAAACGCCACAAAAGTGTTAAAAAAGCCCTGGTCCTCAACGTACAACTTGGCCAAAACCTTAAGGGATTAAAGTTCGACTGGTATTATGGATTTTATTTTTGCTTTTTTGGGGCTGCAAAAAGAAGGTTTTAAAAAAAAGAAAACATCAAATGGAAAGTAATTTTTATTTATTTACAGGTATTTAGTCTTACTGTCTCCCCCTCACAATTTTTAAGGTGAAGGGGGTAGGTAAGGGGGTAGTTGGGGGCTTGGGAACCCCTAGTCACCCCAGGAGGGGTATTTTTACATTTAGCCCCCACCCATCGCCCTTGGGTGGGGGTCGGAGGGAGGACAATAGGGCCAGGGGACAACAGGTCATCCATCATTTGTCTTTTAGGGTCCCCACCCGCCGCTCATGGGTGTGGGCCGGAGGGAGGACAATAGGTGTCCTCCCCCTTTTCATTTAGGGCCTCCACCCGCCGCTCATAGGTTGGGGCCGGGGGACAATAGGTCACCCCCATTGTCTTTTAGGGTCCCCACCCGCCGCTCATGGGTGTGGGCCGGGGGAGAGCACAATAGGTCTCCACCCTATTGTCTTTCAGGGCCCCCCCCCCCAGCGCTCATGGGTGCGGGCCGGGGGCTGCCCCCCCATTGTATTTTAGTGCCCCCACCCGCCGCTCATGGGGCACCCACCCTATGTCCCCCGTTTAGTTGGATAGCCCCTACTCGCGGGGCATGGGTGGGGGCTGGGGGGTCACTATGTCCCCCCCGCTAGTTAACAGATGCCCCAACATGGGGCCATTTGTTCAAAGGGTGGGAGTTTTTAAACAGTGAGCAGCCACAGGCTACTCACTGTTTAGTAGACATGCCCCTATTCGCAGAATAGCAAGTAGGGACATTCAGGAGATTTTAATCTTCCTTATACTAATATGGGGGTTTAGAGCACAGCTCCCTGACGCTTCTATTTTTACATATTACAAGGAGGGAGCTGCGCGACGGTTGCTCCCTCCTTGTAATAAACTTAACGCACACCGAAGGAGTTTGTTCGTCTGAAATTTGTATTCATTCCTTAGTCTTTCTGATATGGTAATATGGGGGGCAATTAGATATAGTGGAATTGGGTGGTTAAAAACAAAACTAAAGGAGGCGGAGCCTGAACGCCGAAGCGAACGGACGCCAGCACAAGGAGCTCCGAGCTTCACACGGAGAAAAAGCCTGAAATAACCCCCCCTCCTCCCCCCCCATATACCCCAGCTGGCAAGCAAACACCCCAGGACCTCATGGGGAGAAAGGTGAAGAAAACTATACCACACAAGCCCACCTCGGGGTTTACGATAGGGGAAATGTGGAGGCAAGCACGCGGAGCCTCCGAATCCAATATGGCGGCTCTGCATGACGATTGCTCGGATTTCTCCGAGGACATATCCGAGGAGGAAGGATACTCACAGCCCCTTAAACCACCACATAAGGCAAAACAAAGCGGCATGGAAACAGACACAGAGCCGATCACCACAGCGGTCCTGAAGGCATTATTAGCGGACCTAAAACGCAGCATCCATGAGGATGTCACCTCGCTCTGCGCAGACTTTAAAGGCCTGACGGGACGCATCTCCAAATTAAAGGGCTCCTCACAATCCCAAGCCCAGAATGTCACTGCACTGCAACACACCATACAAGCCCTGCAACAGCAGACCCAGCAATATGAAAACCGCCTCGCGGCGATTGAGGACGCCAGGCGAGCTTCCAACATAAAGATCAGGGGAGTCCAAGAGGACATTCGGAGGCTGAACTGCCTAAACTTATGGGGCGCCTGATACCAGCAGTACTGCCACAAAGACAGACCACACCAATCACCCCAGCGAGGGCCTTTAGAGTCCCAAAACCAACAAGCGCACCAGCTATGGCTACGAGAGATGTCATTCTGACCCTTCACAACAACAGAGACCCCCTTTCACTTCGAAAATATGGACCTTTCATTTTATACAGACCTGTCCAAAGGCACTCTATCCTGACGCAGGTCACTCAGGCCACTCACCTCAATACTCCGAGCCCACAAGATTGACTACCGCTGGCGGTCCTCTAGGACACTGACGGTCCAGCGAGGATCCAACATGCACACCATTCAGGACATTTGGGATGCCCCGGCCTTCCTGCGGGCCCTGGACTTACCTCAAGACTTGCTGCCCCAAATGGCGGCCAACGACACCAGCTCCCCAAATCGCACCCATATTGGGGACCCAGACCGGATCGCCCCATTCATCCCCCAAAGCTCCACACCGGACACATGCAACGATTACGACCTAGAGGCACAGAGTCGTGGACCCGCCGCATGGCCCCGGTAAGGACACGGTGCACAACACTCACGCCCTGACAGCTACCGATCTGCCTCTAACCAGGAACGGTGCAGACATACAGGACACCGGAGACCCAATCATATAGACCACAGACCCCGCTCTCGGGCAACACTGGGCCCTTGCCCTAACTAGACTAGCTGGGCAGACCCATGTAGAGACTCTGGAGACTTTTGGGCACTCACCACAATTCTTTGGATTTTAACTCAAATTTTTTTTTGTTTGTTTGTCCTAATCCATCGGCTAGGTTTGGCCTGCATGCCTGCTTAGTTTGCTCCTGTAGGCATCAAGAACCGGACTTCACATTATTACATAACCTGAACATGTCTATGTATCTATGTACCAATATATGTCTACGTAGCTTGATTGCCTTCGTTTGCCCCCTTTCACCACCATTGTGGCTCTCATGACTAGAGTACTTATACATGTTTATATTGTTACCCTGGTCAGTAAGTTGCATATCTATAGTTTATAGCCTGCACACTTACTGAAAAGTTTGGCTTAGTTTAAGCTTAGAACACAAGTTCGCCACTATGCACGGTACCAGGGATCGCTGCGTGGTGTATACCCTCACTCTCGGACCCCTTAGAGGCACAATGTATTTCATTGTAACAAGCCTGACAACCACAACGCGAATCGAGTTAGCAACCAGAGATAGCCTTAACCTGTATTAGCACAAAGAGATTTCATCTCTGTGTTTCATACTATCAACCAGTGACATTATGTGCTTGTTTGACAACGGCAACCTGTGAAATCATATATAAGAGCTGCATAGAACAGCAGTGATAGATTGCCAATGTCTTATAACTCAGCAATCATTACATTACATAACATGCCTCAACGTTAAGGCTCCATTAACACAGCTAACTTAACGTTATCACATAGTGAATTCTTAGCTTTCCCCTGATGCAAATGTGGTTTTAGCTAGGCATAAAACATGGAAAAAGATAAGTGAGTGAATAAATACAATAGCCTATACTAGAAATAACATGAATAATAATGTAACATAGGCACGCTATAATAACAGTCTAATTTACACTGTACCGTTAAGTTTGATTGAACATGTCCAACATATAACCTATAGACTCATAACGTTAAACTTTGTTTTATTTCGTTAAAAACGTGCATGGAATTTAAGCAACTACCTAATCTGTAAAGTCATGTATATATATGTACGCTGTTGTGGCGTCTTGTTAACGATATTGTACCTACCTGCACAAAAAAAAAAACTGGATTCGACCAGGACAGTGCCGCATTAAAAAGCAATATTTTCCAGAAAAAATCATAACTCAAATGTATATACATACATACACACCCACACACATCTTCCAAACAAATGGCACTCCAAGGACATTTAAATTCAAATATAACATTTCTGAAGTGTTTCAGTTAGACTGAGAACTGTTTTCAGGACAAGTTACAACACACACAGGATATATTACTTTGAATATATTTTGGTGTAAATTTTGATTTCTTGGTTATCATGGTAATATGCCCTAATCAACTTGAGGTGATCACTTCCAGGTTAAAGGGACACTATAGGCACCCAAACCACTTCAGCTAACTGAAGTGGTCTGTGTGCACTGGCCCTTTTGCTCTTAGTGTTGCCATGTAAAACACTGCAGGTCAATGGAAACTGTAATGTTTACATTGCAGCTTTCAATTCAGGTAGCCCTCTAGTGGTTCTCTGGTAGACAGCCACTGAGGGAAGACTTATACGGACATGAGGAGGAATCAGGTCACCATTCTTTTCGTTTCCTGAAGTTCCAATAGATGGGTTTCTAAGTATGGGACCATTTAACTGGTCATATTTAACGTCATTTTGAAGTTCTGGTTCAGTCTTGAAGGATCTGTTTCTATGGAAGCTGTCCACCGTTAATGCAACCATTGGAGATTTTAATGCATCATAAGACAGCGTACATGTTTGTGTGTAGTGGTACATACTCACAGGTGCATTCAGTTGCACTGATAAGTATAATCTGGGTTTCTATGATGGGCCATTGTTCTCTATGTGGATTTTCAGCAGCTGCTATGAAAACCTAGGCTAGAATATGTGAAGATTCTTTCATCGAGCTACATTAGCATTATCCCTATGATGCATTTCCTTCATGCAGTCTTGTTCACTTGGCATATCAGCTTTGCGTATTGTATAGGAATCCACCGCACATGCGGCTTCTGCTTTAGCACGGGCCCTGCTTGCTGCAGAACTAATCAAGGACCGTTCAGAGCAGCTTGAATGTCTAGAACTAGTCCGCTTAGACCTGGAAGAGCTGACAGTTGAACCTTGAGTTTCGAGAGCTCAAGGACAGCACTAAAACCATCCTGTAAAAAAAAAAAAAAAACTTAAAATGGTACCTATAGAGGGCAAAATACTTAGACAATGACCACCTTTACACCAGTGAAGGAACTGCGTCCAAATCCAGTGGTATATATATTTTCTAGTGGAGCTAAACAAGACCTTGAATATTTCACCTTTAATGCCTTCGATGATTACCTTCAGGGGTATCTCCATGTTCTCCAGAAGCTCTGATGATAATGCGAGTTCCCAGAACATTAAAGCCATTGTCCTCAAGTCCAAGAACCAACATCAATTTGGCCAATATGGATTTATGACCAGAACTACGGCTTTGTCTGCTTTTATTTTCTGTACAGCCCTTGAAATAAGGGTCACAGGGAGAAAAACATAGGAGAGGCTGAAATTCCATTTGACAGACGGTCCATCGATGACTTTGGGAAAGTCTCCTTTGAACAGGGAGGTAAATCTTTGTTCATTTGGCATTCTTTCTTCTGGACATAAGACCGATTACCGACATACCGAATTTCTTCACAATAAGAGAAAAGGATTCAGAGACCATTAGTTTTGGGACCACTTTGATTTGCGGAGATAGTCTGCTATAAGGTTTATTCCTCATATGAAGGGCAGGCCTTACAGATTTTTCATAAACTGATTTCATCAGGCGTATGATCCAACCATGCTCTTAAGAATCTGAAGGTATACTTCACATCTTCTATAAGCACCCTTCTTGTCTTTGCCTTGATGAATCAGTCGTCTACATAAGGAATAATGATTCCTTCTCTTAAGACAACGTTGTTAGGCGCCAGGACTTCCTTGGTGCTCAGAAAAGGCCAAATGGCAGGGTCTTGAGCTGATGATGTGTTCATGTATCTTTATGGCAAATCTTGGACATTTTCTGAAACATTTGCTATAGGGATGTGAAGGTATGCATCCTTTAGATCCAGTGTTGCCTTCTTGAAGCACATGCGTAACTGAGGCAATTGTTTCCATTCTGAAGTGTTGATTAGGTATCAATTTATTTCCTTCAGATCTAGAGTAGGACGAAAAGAAAGGTCTAGCTTCGGAACCATAAATGAACGACAGTATGCTCTTTGGTATTTTTGAGCCTTTGGAACACTCTATAACCCCGTTAATGGGGTCATGGTTGAAGTAAAGTAAAGTTGAGTTTTCAGCTTTGACTGGTAGTAAGACAAGGAAATTCGAGCTAGGAGTTTCCAAGAAGTTTATTCTGTAACCTCTTGCTATTATGTTTTAAATCCAAGGATTTGATGTCGTCATATCCTATCTGTGCAAAAATTGTGTTATCCTTTCACCTAGTCTTATGGCGTCAGAATCTCTTTTTTCGTCAAACTTTTCATCATTTCTTTGATTAAGGAAACATGATTTTTCTTAATATCTCCTCTGATTTCTGTACTGGTATTTTTTATATCCAGTTTTCCAAAAATACTACCTGTTTTGAGGAAGGGCCTTCTTTGTTTCTGACATTTGTCTCATCATATATTCTAATGGAGAGTCAAGTAATTTTTTTTCTTTCCAAAGGAAGTTCACATAAAGCTGTTTTAGATGCTGTGTCAGCTGTCCATGCTTTAAGCCAGAGGGCTCTACAGGAAATGGAGGTAAGACCCATAGTAGAAGCCAAAAGCTTTAAAACTTCTATAGTCATATCCATAATGTATGGGAAAGCTCTTTGTCGTGATGTTCCAAAAGGCACTCTTCTAAAGCCTGAATCCAGAAGCTTTGGCCACAGAGGCGCCTGCCATTGCTGCTTACCTTGAAATCCAGCAGCTTGATATGCACGTCTGCAAGATGTTTCCACCCTACTATCAACAGCGTCTTTCAATCCAGAAACTTCTACAATCGGAATTATGGTCTTTGACAACTGAGCTACTTGAATAATCGACAGAGGGTAACTCTTCCTATATGTCTTCTCCTTGTAGCTTAAAAAATCAATTTGAAGTGTCTGGAAATAAGCACCCTTTTTTCCTGGGTGAAGGATGAACATTGTTTGCAGATGTTTTTAGTACAATCTAACAAAGGTGTGGGACATTCGCTACAGACCAGATGTCTAGACATATGCAGCCGTTTTAGGAGCTGGTGTCACTTTCTTTATCCATTTTTTCTGGCGAGACCGGACTGGACATATCTGCAATAAATAAAATAATTTAAAATGTTTCAATAATTTTGAACAATAATGAAGAAACAGATCTTTAAAGTTGAGACTATTTAAATCTCACCTCAAAAATCTCTGACCCGTGTGGGGGGCTTGGGACACAGGAGATTCGTTCTAAGTAGCATCCATGCTATCAGGAGGATCGTTACAGCTTAACCCCTTAAGGACCAAACTTCTGGAATAAAAGGGAATCATGACATGTCACATGTCATGTGTCCTTAAGGGGTTAAATAGCA
Organism: Pelobates cultripes; assembly: GCA_933207985.1. Lineage (NCBI taxonomy): Eukaryota > Metazoa > Chordata > Amphibia > Anura > Pelobatidae > Pelobates > Pelobates cultripes. The sequence goes on along the minus strand of OW240917.1, from coordinate 200,914,347 downwards.
TTTTATTTTTAAAATTTGCGCCAAATTCTGAAGTTCCGGTACGTGCATGCACAGCAGCGATATTGGAACTTCGGTGGAATGCAAGGCCTCCTGGACATGCGTTCCACTGCTGTGCGCATACGTCTTAAACAAGCAGTGATAGGCTGCCGCTCCAGACCGTCTTTTTGCTTTGCTGGAAACCACACTCGGCATAAAGCATGCTTCACATACCTGCTCCGTAACTTCTAAGGCTGGAGCGTGGCCACTCAGCTCTCCACCCAGGGAGCTATTTGGCCCCGACCCCCCTGGCAGCAACCCATGTGCCTGATCATTTCATGTAACGCGAGATGCTAGTCTGTCCCTGTAGGAACAAGAAAAAGAACTGAGGGACTTTCTGGCAGGTCAGTGTTTTAACCTCTTAGAGGGAGCAACGTTTTAAGTTAATTTCTTGCAGACACTTGTCCCAAGGAAGACTGCATCCCCTACTATACTCCCACCATATGTCAGGAAAAATCTAAGTACACTTTATGATTCAATAGCTTAGAAGCAATAAAGTGCAGTAATCTTTTTCTGCACAGCTCTCTTAATTTCTCACCACTACATTACAATCGGGTTGAGGTATGGACTTTGACTGGCCATTTCAACAACTTGATATACAGAGGAGGTCATGATCAACTCAATGACTGCAAGGTTGCAAAACAAGCCTAAATCCTCACCCGTCCACCACTGTGCTTGACAGTTCGTATGAGGTATATGTGCTGATATGCTGTGTTCGGTTTTCGCCAAACATCTCCGCTTTGGTCTCGTCAGTCCAAAGGACATTGTTTTAGAAGTTTTGTGGTTTGTTCAGATGCAACTTTGCAAACCTAAGCAGTGCGGACATGTTCTTTACAAAAAAGAAGAGCCTTTCTCCTGGCAACCCTTTTTTAATTAAACCTCAGTCTTTTTGTCATGAACATTTAAGATGCTAACTGAGGCCTGTAGAGTGTGAGATGCAACTCTTTTTGCAACTCACTTTGCTTGATCATCCACTCCTGGGAAGATTGGCAACGGTCTTGAAAGGTTTCCACTTTTGAATAATCGTTCTTACTGTAAAATTGTTAGAAAATGGCTTGATAACCCTTCCCACTTTGATGGGCAACAACAACTGCTTCAAGATCATTGCGGAGGTCTTTGCTCATTGGCATTGTGTAAACACACACCTGAATGCTCCAGACAAGCAAACTGCTAAAACTTTGAATTTTGTAGAGGTGGTCACACTTGCAGATGATCAATTAACTCAGACATTTGATAAGCAGCACCTGTCTGCTACTTAGACTCTTAATTCCTAGGGAAGCAGTAAGGGTGTAGTTTGTTTTTCACATATAGTATCTCCATTTTGGCTTTATTTTCATTAAACGAATCATGACACTAATAGGTCATGTGCTTATCTGAGGTTGTACTTAACCAATTTTAAGGCACACTAAGGAACATATTCTTATGTCATACGTAAAACTATAGAATTCAAAGAGGGTGTACTTTCTTTTTCCATGACTGTATTTGTGGCACAATTATTGGCACACTAAGTCAATACTTTGTGCTACTTCCCTTTGCCAAGGTAATCACATAATTGTAAGATTATAGGCCAATGACACATTTATATTATCAGGATAGTATTAAAATATTGACTTACTTGGATAAGGATTTATTTTTTATAAGCATCCCAGGTAAAATATCAATATTTGTCGTATAATAAAATCAAGCTGTTAGAAATCTTGTATGGAGATTAAATGTTCTAAATGCCAGAATTAGTCATGTTTTTGTCTTGATTTATCTTTAAAGAGCACTGCCAAAATGTCAGAGGATTCTGGATCAGTTTGAAAAGGTCTACAAAGTTATTGCTGGCAATAATTCAGGAATCTTCCCAGCCACGTGCTACCTTGTTAGGTCAGATTTTTACTTCTGTTCTCATCTTTGAGGCTTTTACATATATTGTCCTTCACTATTTTAATATATTTTAAACTTTAAGTCCTATGAGAAAAGAAAATGAAACATACAGAGAAAGAACAGCTGCAAAAAGCAGGTGTATCTAACTGCATGAATCTGGAAGAAATAAATAGGGTTCTCACAAGTAAAACAGAAAAATAAAAAATAATAATGAAAGTGTATCTCCTAGTGATAATTAAAAAGATAGACTAATGGTATCCCATATTTCTAGTGTAGAGTATATAAATCTATGTACAAGGTAGGGCACCAGAAAATGAGCTTTAATATATCTTGCTCTACTGTGTCCACTAGATTAACAAAAATATAAAACTAAACCAGAGAAGGGATATAACAGTATAAAGACAAACAGTTACCACTGAAAAAATCCTCACAAAAATAATAATGATGAAATACCTAAGAGAGGAAATACCAAACTTGGTATATATTATAGCCTAATGCAAATGTATAGTCAGAGGAGATAGATATCGTGGAGCTTAGAGTGCCCACGGCATATCTATTAGACAGAGCCAGGTAGATAGAAATGAATATAACAGGGGAAAATAACAAAGAGTTGCTTAACAATGTAGCAGACAATGTACTAATTACAAAAAAAGCAACATATTATCCAGTCCCCTAGTTAATATATACTAATCCAGCTCAAAAAGTGGTAAAAAGAAAAAAGGTCTAAATAAATAAGTCTATCTAGTCATACATAAGTGTCCACAGAACTTTATAGTGCCATATAGTGATAGATGTGGGCAAACCAGTGAAGTCCGAAAAATCGGACAGAAAAAAACGCCTGACGCGCGTTTCAGTGCTCTTAGTAGCACCTTCGTCAGAGGCAAAACAAGGACTGCTCAGTATACGCTTAAAATACCCCGTACGTATCTTATCCTAACCAATAAAAATCCTACCTCTGGCAGGGGGCGGGATAAACTGTTTCCCGCGCTCTCCACAAAGTGATTGATACTATCGGAGGGAGTGGGGCGGGTATATATATTACATTAGCATAGACTAGACATAGAATTAAAGAATTCGTACATACTCTAAATCTCAACGATATGAATCTGAAATTGACTTATGAAATCGGTGGTAAGTCTATTAACTTTCTGGATATTTCCATTACAATCACCGACCAAGGTAGGGTGAATACAACACTCTTTAAAAAACCAACCTCGACGAATAACCTTTTAAACTGGGAGAGTTACCACCCACTTCCCCTCAAGAGAGGGATACCAGTAGGCCAATATCTACGTTTGCGCCGGAATTGCTCCTCAGTCGAAGATTTTAAGATTAAGGCGAAGTCTCTTAAGGATCAGTTTAAAATGAAGGGTTATCCCAATAGATGCCTTAAAAACGCATATCAACGGGCTCTGATGATGGACAGAGAAACCCTCCTTGTGGATAAGCACGGAATTGACAACACACAATTGATTAGGTGTATTGGAAATTTTGATGCAGGGTGGCATGCTACACTTAAAATTCTTAACAGATTCTGGCCACTTCTTCAACAAGACCACCATCTACAGAAAGTCATTACCCCATCTGCATCGGTGACTGCAAGGCGTGGTAGAAATATTAAAGATATACTTGTTCCAAGTCATTTAAGTTCTTTGCCTATTAAATCCACCTGGTTAAAACCATCAGTGTTTGGAACATATCAGTGTGGAAGATGCAAGTCATGTAAATTTATTTTACGTCCATCTAAAAAGATATTCGATTCCACGAATACACACGAGTTTGACATTAAGACATTCTTTAATTGTCAAACTGTAGGGCTAGTATATTTACTAACCTGTTCGTGTAAAAAAATGTATGTGGGGAAGACTATCCGTGCATTCAAACAGAGGATTCGGGAACACATTACGTCTGTCAATCCTAAGAGATTAATTGATACCCCGATTTCAAAACATCTGAAACTCCATCATGGAGGGTCCGCAGAAAATATACGGTTCTGTGGAATTGAAAAAGTTACATTGGGCCCACGAGGTGGAGATCTAGATAGAAAACTTTTACAAAGAGAGAGCATATGGATATATAGATTAAAAACTCTTTCCCCTATGGGCCTCAATGAAGGGTTTTCATTTACGCCCTTTATCTCTGATTAACATTAGTTTTAAATTTGGTATATTTTACATGATCTTTTACTGTTTACATAATAGAGGGTTCTCACATTATTCTTATTAAAAAAATTTTCATTAATGTTTTTTCCTTATGATTTTCATTATTCTATTTTTCTCTTTATTTACATCTTATTTTGAGTCTGCTCATTGATCATACTTAGAGCAGAATACCCCTTTAAAATTTACCAATTTAGTTTTTGCATCTGAATTTGGAAGACCATAATATATTAGTATAACCTGTTTAAAATATATGGTATTACACTAAGGATAAAGAAGCCATGGAACACCCTAAATGTTAAGCATCTCTGTATATATATATTTATATCTATGTACTTTCTATATACCACTCAATGAATTGATAGGAATAATAGTATAATATTTGTACTACACCTTTTAGATCTTAGTAAATATGTGTATATATTGCACTACAATGTTTATACTATAACATACCAAGATATATGACATATGCTTGGGTAACCAATAATGTATATAAATTTTGGTATCAAATACATGGTTTTATATATATAGTTTTTTAGGAATATGTATTTTGGGCAGATCCATATACATATTCTTCTTTAACAGGCATACATTCATTCTATTCTTTCTATAGATGTGTTCTACGCTGTCTTTTAACCTTCTCTTCATGTACAATACACTGATACACAGTGTTCCAATTCACGGAGATAAGTGGGAGGAGTCTATGCTAATGTAATATATATACCCGCCCCACTCCCTCCGATAGTATCAATCACTTTGTGGAGAGCGCGGGAAACAGTTTATCCCGCCCCCTGCCAGAGGTAGGATTTTTATTGGTTAGGATAAGATACGTACGGGGTATTTTAAGCGTATACTGAGCAGTCCTTGTTTTGCCTCTGACGAAGGTGCTACTAAGAGCACTGAAACGCGCGTCAGGCGTTTTTTTCTGTCCGATTTTTCGGACTTCACTGGTTTGCCCACATCTATCACTATATGGCACTATAAAGTTCTGTGGACACTTATGTATGACTAGATAGACTTATTTATTTAGACCTTTTTTCTTTTTACCACTTTTTGAGCTGGATTAGTATATATTAACTAGGGGACTGGATAATATGTTGCTTTTTTTGTAATTAGTACATTGTCTGCTACATTGTTAAGCAACTCTTTGTTATTTTCCCCTGTTATATTCATTTCTATCTACCTGGCTCTGTCTAATAGATATGCCGTGGGCACTCTAAGCTCCACGATATCTATCTCCTCTGACTATACATTTGCATTAGGCTATAATATATACCAAGTTTGGTATTTCCTCTCTTAGGTATTTCATCATTATTATTTTTGTGAGGATTTTTTCAGTGGTAACTGTTTGTCTTTATACTGTTATATCCCTTCTCTGGTTTAGTTTTATATTTTTGTTAATCTAGTGGACACAGTAGAGCAAGATATATTAAAGCTCATTTTCTGGTGCCCTACCTTGTACATAGATTTATATACTCTACACTAGAAATATGGGATACCATTAGTCTATCTTTTTAATTATCACTAGGAGATACACTTTCATTATTATTTTTTATTTTTCTGTTTTACTTGCGAGAACCCTATTTATTTCTTCCAGATTCATGCAGTTAGATACACCTGCTTTTTGCAGCTGTTCTTTCTCTGTATGTTTCATTTTCTTTTCTCATATATACAATTTTGGGGTTAAGCCCCTGGAGACCCTTGGAGCCTCCATTAGGTACTAGGTGGTTTCACATACACCATTGGTGCCATATTTTGATAGGCACTGAGTGGTGTGGGTTTTTCCTACCTTTTTTTGTAAACTTTAAGTCCTGACATTTTTAATACCTTTCCTTAAGTCCTCTAGCTTAAAGGGACACTACAGCTTAAAGCGGCACGGTCATGCCGAACTTACCTTTCTCCTATGTATTCCACTTCTCTCCCTTTTAGGATCTGTTCTTCATTTCTTCCTATATGCTCTAGTTTTCTTTAAAACATAAGACAAAATAGCCACTATTTTGTCTTATGTATTTTTCCTACGCTTGACCCAGGGGAGGAGCAAAGTCTGCTCTATTTCCTGTGGTCAAAGCAATTTTCCCTCAATTCTCAACTTCCTCCTGCTGCTTCATTCAGCATTCAAAAGCCGGCAAAACTACCGAATTTCTTCCTAACAGAATGAGACCAGTTTGTCCATTCCTGTTAAGACGCAATTCGGGAGTTTTTGTTCGGATCGGAATTTCATTTGAATGATAAAACTCCCATCCTATTTGTGCCGCGAGTAGGTAGCTCCCTAATTCGGTATTAGGGAGCTATTAAAAGGCTGAAAGACAGGTCTGTGGTCTTTCAGCCACATTTACTAATACTAAGTAAAGTTTACTTAGTATTATTAATGGAGATTACAATATCGTGAGTCGTTGCATGTCTACTAAACAGTGGGCAACCAACATTCTAATAAAGTGCCCCTTAGTGGGGCACTATTAAAAATAATCCACGGGGGCCTCCCCACTCGTGTACTGCAAGTGGAGGCCACTAAACTAAACGGAGGACCTAGTGTCCTCCCTCGGCCCCCACCCGCCGCTCATGGGGAGGAGAACCTACTGCCTCCCCCAGCCCCCACTCATGAGTAAATTATGGGGGGAGGGAGGACCTATTGTCGTCGTCCCCGGCCTCCACCCATGAGCGGTGGGTGGAGGCCCTAAGATACAATAGGGGGGGCCTACTGCCTCCCTAGCCCCCATCCATGAGCGGTGGGAGAGGGCCTTAGTGACAAGGGCTCTGATTGGTTGTTTTAAGCTAACCAATAAGAGTGCTCAGAGTCAAATTGCAGGGCGTGGAAGCTCAGTCTGCGCGATTCCCTCGCTGAGTGAAGTTGGATTATTTTTGGGGGATTTCGTTTTTTTTTGGCACTGATTTTTGTTTTGTTTTTTATTATGTACAACCTGCGGCCCCCCAGATGTTTTTGAACTACAACGCCCATGATTCTTTGAATAAAACAGATAGCCAACGCCCATGATTCATTCAATGAAACAGATAACACCAATGTTTTGTTTTATTAAACAGCTAGTTAGGGAATCATGGCTGAGCAAGTGGATCATGAGATTTGTAGTTCAAAACATCTGGGAGGCCGCAGTTTGTGCAGGCCTTCTCTAAGCGTTTTCATCTTTTCTGCTTTTAACAAACCCCTAATATTAAGGTCACTTTATATAGTACACACTGACTCCCACACTAGCATTGTCCTCCTTTCCATCACTCTCTTACCATTGGTTCACAACTTCAATTCCCACCAAAACTCTTACACAGTTATTTGAAGAATTGGTACCCCAGGCTAGACATTTTCAAAGATCAGGAACATCCTCCCCTACAGACTTGGCTCCAAAAAGCCACTACAACATACATGATGCAATTCTGATACAGCCAACTTCTAGCTTATCTAAAGAGCATCCCACAGCAGCCAAATCTACATAGGAAACAGACTCAATTTCAGACCACATGCCTCTATTCTGATGGGTAGGCAACCTACGGCACTCAATTTTTGGACTGCATCTCCCATAATGATCTTCCAGCCATAATGCTGGCAAAGCATTATGCGATATGTAGTACACAACATTTGGAGTGCCAAAGATTTCCTACCAATGCCTTAGACCAGGTGTAGGCAACCTTCAGCACTCCAGATGTTTTGGACTACACCTCCCATGATGCTTCGCCAGCATTATGGGGGATGTAGTCCACAACATCTGGAGTGCCGCAGGTTGCCTACCACTGCCTTAGACCATGGCATATCACAACTTCACACAGTGCTGCAGCAGCACAGCAGATTACAGCCACCACCTTTCCTTGGGAAATGGGAGGAATGCTTAGGCGAGGTTTTTCTGAACCACAGTGTTTGACCGCATTCCTCCCTCTCCCCCAAAACACAAGAATCAACATTAAAAACGTAACATTCTGGTATAGGACCTCATGTATTGTATTCCATTATCCCTACACACTCTGCAAAATGCAGATCTATGCTGCAATCTGGACCCAATGGCTGACCTCATCAGTGGTAAGAGATTTGGGTATTTAATTAGTATATGGGAAAGTAATGCTCTCATATAGCCCTAGGGAGATGGAATACCGTATTTTTTGCTCCATAAGACACACCTAGTTTTTAGAGGAGGAAACCCAGAAAAAAAAAATATTCTGAACTGTTCCCTAGTGTTTCTTACTATGGGACAGTTTGTTCAGAATATTTTTTGTAAGGAATGTTTTGTTCCTTATCACCCACTCCCCTCTCCTGTCCCATAATGATCTTTAACCCCCCTCCCCTGTCCCATAGTTATTTTAACCCCCCTTTCCTCTGTCCCATAGTGATTGTTAACCCCTCCTCCCCTGTCCCGTAGTGTTTTTTAACCCCTCCTCCCCTTGTCCAATAGTGTTCTCATCCCATAGTGTCCCCCCCTTGTCCCATAGTGCACTTTCCCTCCCATAGTGTCCCCCCTCCGCTTGTCCCATAGTGTCCCCCCCTCCCTTTGTCCCTGAAATTGAAGTTCCTGTACCGCGGAGCGCGCTGTGCTGCCGGCCCACGCTACAAGACAGGTAAGTAAAGCTTCACATTCGCTCCATAAGACGCACAGACATTTCCCCTCACTTTTGAGGGGGAAAAAAAGTGCGTCTTATGGAGTGAAAAATACGGTACTTATCAAAAAGGGACCTTGATTCATCTCTCCCTCACCCTGCCCCACCCACCAGTGGTTGCTGACTTTTCTAAAAGTTTGAATGCTAGCTACATTGGTTATATGTGTCATAATATTATACATGACTGCAGATGTTATCATCTGGTTGTTTTGGTTAAACTCCTATGCATAAGAATTGTTAAGATAATACTGCTTATATGATTTTGAAGTTCATTTTCCAATGTCATCGCTCCCCATTAGGATAAATACAGGATTTCAAAGAAATCTCAACATTTACGGTTGCATGATTATATATCTAGCCATCTAAGACTTTTGAGTCTCGCTGCATGTTCTTTTGTTATTTTATATCTGAGGGACTAGCTAATGAGCAACTAGTATGATTCAGGTTTGCCCATAAAGTGAAAATGATTTGAGACCATTAGCTGTACATGCTCACATTGACCGTACATAGCTCTCCTAGATAGGTGCACATTTTCTCCAAAACACTGCGCAGCACAGGTTTATGCAATGCAGTTTTGTTGTCTCAATACTTCCACTTCTTTTTTTGCAGAGCCCATGTATCTAGCAATACAAGAATGTTAAAAAAAAAAAGTAAACATTAAAAAAAAAAAAATTTTTTTTTTACATACACAGGTACAACCAGATACATTATAGCATTTTTCCTACAATGTCCACAAAAAGCAAATCTTGTTTAACCATTATGGCTTACAACAGGCAAACAAGATGCCCTGAACTTCCTTTCAACAAATCAAGTGTCTAAAACATTTCATCTGCAAAACACATTTTCATATCTTCCTTGGCAATTAGATTTCATCAGGAATAGTACTGATGGATCATCCATTATCACCAGGGCCGGCCTTAGGGGTGTGCGAGCTGTGCGGCCGTGACTGTCTGCTTGTAATGGAGTATGTGTGACTGTCTGCTTGTGACTGTGTGTTACACTGTCTGCCTGTAACTGTGTGTGACTTTCTGAGTTTAACTGTGTATTTGGCTCTGTCTGCTTGTAACAGAGTGTGACTGTCTGCCTGTGCCTGTGTGTGTGACTGTATACAGGCAACTTGGTGGGGGGGGGAGCACCGTGAAGACTTTTTTCGCACAGGGCGCCTAATGGCCTAAGGCCGGCCCTGATCATCACCATGCTACCAACACACGCATGCATTATCATGTCTAGTAAGAGTGTGCACATTTGCAATTTCATTTATATTAGTGTCACAAATTTGGGAATTTCATTAACTACTCCTGCCACACAGGCTTGCTGGCACAGCCGGTATTTGAGGCTGTTGGCCAGTGTCGGTATTTCAGAAATACTGGCAATGCAGGGGCCGGTATTTCTGTCTGATGAAACTGACTGTCTCCCAGCTCTGCATGTATCTCTCCCCATGCTCCCTGAGACTGCCAGAGTGAGGAGATATAAATCATTGCAGATCTGGGAGATCCTCTCAGATCAATGTTTAGCTCCGACCCCTTCTTCCTCTCCTCACACACTGTGCAAATTGAGGAGTGCTGCTCTGAGTGTGTTGTGGCTGCCTCCTCCCTGCCATCCCAGCACTCAAGCCCTGCAGTATTCACTCCCCTCCCCCCCCCCCTACAAACAGGCACAGAGAGGTAAACGTGTTAGTAGCCAGGTCTCTGCCGTAAGGGTTTATAGAGGGAGAGCAGACCTGCTCAGTAATGAAGATGGGAACACTTCAGGATATATAAATAAATGTTTGTTGTATATTTATTTCTTAATTGTGACTGCATGAATGACTGTATGCCTGAGTTTGTGTGTCTCTGTATGACAGTACCGGTATGTGTAGATTGTATGACTATGTGCCTCTGTTTTTGTATGTTTGTGCATGTATGTCTTTTTACCTGTATATCTAGGTCTGTATAGCTGGGGAGGCACACACGAAGGGGATTGTAAGAAGGGAGAAGAGATAAGAAAGATACTAAAGAAGGCAAGATTTAAAGAGGGGGTTACGAGACACATAGGTAAAGGGGGGATGCGACAAAATGCATTTTTGGGGGAATGCGACAAAATGCATCTTAGCCTGTGTAACCAGAAATCCTTACACCCACAGTCAGATAAGGTAAACACATAATTGCACACAGCCACAAACATACACAGTCTTATATGGTATACACACAATACTATACCCACACTAACACCGTATACACATACACAATGCTACACACACAATCAGTACATACTGTAAATAGTAGTTTAGCAATTTAGGAAACTTTCCTCTTCCAAATGTTATGTAACATCCTGTGACGTCGTGTCCAGTGACATCACGCATACATAATTTGCAAATTAGCACGGCCAGTATTTTTTTCCAAAAAAGGTGGCAGCCCTACAGCCACACTGTTGGATCGGCCAGGATGCTGTTCTAAATAGGAACTTTATTACGTATTTTATATATGGTTAACTGTATGTGTATTTATAACCCTGGATTATACAGTGCTGCAGAATTATTTAGCACATGAATAACTTATCAGCTTTATATCTTTTCTTAAGTGTGATTTCTTTGAAAAGACAAAAAAAAAATATATGTTACATGCTTATAGGCAGTTGGGTATTTGGCTTTCCATCTTTGCTGACCCTACCACCTTGGATCAAAAGAATTACACTTAGGTCAATGCAACATCCATGAAAGCTTTTGTACATGAAGTATTGACAACTCCAGAGTGGTAAAGACTTTTAAAACATCTTGTTTTTATTTTTAGACTGTATCCAATCCAAGAATTAATGATGTGAAGCCCAAGTCCATTCCTCTCTGGATGTAGGTCTGATCTTGTCATTTCATACTATGCATCAAGATTTTGAAATTCTACTTTCTGCTGCTTAAGTGTTTTTACAGTTTCAGCATCAGCTGCATTCATCTTTGCTCTTTATGCCCATTAACTTTCAAAATGAAAAATTTTGGTCCTCATTTCCAAAATTTTAAGTTCTTTGTATAAAATAGATAACCAGAGAATCGTGAGAGGTGTGGTTCAGCAACATCTGGTGGACAGGTATTTGAGATGCCTGCTCGAAAAGTAATATAGATTTATTTCATGCCATCCTAACAATAGTGGGCTTTAACTCCTTAATGACCAGACTGTTTTTCAATTTTCTTACCGTTGAGGACCAGGGCTGTTTTTACATTTCTGCAGTGTTTGTGTTCAGCTGTAATTTTTTTCTTACTTATTTACCGTACCCACACATACTAAATACAGTTTTTCTCACCATTAAATGGTCTTTTTCTAACTTTGACCCCCAAAATCTGTTACGCATCTACAACCGCCAAAAAACACCGTGCTAAATAGTTCCTAAATTTTGTCCTGAGTTTAGAAATACCCAATGTTAACATATTCTTAGCTTTTTGTTTTTTAAAGTTATAGGGCTATAAGTACAAATAGGACATTGCAGTTTCAAAATATATATTTTTAAACTTTATCAATAGTGACATTGTAACACTTATCTGTCAAATTCTGAATCACACCTCACACATACGTATTATTTTAAAGTAGACAACCCAGTATATTCAATATGGGGTATGTCTAGTCCTTTTTAGTAGTCACTTGGTCACAAACACTGGCCAAAGTTGGCATTTATATTTGTGTGTTAAAAATGCAAGAAAACCATCTGGCTCCCGAAAGAAGCTAGACCCCCCGCTCCTTCCACTTCCCCAGCGGTCCTCACCACGATCAAAATATGGGACAAAAAACTGACAAACATGACCTCATCTCCCACCCCTCCCCACTGATGACCATCCTCCGGAACGCACTGTTCATGCCAGGTATGTCACCAAAGGACTTTACCCACTACGAAGATAATGATCTGACCCGCATTCACCAATTTTATAAGGACCAACAAATCATACCATTCACGGAACTCCCCCAACAAACCCCCCTCACAACCCGAGACTTCTTCCGTTACGTACAAATACGCAGCTTCATTGCCAAGCCAGCTCTATAGAAAGCAGGCACCACCCCCCTCACCCCACTAGAAAAAGCATGTAGCAACCACCCACTCCAGAAAGGACAGATCTCAGCAATATACTCCCTACTTAGCAAAACCACACTGGAGGGTTGCATGCCCTATATAGCAGCCTGGAAGACCCAGACAACTGGGTAGCGATATGGGAAGCTACAGCAACCATCTCGATTTGTGTCAATCACAAAGAGCAAGCATATAAGACACTCCTCAGGTGGTACCTCACCCCCCTACGCCTGAAACAAATGAAACAAAAGGACAACGACCTATGCTGGAAGGGGTGCGGAAATCGGGGAACATACATCCACATGTGGTGGGAGTGTCCACAGGTAATCCCACTTTGGCAACAAATAGCGCAATTAGCCTTGCAAGCACTACATACCACCATCCTGATGGCTATGGCTCCTCTCTAGACCCCTTAGAGACACTCCAAGGGCACAAAATAAGCTGATAGCCAAACTAGCGCTAGCCACCAGGCGAGCAATTGCAGAAAAATGGGGGAGCCCAGACATACCACCCATGACCCTCATAAAACGCAAAATCAATGAAGCAATGACAATGGATAAACTCACCGCCCTGGTACACGACACCACCAAGCACTTCGATAAAATATGGGAGCCGTGGGTCTTCGAGTTCCCAACCCTACCGAACAACCCACCCTGTGGGACAGACTAGACGGGGGGGACGCACCTTTGGGAAAATCCCTCGAGGATCGTCCAAAACCCCAAACCTCCCCTTGTCGCCCCCTTCCCCTCATCCCCTCCCATATCACCCAGCCAAACCACCCCAATAACTACCCCTTCCGCTACCAGACTGATACTAAACATGATTCATTTCACCTATCTCATGAAAATCTAGGTTAACGCACGAATTAGCGAATAAACTCATACACAAGTAATCAAACAACCACTAACTCAGTCTATCAGCACGTCAAATCGCACAAGCTTATCTAACCTTTAACATACTTCCTGTTCAGATTATAAAAAAATTAGCAATGTTTTTCAATGCCATACTAATGATGTTATTTGTATACATATTCGCTTGCACCAGCTGTTATGGCAGGGCGAACTAGGCTATCCACACTTTGCATGGAAGCAGTGCACACCATTGGATAGACAGGTATACCTAACCAACTTAAGCAAGAACTATGCTTGATTCCCTCACCGCATGTCTACCCAAACCCTTCAACATGTTCATACCAAATAACCCTTGTGTTACAAAACCTCTAAGAGGTTAATACCTTGCCTGACACAACCTATTAATATCTACCTTGCTCTAGACAGTTTCTCTCTGTACGAATGTGTTATATAACAAGCCGAGGCGCAAACCCATAGCCAGATACTTAACCTGTGATTTACACGACAAATGCTTGATATGTTTTTGCTTGTAGTACGAAACTGTTCTTTAATATGTACAATGCCATTCCGGTCACACCTCACCTATAGTGCATCTCAACATTGTATATCGTTAACTGTTTGAATATAGTACATCTCAACATTGTATATCGTTAACTGTTTGAATATAGTACATGTACTGTTCTTATATAATTGCAAAAAAAAAAAAAAAAGGCTACCTTTGGCTGGAGCTTTTGCTCCTTGATTGCACTCATGGCTCATGTGAGCACCTACTGTTATATTCTGATATGTATTACTCAAATGCCTCAATAAAATAAAGAATTTACAAAAAAAAAAAATGCAAGAAAACAATTATAAACGCTAACTTTGGCCAGTGTTTGTGACCAAGTGGCTGCTAAAAAACACTGAACATACCCCATATTGAATACCCTGGGTTGTCTTTTGCAAACGGTATGCCATCATGGGAGTATTTCTCATTCCTGGGCTACCATACACTCTCAAGAGCAACATAATCAATCTGGCAAATTCCAATGTGAAAAAAAGAAAAACAGAAAATCAAGCCTTATATTTGACCCTGGAACTTTTGAAAACACACTACAACCTGTACATGGTGGTACTGTTATACTCAGGAGACTTTGCTGTACACAAATAGAAGTGTTTCAAAACAGTAAAACATATCACAACAATATCAGTGAAAGTGCAGTTTGTCTTTGAAAAATGCAAAAAACTTCACTTTCACTGACATTATCATCGCTGTGATACATTTGACTTTTTCTGAACCTTTTTTTTATTATTCTTTATTTTTGAGTGCATGGATAGACAAGACAGCTTACAGCCACAATAGCGTTCGGAAGCATAGACATATCACATTGATATTACAATTATGGCATTTGAGCAGTGCAAGTTTTTGTATATAGATGTAGAAACAAAACATGAATTAATATTGGTTGCTCATTACAATTAAAGTTACTAGCTTAATCTGCGCTAAATCGTCAGCTTGGCTAAATAATAAGAACATTAATATAAAGTGAAAAAAAAAAAATCAACGCTTAGCAGTGCTAGGCTAGTTATACTAAAACAGTTGCAGTGTAGTAATGCGCTTTGCCGTGTGGCAATAGCTGGCCTGTGTGTGAGGTTTATACAGGGTGAGTTGCTCTTGTGTAGGCTATTTGAAAACCGCGCATTTTAATTGTTATGTTGAAACTTGCTAGTCACAATTTTTATGCAGCTATTACCTATCACATTAACACTAGGACACATTTATGCTTAAAACCTTATAGGTAAAATAGTTAGTGTTGGGTAAAGCTTAAGCACTGCAACTATTGTTGATTGCATAAAGTAATAAATGAAACAAGTAATGTAGTTAACACTTATATAAGATACAATCAGGAGCTGGGAGACCAGCCAGGGTCCCCTGTCTGGGTTTTAATTATGTGAGGTTGAAGAGATTAAAGTCATGTAGTAGCTTTACGTTATATTATTCAAGCAAATGACAGCAGGCTCAAGAATTGTTAGGCAGTCGTGGCTACGGTTAGACAAGTTAAGTAGATAGTGAGTCACGCACGTAATATGGATAGCATTAACACTGGCTAGTAACAACCGCAATCTAGTTATACAGTGAATACTTCTATAACCGGCACATATACCCTTAATGTTCCCCCTAAAATAAGTGCTGTACAATACGTATATTAAATTAAATGTGTAAATCGGATTAGTACTCACGACAAGTTACATGTGAGAAAAATATGTAGACTCTAATCAGATCACTCGTATATGGCCCACCCTGCTCTCTAAACGCTCCACCCCAGGGGCCCATAACTAAATATTCATTTTGGTTATATACACACAAACACACACTCCCCCTGGGGTTAAAAATCATATGCCTCTCTGAACAATTCAATCAAAATATAAACTCCCTCACAGACCACCCCATTCACCTTATCACATTTTTTTTCTTTGTTTTGCCTCATCCACGTTAAAGGATCATGGTCCGTGATCAGTGTAAAACGTCTCCCCAGTAAGTAATATCTCAGGGGTTCTAATGCCCATTTTATTGCCAGGCATTGCTTTTCCACTACAGAGTACCTCTGTTCATGGGGATTCATTTTCCGGCTCAGATACATGACAGGCTGTTCCTCTCCTTCATGTACCTGGGAAAGAACCGTGCCAAGGCCCACATCAGACGCATCGGTCTGTACCACAAATGGTTTAGTGAAATCCGGAGCCACCAAAACAGGGTCAGCGCACAAGGCTCCCTTCAAGACTTGAAATGCATGCTCTGCTTCTGGGGTCCACTTAAAGGACCACTCTAGGCACCCAGACCACTTCAGCTTAATGAAGTGGTCTGGGTGCCAGGTCCCTCTAGGATTAACCCCTTTTTTTTTTTTATAAACATAGTTTCAGAGAAACTGCTATGTTTATAAATGGGTTAATCCAGCCTCCAAATCCTCTAGTGGCTGTCTCATTGACAGCCGCTAGAGGCACCTGCGTGCTTCTCACTGTGAAAATCAAGGGTGAGAAGACGCAAGCGTCCATAGGAAAGCATTGTAAATGCTTTCCCATGAGACCGTCTGAATGCGCGCGCAGCTCTTGCCGCGCATGCGCATTCAGCCGAAGAGGAGGATCGGAGGCGGAGAGGAGGATGAGAGCTCCCCGCCCAGCGCTGGACTAAAGGTAAGTTTAACCCCTTTCTTCGCTATCCAGCCCGGCAGGAGGGGGTCCTTGAGGGTGGGGGCACCCACAGGGCACTATAGTGCCAGGAAAACGAGTATGTTTTCCTGGCACTATAGTGGTCCTTTAACCATAACCAGGCCTTTTGCCTTAGTAAGTTCAGTCAATGGGTTGGCAGTGGTAGCGTACCCAGGGATGAACCCGCGATAGTAACCGGTTAAGCCTAAAAAAACCCTGACTTGCTTTTTAGTTACAGGACGTGGCCAACTGGTGATGGCCGCTACCTTGCTCTCTTGTGGTTTAAGGAGCCCCCGCCCGATAGTGTAACCCAGATATTTTGCTTCTTCTAGCCCTAAAGAACACTTAGCAGGGTTAGCAGTCAAACCAGCAGCCCTTATACTATTCACAACTGCCTGAACCTTCATCAAGTGGGTTTCCCAGTCCGCACTGTGAATCACCACATCATCCAGGTAGGCGGCTGCATACTCCCTGTGTGGGTGAAGTATTTTACCCATCATACGCTGAAACGTGGCTGGGGCACCATACAACCCAAATGGCAGTACTTTATATTGGAACAACCCATCAGGTAGGGTATGAGATAGACAAGGATGGAAAAAAACTGGGACTATCACCTTCCGCAGCATAGCCTTTAGAGTTTTATTAAACCTCTCCACTAATCCATCAGTTTGCGGATGGTATACTGAGTGTAACGGAACCGCTGGCACCCCGACTGGGTACCTTCTGCCGACGGATGCTCCTAGTGCTTTCCGAGGACTCCAAGCACTCTGCCCGACACCATAACCACTGCAGACCCCACGAACCGCCGCAGCTTGGTTGGGGTCTCGCCGTCTCCACCCACTCTGGACCCAAGACCAGGGTCCAGCTTCCAGTAGGTCGACCTCTCTCCGAATTCCAGAGAGCAGGAACAGGAACAAGCTCTTAGCAGAGCTTAGTGATTATACCCTGGGGAGTATAGTGGTTATAGCAATCCCCAGAGTGTAGTTTCTCCAATCCCCAAACATGAGCCGAAACTTCATGAAGGTACAAGATGATCTGTTTATTGGCACACAAAGAACCTTCTTTTATGCAGGTTTCCCTGAGATAGGACCACCCACAGGGTTTTACACAACAACCAATCATAAACGTACATTACAGAAACACTCCCAGCAATTACACACAAAGATCCTCCCCTCTGCCTTTGATATAATTATGTTGCACAATGGTTTAACATAATTAACACAGGCAGTAAAAATACAGTTTTTATACATGTACTATAACTTTAAAACTACACATCCGGGGCGTGGCCTGGCAGCTCATGGACACGGACGTGTGAGCTGTTCGCTCCGGTGAGGGTGCAAAAAGAACAGCGATTAGACGAGCGAAAACCGCCCAAACTAACTTACAATACGACCACCTGGAGAGCCCAAGACACCATGTCCCAAAGAACACAAAAAAAAACGAAGCTGCGCCCAGCAGCACTTCAAATATCGTCTCTAACTCCGCCGCGCAGCAGAGCACAAGATGGCGCCGAAGGCCCTGACTCACCCACCGCATGTTCTGAAGGGAGTGATGGCACATCTATCTCACATAGTAATGCAGCTCCTGCCTCAGAAACTGCTCTTCACCGCATGCTCCAAGAACTACAACAGAATCTACAAGCGGAATTTGCCAAACTGGCCCGAGATGTCCGCGCTGATATTAAAGAGATAAGTGAACGCACCACCATACTAGAAGATAAAACAGAAGCAATCATTGACGCACATAACTTAGCTGCAACCTGTGACACCCTGGAAAATCGACTTACCCTTTTGGAGGCTAAGGTAGCGGATCATGAAGACCGCGACAGACGTAATAATATTCGCCTGCGTGGCATATCAGAGGAAATCAAACCCTCTGAATTAAGAGATTACGCAATAGGCCTATTCAAGGCCCTCTGCCCAGAGCTTAATGACACTGACCTCCGTCTAGATCGCATTCACCGCTTGCCGTGGCCTAAATTCTTGGCAGCTACTATGCCTAGAGATGTAATTACGCGCATCCACTACTTCACTTCCAAAGAAGCAGTATTAAGAGCGGCAAGAAACCCTAACAGCATACCAGCCGAATTCCAAGGAGTGAAGCTATTCGTGGACCTTTCTGCAACAACCCTGGTGAAACATAAAGCACTGGTACCAATTACTAAAACACTCCAGGAAGCAGACATCCTATATAAATGGGGTTACCCAACACGCATCATCGTAAAGCGAAATGGAGTGGAACACCAAATACAATCGGTTGAAGATGGAGCCAGACTACTACGCGAATGGAATTTACACATCGCTCTCCAAGACAAGAAAGACTCAGCGAGCAGTGCTAACAAGTCGCCCACAAAAGTCTCTAAGGACTGGTCCATTGGGACAAGACATAAATAATACAGGACTAACGTTACCACATCGGGCTGAACAGCCCAGCCCAGCACATCATCTTACCGCCTAGATTCGTGAGCATGCTCTATGTGTCTCTGTAATTGTCTTAAATGTTTCTACATTGTATATGCCTAGTATGTGGTTACCAGAATGCCTAGCATAACAGACACGTAGTCACCTGTCACAATCAAGTGTGGGGATGATAGACAAAGCTAAGACTACACTTACACAGAGATGGTCTACATAGCATCTCAAGTTCAAACCAACGCCTATATGGGCAGTTAAAAACCCACAAAGGTCACCCTCCCCCATTGTGGCTCCATAGGGCCGACAAAGACCTCATTGTGGTCAGATAAGGAGTATCTGACCAAAAATCTGTATATAGTTCCCCAGTGGGGCGTTACCCCTTCCCACCCCAGACCTCCCTCCCAAACCCCACATAATACTAAAAAAAGGTAGGTTGCTAGCCTTGGATACCCACTATCACAATACAGATGATATGGGTGAAACCGCACTACACAGAGGCCTACTCAATGTCATCCAGAGCAAGGTGCAGATTCGAGAAACAAACCTCATTACTTTCACATTACGCTGCAAGAAGAGCACTCCCACCGCATCCTAATGGCGTTAATGGTTTTTTCACTCAACGTCAAAGGCTTAAATACACCACACAAAAGGAGATTAGCTCTCGAGGAAGCCAAAAGGATGAAAGCCACAGTGGCTTTCTTCCAAGAAACCCACTTCCTAAACTCCAAAATGCCCAGGTTCTCATCAAAAGATTACCCGATAGGATATCACACTGGCTACGCAAAGAAAAAGAGAGGAGTCTCCATACTATTCAGCAAAGATGTGGCTTTTTCATTACACAAGAAGATTGGAGACAAAGAAGGATGCTTTCTTCTGCTCCAATGCCTTATAAACAATGACCCATACACTTTTAAAAATGTTTATGGCCCGCATGATAACCAAAAGGCATACCTAGACAAAATCCTAACACTAGCAGACACATACAAATTTGAGACACTGATCATAGGGGGGGGGGGGGACACGAACTTCATTTTAGACGAACAATTGGATACTTCCTCTATCCTACACATCACGCAAAAAACGAAGAATAAGCGTACCACATCCACAACCACTACCCGAACACAACTGGCCAATTCGGGCTATGTAGATATATGGAGAATCATACACCCTTCAGAAAAAGACTTCACCTTTCATTCACAAGTGCATAACTCCTACTCAAGAATAGATAGATTTCTTTTTTTTTTTTTTTGACATTCTTTATTTTTACGTTATAGAATCACAACATGTATATCCGTTACAATTTAAGAGGTTACAACAAGTTAGCGGGACAGTTATGTGTATAACAGCATTGAAGTAATTTCTGCATCCTACTGATAGGCTGTTTTCGTATTTATAGCTCCAACAAAGTAATAGGCATTCTTGTGAGTTGTGTTGTGTCAGTCATGTAATGGGTTAGACCACATTGTGTTTGGGAGTGTATGGGGTTTGTGGTTAATCCGCGGGGTTCCAGCGTGCTGTCAAATAGCCTGTTCCAACCTCTCAGGGTTGTCCTTGTGGGGCAGGGGGGGGGTCATGTATCACTATGAAATTACCTGATCTACCTCATTTGTAGGTATAACTATGAAGGGAGTTTGGCTCAGTGAGAGATTACCTTTCTCTTACGTACTGGGTCTAGTGTTTCCTACGGCACCCTGGTGTGGTGGAGGTCAATGTCGGCTTTCATTGCGGTTCTTTTCCCAAAGCATTGTACTAATGCCAAGCTGGTGAATACAGTACTACGTCTCCAGTCGTGTTGTGTCAGCCTGCGCGTTCCGACCCTTGGAGGATACCGTAAGGAGCTCTTATTGAGGGTTCCAATCTGGTTAGTATCTGTACTATGTGTGGGTTCAGGCCATAGCGGGCCTGGTGGGGTTGTGTTCAGTCCGAGTTCATGTGGAGGCCCATTGTGCTGTCCCCTGAGCCAAATGACCACCCACTGTTCTCCCTGGGCAGATCTGTATTGGGGTCTCTAGGGTTAGTTGTCCATGACGCGTCTTCGGACGTGACTGGAGTGTGCGGTGTGTTCCTGTAGTGTCTTTATGTAGGCGCGTGGCGTGTGGGGTCTGCGTTAGTCGTCGCGCCGTCACCTTAGGTCATTGGTTTGTGTCACTCGTGTGGTGGACGTGTCCGTACCAGTCATGAGGGCGTAATACCTTCACCGCTAATCGTCTGGGTGGCCTTGTCTGGGTTGTTATAGTATGTCTTGGGTCCAGCCGGACGTGGTGTAAGTGGGGTTTTATCTGTCAACTGCGGCAGTCCTGGTTATTGTAGGACGTGGTCTGATCTGGGGTCTTCTGGCTTGGGTTGTGGTGTCGTGCGTCTGAGGCGGAGGCGAGTCCGGGTCCCCAGTACCTCCGTTGCCCTCTACCCTCCTCCCCTAGATGTGTCGGTCCGTGTCGCTTTAGTAGTCCGCTCCCTCCCTCCCCCGGCATCCCGTAGTCCGCGGCCCCCCTTTTCGGTGCCAGCCTATTCACTGATTCCTCCCCTTCGGGGGTTGAGTCTCCCTGGGTCTTCTGCGGGTCCACGTGTCATGTAATAAGAGGGGTAGGGGGGAGGGGGCGTAGGCAGCGTGGGTCTGTTATGTAGGGGGTGGAGTCTACTCATCTGGTACTTCCTGCGTCTGTGCAGTAGTATGTCGGGGGGGTTGTGTCGGTGCGGGGGCGCCGTCCACCTCCGCCGGGCCTCCTCTTTCCGCCCTTTTTGATGTGTAGTCCATCCACGGGTACCATGTCACGGCGCATTTTTCCTGGCGTCCCTGCATGGAGGCTGTCATCTCCATGTTATATATCATTTCCACCCTGTCTACCCATTGTTGTATGGTGGCAGTCGTCGTACTTTTCCAAAGAAGCGGGATGAGCGACTTTGCCGCCGTAAGTAGGTGTATGAGGAGTCCTATCTTATAGATCTTCACAGGCGTGTGCGTATGGTTGAGTAGCAGTGGCATGGGTTGGAAGGGGATATCTGAGTCCGTGATGTCTGTGATCGTCTGATGTATCCTTCGCCAGTATGGTTCGATACGTGGGCACGTCCACCAAATGTGAATGCTGGTTCCTATCCCTGTACCGCATCTCCAGCATTCATTCGAGATTTGATTCGTGCACGTGCTGGAGGATGTCTGGCGTCCGGTACCATCCTGTCAGTATTTTGTAATTGCATTCTTGGAACTTGGAGCTAATGGTCCCTCTGTGTGTTAGTTGAAATATTTTAAGCCATTCCGGTTCCGTAAGCTCCACTCCGGTCTCCCTTTCCCATGGTGATGTGAAGCCTAGGGGGCTCTTGTCACCGTTACTTAGAAGAGCGGAATAGAGATTTGTGAGACTCCATGTGAGAGGTGTTGTCTGGCCGCGCATAGGTGTTCCATCGTCAACAATGGGCGATGTAAGTGGCCATTGCCCACGATGTTCGCGAGATATGTTTTCACTTGGTGGTATCGGAAGACGTCCAGGCCACTGGGTCTGCGGTCCTGCAGCAGTGTCGCCAGGGGTTTAAGCGTCCTTCCAGAGCTCCATTGGTTAGCGTATACCCAGTCCGTGGCTCAGAGGTTTTTTTAGGTCAGCCGTGTTCAGCCCTCCCGCTAACCTCGGATTGTGGGTTATTGGTGTAAGCGGGTTGGGTGATGACGTGAGGTTTTTGGAGTATCGTATCCCACACCACACCTTCAATGTTGCATCGATCGGGTTCCCGGTAAGCAGTTCCTTGAGTGGTACGTCTCCCAGCCACAGCATAGCGGGGATTCGTCCCTGGGCTTGGTGTTTCTCCAGGTCCACCCATTGCTTTGTGCTGGGGCTTGCGTGCCAGTCAACCAGTCTGTGTAGGTGGGTTGCTTGGTAATACGTAAGAATGGACGGCACTCCCATGCCTCCTTCTCCTCTTGGGCGTTCCAGGGTCGCCCTTCGGATTGCGTGCTGGATTTTGGTTCCAGACGAATTTTCTGACGGACGTCGTCAAGGTCTGAAAGAATGCCCTCGGGAGGTTCGTGGGTAGCGTCTGGAACAAGTATAGTAGTCTGGGCATGATGTTCATCTTCACGGCGCTTATGCGGCCAAACCACGAGATATATTGAGTTGTCCAGCGCTTCATGTCTTGTTGTAGGGTGGTAAGCAAGGGCGCAAAATTCAGTTGGTAGATTAGTGTCAAGTCTCTCAGGAGCCACACCCCGAGGAAGTGTAGTTTGGATGCGGATATCTTGAAGGGGAATTGCGCTTGGATATGACGTTGAAGGATGTTGTCCTGTGCGAGCAGCAGTATCTCCGACTTATCTAGGTTAAGCGTCAGGTCGGATACTTCCTTATATTTCCGAAACGCCTCCAGGAGATGCGGAAGGGAGGTTCTGGGTTGCTCCAGAAAGAAGAGCATGTCGTCGGCGTACGCCTCTACTCGGTGCTCTCTTCTCCCTACGCTGCATCCAGTGATACCCCTGTCCTGTCTGACCGCCTCCAAGAAGGGTTCCAGGGTGAGGGCAAACAGGAGTGGGGACAGGGGGCAGCCCTGGCGTGTGCCGTTGTGTATGTTAAACGAGTCAGTCAGCGCTCCACTTACTCGTATGCGGGCTGTAGGTGAGGTATATAGTGCCGTTATCCAGGTCCGTAGGTGTGGACCGTATCCCATATGTCGTAAGGTTTCTGACATAGATCCAGTCCACCCTGTCAAACGCTTTTTCAGCGTCGGTGGACAACAAGACCATTTCCTTTTTGCCTGTATTAGCAGTATGAATGGTGTTGAGGGCACGAATAGTATTATCCCTGGCTTCTCTTCCGGGGATAAATCCGACCTGGTCCGGATGTATCAGGTCTGGGAGCGTCCGTGCCATCCTGAGTGCCAATGCCTTAGCGAAGAGTTTGACGTCCGCGTTTAACAGAGAGATGGGCCTGTAACTGGCACAGTTTGTTGGATCTTTGCCCTCCTTGGGTATTATTGCGACTGTAGCTCCCAGGGTGTCTTTGTGGAATTGGCCTCCCTCTCTGATTGAGTTAACGCCTGTCAAGAGTTTGGGCAGCAGGGTGTCTTTGAAGGAGCGTAGAAATGAGACCGGTAGACCGTCGGGGCCGGAGGCCCTGTGCGTTTTAGTTGATTTCAGTGCGCCGGTTAGTTCCTCAATCGTCAAGGGCAGCTCGAGGTCTGCCTCCTGCTCCGGGGTGAGCTGTCGGGTGATGTGGCTCTGAAGATATGTGACTATCCGCTCTCGGTGGCGTCGTGGTTGGTCATATAACGCCGCGTAGTATTCCCGAAATGCGGACAGAATGCCGTCCGGGAGTCTGGTTGTGTCTCCCCTACTCGTGCGTACCTTGTGAACGTTTTGAGCTTTCCGTCTGTCTTGTAACATCCTAGCTAGCATCCTTCCACTTTTGTTTGAGTGTTCGTAATAATACCTGGATGCTTTCCTCGCGGTGTGCAAGATTCCTTGTGATAATATGGCTTTCAGCTCCCTTCGTGCTTCCGTCAGGCGGAGGTAAGTGCTTTCGGCGAGGTCCGTCTTGTGTTCCCCTTCCAGTTCGGCTATCCGGTCTGTCAATGTTGTGATAGGTCATGTTCGGTCCTTTTTGCGTTTGGTGCTCATGGCGATGAAATGGCCCCGTATGACGCATTTGTGAGCTTCCCAGAGCGTTAACGGTGGCATCTCCGGGTCTTCGTTAGTTGTGAAGTATTCGGTTAGAGTTTGGGCAGTCATCCTCTTACATTCTGCATCATCTAGTAAGGATTCATTCAGCTTCCAGTGCCTTTCGCGGGGTTTGTATAATGGGGAGCTTGTGCGGATCAGCAATGGTGCGTGGTCTGTGTGGTCCATTATGCCTATTTGTGTTTCGTGGAGAAGGTTGAGGTATTCCTGAGCCAGGAATATATAGTCAGTGCGACTCTAGTTTGTATGGACTGCCGAATAGTGGGAATAGTCCCGGTCTTCAGGGTTGCATGCCCTCCAACAATCCACTAAGCCAAGTTTGTGTAGAGATCGTTGCGCTGCTCGTATGCAATGCGCAGGAATCGCAGTCTGCCCTCTGGAGGTGTCCGTGCGGGGGTCCAGAGGTAGGTTGAGGTCACCTGCCACGACCAGGAGGCCCTCTCTGAACTTCTCCAATTTGGCTAGCGTCTGGGCCAGAAATGTGTGCTGTTTTCTATTCGGGCCGTAAAGGCATGCAAAGGTATACGTGTGTTTCATGATTGTGCCCTTGACGAAAATAAATCTGCCGTTCGGATCTGTGTTGCTATGGGTTGGAACGTCGTCGTCTGTGCAAAGAGTATTGCTACTCCAGCCTTCTTAGCGTCCGGGTGATTCACGTAGAATCCCTGCGGGAAACTTCTGGACTCCAGTTTGGGAGCGTCTACCCCCCGGAAATGCGTCTCCTGCAGGAACGCCACGGAAGCTCTTACAGCCCATAGGCGCCTTGCCAGGTGCGCGCGCTTTTCAGGCGTGTTAAGCCCCTGGACATTATTCGACCAATATGTCAGTTGAGCCGGGACAAATCCCCGTGAGGCTGCCATCTCGGCAGTAGGGCGGCGTCCCCGCGGTGTTGTCAGTATGGTGATGTGGTATGGCGGTGGGTGTGGGGGAGTCTGTCTGTCTGGAGTGGTGAGGTGCACGGTCTGGCGTATCCTCTGGGTGTGCAGGTGTGACTCCGACCCTGTACCGGGTGTGATCGTTCCCGCGCCTGGTGGGTTGTCCCAGCGTCGGGAACACCGGTTGAATTTACAGTGTGGGTCTGTCTCAGTGGGGCCCCGTACGGTCACTTACAGAGATGTCGGTATCGGGTCTTGGTGAGGTTGGTACTCTCCCCTCCCCGTCGGCACCCAACCTGTGTGAAGTGTGTGAAATCGCCTTGGTTGCGCGCTCTAGATTCGGGGTCAGCAGTAATCGCCTGGGTCTTTAGTGCGCTAGTCGGGTTGTAACGTCCTGCTCGGCAATCCGGCGGTCTAGGGGCGTCAGTGCATCAGTACCCCACCTATCTGCATTCCCCCTCCCTTTCTTCTGGCTAATGCCTTCTGGCAGCAATCAGGAAAGTACATACCCCTGCTGTGGTGTCGTTGGGTCACTGCGTGGCGTCCATGGGCAAAGCTGGGGGTCAGAAGGCACTGCACCGACCTGGCCTGAGATGTCCCAAAGGGCCTCAGTTCGGTGTGGCGGGAAGGTCTTTATTCCTTGGGGCCTACCGGGCCTCCTCTGCGCCTTGGCGGTCCAGGCTCCAGATGGATGTTGTGGGCCACTTCAGTTGGGCCTGTGGCTCGTGCTGGGGGTTCTTCCAGGATCCAGTTTGGCACAGTGACAGCAGGTAGATTGGCGGATCGTAAAAACCGGGGCACGTCGTTCAGCCAGCGTATGATATGCCACACGTTTCCCACTCGGCCCTGCAGGCTAAATGGGAATCCTGGGTAAGTGGTCGCAGGGCCCTGCGGGCATCTAGGGTGATTGTGGATAAGTCCTGGTATAGGAAGATCTGAGCTTCCATGTATGTTATATGCTGATGTGCGCGTGCTGCCCGCATTATAGATTCCTTCAGTGGGAATGATAGGAGGGCACAAATCATATCTCTCGGCAGACCATCCCTTCTGGGGGCGCGTAGTGCCGAAGTCGCCAGGGGCTGCCGAAGTCGCCAGGGGCTGCATCTCCCAGTAATTGCGCAAATAGGCCGGTAAGTAGTTCCTGCGGCACCTCGTCCTCAGATTCAGGCAGGCCCCTAACCCTAATGTTGTTTCGCCGACCGCGATTATCAAGGTCTTCAACCTGCCGGCAGAGGTCCAGGAGGATATTGCCTTGTCTCGTGGTCGCCAATTCGGATGCCTGTCAGTGCTGCTGGGTTTGTAGGCATTCCGCCTCCAAATCATCA
The DNA here is from genome assembly GCA_933207985.1 of Pelobates cultripes. Classification (NCBI taxonomy): domain Eukaryota; kingdom Metazoa; phylum Chordata; class Amphibia; order Anura; family Pelobatidae; genus Pelobates; species Pelobates cultripes. The sequence goes on along the minus strand of OW240917.1, from coordinate 200,887,357 downwards.
ACCCGCTGCTCCAGAGCAGAGAGGTCGGTGTGGACAGCCGCGATTTCTTCTCTGATAATTGCCCTCAGTTCAGCCACCATTTCCCCTTTGTCCTTCCGGGTCATCATGCTTGCTGAGATCGCGGCAAGGTCCGCGGAGATATGGGAAAGGGTGCCAGGGGTGTTGGAGTCCCAGGCCGAGCCCGCTATGCTGGAGCCCGGGGAGTCAGAGGCCGATGCGCCAGCCTCGGAGGCCACGCGGCATGGCGAGGAACTCATCCATCGGGCCGGCTGGCTGCCGTGAAGGGGTCGCAGTGACCTGGCTTGCATTAGGTGGCCTCTTGTTTTTCCCCATGGGTGGATGCTTGCTGCGGCGATAAAAAGCTAATTTATCAGGGCTGCACAGGTTGGGGCCTAGGAGCTTGGGTTAAGTGCGACCTACTCCATTAGCTGTCAGGCCACGCCCCGATAGATTTCTCATACACAACACAACAATCCCAGCAATGCAATCCACCTGTATAGGGACCATAACGTGGTCAGACCACGCACCAATCACCCTCACAATGGCAACCCGATTCCCTACTAAAGGACGAGGTTCCTGGCGCCTAAACAAATCTTTACTACGCAACCCCCAAATTATTACACAAATAAAAACTGAATTAGAAGCATATTTCCACACGAACGCCAATGTAGACATTTCCATAGATACATTGTGGCGGGCGCATAAAGCCGTGCTCAGGGGCCTGTTCATCAAACACGCTAGCTATGCCAAGAAGCAAAGATTACACACATACAATGCCCTGATCCAACAAATAATGACCCTTACGCACACAAACAAAACAAACCAGTCACCAGAACATTATAACACGCTGAGAACATTACAAGCACAATTAAATGAATTTGAACTGGACAAAACAAACTACATCCTCCAGAAGTATAAACATAAATTCTTTGCACAAGGGAACAAATCAGGCAAACTTCTAGCGTCCAAGCTAAAAGCCCGCATGACCAACCCTAGAGTGGCATACATAATGGCACAAGGGAATAAGAAACTCATGAACCCGCAGGACATAGTAGAAGAATTTGCGCAATACTACAGCTCGCTATACAATCTCAAAGACGACCCCACAACAACCACACCGACCAAAACACAAGTACGAGAATACTTAGACACAGTAAAACTACCTACATTAACCCAGACGGAAATTGACACAATCACTACGCCAATCACAACAGAAGAACTGATGAATACAATAACGAAACTACCCCCTCATAAGTCCCCAGGCCCATATGGTTTCACCAATCTGTACTACCAAGCCTTCTCAGAAACCCTAACTCCACACCTCTCCAAGCTCCTAAACCACTACTACACTAAGGGCGAAATGCCCTCTGAAATGCTGCAAGCACACATATCAACACTTCCAAAACCAGGCAAACCTGCGACGGTCTGCCAGAATTTCAGACCCATCTCCCTACTCAATTGTGATACAAAAATCTATGCAAAAATTTTAGCCAACCGCCTTCAAAATATACTGACCCGCATAGTACATAACGACCAATCAGGCTTCATCAAAAACAGACAAGGGTCAGATAACACGAGGAAGATCTTAAATATCCCAGCCCACATGGAGACACATAGAACAGAGGGCCTCCTTCTGGCACTAGACGCAGAAATGGCCTTTGATAGGCTAAACTGGGAATACATGGAACAAGTACTTCTCAAGTTTGGTTTCCCCAGAACATTTATAAGGGGCATAATGGCACTATATTCCAAACCATCTGCTAAAGTCACTAACACAGGTTTTATTTCGAACCCCTTCCACATCACCAACGGCACTCGCCAAGGATGTCCACTCTCACCCCTATTATTTATATTCTCACTTGAACCTCTGGCCTACAAGATTAGAGCCCATACAGACATTGCGGGAATCCCCATAAAACAGGCAGAATACAAATTGTCCATGTTCGCAGACGATGTCCTTATCTCCCTAACGAGACCAGAGCACTCCTTGCCGCACGTTATGAACACATTGGAAGAATACAGCAAAATTTCTTATTATAAACTGAATTAGACCAAAACCCAAGCACTTCCCATACGTCTTCTTGCAACAACCGTACAAACGCTGAAAAAGCAGTACTCGTTTGATTGGAGACAGACTCATGTAACATACCTAGGGGTAAAACTAGCCGCCACGTATAGAGGACTTAACACCTTAAACTTTTCCACACTACCAAACATGTGCAAACAGATCCTGCACAAGTGGAAAGATGTCATGCTATCATGGCTGGGCAGGATCAATGCCGTAAAAATTATAGTACTCCCAAAACTGCTTTATGTGTTTAGAATGCTCCCAATACCTCTCTCCCCCACATTAAGCAAACAAATTCAAACGATAATAAACTACATATGGGAGAACAAGAAACCCAGAATACCACTAATTCTTATACAAATGCCCACCAAAGAAGGCGGATTGGGATTCCCTAGCATAGCAACCTACCACAGAGCAGCGGTTCTCGAAAATGCGATAAAATTACACGCTCCACCCCGCACACTACAATGGGTTGATCTCGAAAACAAATATGACCCCACAGGCTCAGCGGTAAACCACATGTGCACGCCTAAACAATTGCGGGACAAACGCAGGGAACGGTTACCACTTACCAAACATTTGATACAGACTTGGGACCACCTACACCATGCACATAGAACAGAGAGCAAGTTCTCACCTTGGGCTCCCATCACGGCTCTAACATCTGTATCACCATGGTTGTCCCTAGACAAATGGAGGGAACTTGGGATAACCCGTATTGTCGATATATGCCACCAGGGGGCAATTCTACCCTTCCCAAAACTTCAAGAAACTTATAAACTACCACCATCCTATATCTTACTGTATCTCCAACTAAAAAGCTTAATTGCTAATATGGTAGCACCTCCAAGTTCACACATATACTCCACAGACCATGTCTTATTATCATTGTACGATAGGTGCCACAAATCACCGATCAGACCGAAGATGCTCTCACTGAGCTACACAGCTCTAAGAAATCAGACACCACACCCAGAGTTCAAATACCGACTGCAATGGGAAAAAGAGGTGGCATTCTGTAGAGGTACGGCCTCTGGATACCGTGTTGCATAATCAACTAAAATGTACTGATGTCCTCTAGCGGACCTAGGCAACGGCCCTATCAGGTCCATTGCTATTCTTTCGAATGGAACCTTTATGATGGGAAGGGGTACCAACGGACTACGAAAGCCCTTATGTGGAGCTTTCGGTTGGCATTCTGGGCAGGATTTACAAAACCTCTCTATTGCAGAAAAAAACCCTGGCCAATAGAATCGGGTCAGAATTCGTTCCCTCGTTTTTTCAAAACCAAGGTGCCACCTAACACATGGCTATGGGCTAGCTTTAAAACAGTGTTTCGGTGAGATTGGGGAACTAACAACTGTTCTGCCTCCTCTTCCCCTTTCTTCTCTACTCGATACAGCGGATTATTTTTCACCATGAAATAAGGAAACCTTAAGGGCTTGTCAGGGTCCACCTTGTACCCTCCACTATTTGCACATTCTCTCTTGCTGCTATCAGGGACATATCTTCCCATTGGGCTGCTCGGAAGTTACCACGGGGGACTCTGATCCTGAAACTCCACTTCTTCTATAGGGTCTTCAGTATGGGGAGGTTCTACCTTATTACCCAGGCACACCAAGGGTGTCTCTTGCTCGGTACCCAATTCACATTCTATATTGGAGAAAGGAAAAACATTATCTATACATTCTACCCTGGGTAGCTCCTCCGAGCGCATTTTTGGATTAGCAGAGCACTTTTCCCATAGGTGGCAGAAATGGGGAAAGTCCCTCCCTAATACCACATCATATGGTAACAGGGGCACTACCCCTACAGAGCATTTAACCTGTCCTACCTCAGTGCCAAACTCAACCTCTGCCATGGGGTATGTGTGGGTGTCACCATGTATACACACAATATCAATCACTTGTCTGGTATCTAATTTCCCTGACTGGAGCAGAACACTTTATCAAGGTAACCTCACTCCCGGAATCAATCAGAGCTTGTACATGCTTTCCTTCCATCCTCACCATTATTAAATGCATTGCATTAATAGCACTAGTCACCACACACATCTTTGAGCAAGTCAATACAGTCCTATGCAGAGCCCTTGTTCCTACATCACACTGCATAGGCACTTCATTCTCTGGACAGTTACGTGCAAAATGTCCAGGCTCGTGGCATTTAAAGCACCGGAGTTGTCCCTCAGCTTGGTCTTGCAGCCGTAATGGAGCTGGTGGGGACCTTCTGCCACCCCGGTAATATGGTTCAAGGTTCAGTACAAAGTTTTGTCCTTTGTTTCCCACTTATCCGGTTGTTAGCCGGTCAGGACTTCTGATGAGGATCAATACTGTATGGCTCCTTGGCGACCAAATACCTCTCAATCAGGCACATCATTGCTTCTGGATCCTGAGGGTCCCCTTGGCAGACCAATTGTCGCAGTCCTGTTGGCAGGTGTCTGAGAAAATGGTCCATATAACAGCCATCTCCACTATCTTGGTAGCAGGGTTGCGCTCTGGCTCCAGCCATTTCTGAGCGAGCCTGAGCAATCCATACACCTGGGCACTAGTAGGTTTACTCACGTCGTCTGCCCAATTATGAAATCTTTGGGCTCTAATGACTGGTGTTACACCTATGCGCTTTAGAATTTCAGCTTTAAGTTGCTTGTAATCCTGGGTCTGGTCGGAATGTAGGTCTTCATAGGCTTTTTGGCACTCCCCACTCAGGCATGGAGCTAGAAGCCCCGCCCACTGGTCCAATGGCAATCTTTCCCGGGCAGCAACCCTCTCGAAAGTGGTGAGATAAGCCTCCACATCATCTCTGTCATCTTATGCAGGAAGTCAGTGGCACGGATACGGGATACCCTTTCCCAAAAGGGGGCTCCCTGCAGATGGCAATATCACTCTCTGCAACACCTCAGTAAGGGCAGTTCTATCCATCTGCTGGGCTTCCTTCAGGTTCTCAACCTGTGTAACCAGTAGAATATTTGTTTCTTGTTGTACAGCGGTTGCCTGTACCAGAGCTTTCACCAGTTCCTCCATTATAGCACCAAGCAGGTAACAGTCTTAAAGGTACAGGCTACTTGTTTAACAGGTCTGCCAAAATAAAAGTCCTCAAGCAGACTACTGGGTGACTGGCACACCCAGAGACCCTCAATGTGCTACTGTGCCAGCATTCTCCACCATATTGTGATCCTTGGTTGCAGATAGCACGGTCTTCTAGGGTACAAACATGCACAGTCTTTAAAAGTAACTTAATTCCAGGTACTTTATTGTTGAGCTTCACCACAGAGACAGCAGTAAATGAAAACATAAATATAACACAAATCCCTATAAACAAAAACCTAGCTCATCTGAGCACTAACATCAGATTCCCTATATCTCAGGGGTTAAACTATAACAAAATAATATTGGTTTCACCAACCTAATGTCTTTGTCAGCTCTCAGCACTCCAGTGTTTAGTCAGCCTGCTGCTTCCAGCTCTTCAAGAGAGAAAAACAAACATTCTCCCCTTACCTGCCTAGCAGGGAGAGGTTTATTCCCACTGCTGCAGCTGATTACCTGCAGCTGAGCAGTGGGTTGGAGACAGTCCAAAAACCCTGGCCTGGATCTATGTCTCCCAAGAAAACCGCTAAACTGCGGAGTGGAGCACTGGCCCATCCTGCTCTCCAAAAGCTCCACCCAAGGGGCCCATAACTAAATATTCATTTCGGTTATATACACACAAACACACACTCCTCCTGGGGTTAAAAATCATATGCCTCTCTGAACAATTCAGTCAAAATATAAACTCCTCACAGACCATCCCATTCACCTTATCACAATAGTTACATAGCTGAAAAGAGACTTGCATCCATCAAGTTCAGCCTTCCTCACATATGTTGTTGCTGTTGATCCAAAAGAAGGCAAAAAACCCAGTCTGAAGCGCTTACAATTTTGCAACAAACTAGGAAAAAATTCCTTCTTGACCCCAAAATAGCAGTTCGATGTCTCCTTGGATCAAGCAGCTATTACCCCACTAAATAGAAATTATATCCCTGTATGTTGTGTTTTTGTAAGTATTTATCCAATTGCAGTTTAAACATCTGTATAGACTCTGACAAAACCACCTCTTCAGGCAAAGAATTCCATATCCTTATTGCTCTTACTGTAAAAAAAAAAAACAAAAAAAAACAACAACTTATTTTCCTTAGATGAAATCTCCTTTCTTCAAGTCTAAATGTGTGACTTTGTGTCCTATGTATAGCCCGGTTTATGAGTAGATTTCCAGATAATGGTTTGTACTGGCCCCGAATATATTTGTATAAAGTTATCATATCCCCTCTCAGGCGCTGTTTTTCCAAACTAAACAGATTTACATTTTTTAACCTTTCTTCATAACTAAATTGCTCCATTCCTTTTATCAATTTTGTAGCTCGTCTCTGCACTTTTTCTAGTGCCATGATATCTTTCTTTAGAACAGGTGCCCAAAATTGCACAGCATATTCAAGATGTGGTCTTACCAGCGATTTATAAAGAGGCAAAATTATATTTTCATCTCGAGAATTTATGCCCCTATTTATACATGACAAAACCTTACTGGCCTTAGCAACGGCAGATTGACATTGCATATTGCTGCCTAATTTGTTGTCTAAAACAATTCCCAAATCCTTCTCATGTGTGGTTAGCCCAAGTTCACTACCATTTAGGGTTTAAATTGCTTGTGCATTCTTAACCCCGAAGTGCATAACTTTGCATTTCTCTATGGTAAATTTCATCTGCCATTTTAGTGCCCACTCCCCCAATCTATCCAAATCCCTCTGCAGCAAGGCAATATCCTGCTCACATTTTATTACTTTACAAAGTTTTGTGTCATCTGCAAACACCAATACATGGCTTTCAATGCCTATTTCAAGATCATTTATAAATATGTTAAATAGAAGTGGTCCCAAAACAGAACCCTGAGGGACACCACTTACCACTTTTGTCCAGCTTGAAAATTTACCATTAATTACAACTTGTTGTACTCAATCCTTAAGCCAATGTTCTACCCAAGAACAAGAATATTCATCTAGACCAATTTCTTTTAGTTTGAAGACTAACCTATTGTGAGGAACCGTATCAAATGCCTTGGCAAAATCCAAGTAGATCACATCCACTGCAACACCAAGATCTATACTTCTACTTACTTCTTCGTAGAATGTAATTAGGTTAGTTTGACATGACCTATGTTTCATAAAACCATGCTGATTATTGCTAATAACAGTTTTTCCCAATTAATTCCTGAATATTATGCCTTAATAGCCATTCAAATAATTTCCCAGTCACAGAAGTTAAGCTCACAGGTCTATAATTCCCAGGCAAGGATTTTGAACCCTTTTTAAATATAGGAACAACATCTGCCTTCCTCTAATCCTCCAGTACAATACCTGAAACAAAAGAATCTTGAAAAATGAAATACAGAGGTTCACTTATTTCCCCACTTAGCTCCTTAAGTACTCGTGGGTGGATACCGTCAGGCCCCGGAGCTTTATTTACATAAATTTTCTTTAATAGCTGTAGCACCTTGTCTTGAGTTATCCAATCGCAAGTTATCTGCAAGTTTGTTGCAGCAATCATTTGCTTATCTCTTTCCATAGGACCCTCATTAATATATACTGAAGAAAAATAGTTATTTAAAATTTCTGCCTTTTCCTGGTCTTCATTGACTAACAGACCCATCTCTGTTTTCAGTGTAAACTTTCATTCTTTGTGTTTTTAGAATTGATGTACTTGAAAAAAAATTTGGGGGTTGGTTTTGCATTCTTTGGCTATCAATTTCTCATTTTTTAGTTTAGCCACTTTAATTGCCTCTTTGCAAGTATTATTGGCTTCCTTATATAGGATGCCTCTGATTTGTCCGATTTAAATGCCCTTTTCTTATTTTTAATCTCTTGTTTTACTTCTCTACTAAGCCACAATGTTTTTAATTTGTTTCTTTTATATTTATTACCCAATGGTACATACTGTGAAATGTACCTTTCTAATATTTGTTTGAATAGTTTCCATTTTTATCACTAAGGAGTTTATGTCGATATGTTGTAGAGCTGCCCTAATCTTATTAAAATTGGCTTTTTTAAAATTATACGTTTTAATATACCCCACGTGCTTTTGCTTTTTTGAGTTTATTGCAAATTACTATGTTGTGATCACTATTTCCCAAATGCTCCCCTACTTGAATGTTGGTTAAAAGATCAACACTGTTATTATAACGAGATCCAGACAAGCATCCTTTCTAGTTGGTGCTTGTACCAGTTGTGACATAAAAGGTGTCATTTAACACATTCAAAAACCGGATTCCCCATGCTGAAGTACTAGTCCCTCTATCCCAATTTATGTCCAGGTAATTAAAATCTCCAATAATTAGCGTGTTACCCCGATTTGCAGCTTTCCCAATTTGCTCTAACAGCAGTTCTTCCTCATTAATATTTACATTTGGTGGTTTATAACATATCCCAACCAATAATTGATTTCCCTTTATTTGCCCCAAACAGATATCTACCCATAAAGCTTCCACATTTTCCTCGTCACACTCCACATGCCTAAGATTTGACTTCAACTCATGGCTGACATACAAACATACAAACATACCCCACCACCCTTATTGATTTTCCTATCCTTCCTAAATAACGTGTACCCATTTAAATTAACTGCCCAGTCATGTGTCTCATCCCACCATGTTTCTGTTATTCCTACTATATCATATTGTTTAGTGTATGCTATTGCCTCTAGTTTATTTTATTTTTTTCTCTTTTATGCTTTATCAACTTTTGAGTTTTTTTTTTTTTAATCTACATATCAAGAGAGGGGTATTATTCCGGAATATGCACAATTTTATAGTTGTCTAGGTTGAATAGAACAGGTCTGTCAAGTTCAACCTTGAAATCCATTCTTTTATGCTGCTAATCCAAAATAAGGCAAAAAACACAATTGTAGCCATTTCCAATTATGCCACAAAAAGGTAAAAAAAATAAAATAAAAATTTATATATATATATATATATATATATATATATATATATATATATATATATATATATATATATATATATATATATATATATATATATATATATAATTTCTTGACTCCATAATGGCAATCAGATTTCTCATTGGATCATCTTTGCACTTTTTCTAGTTATGCAATATCCTCCTTTAAAACTAGTGTCCAAAATTGCATTGAATATTCAAGGTGGGGTCTTATCACATCTATCTTCTGTTCCTACTCCCACCTCTGATGCTCGCCTCTTAAGACTTCTTAAGGGCTGCACTGTTCCTGTGGAACTCACTTCCCTCCTCTGTTAGATCTCCACCCAGTCTCCACTCCTTCAAAAAAGCGTATCAAACTGTTAATAGCTCCCGACTGATTCCTCTCTTGCAACTGTCATTAGTCTAATACTATCCTTACCTTTTGTGTCACTTTATCCCACTCCCTCTAGCATGTAAGCTCATTGAGCAGGGCCCTCAACCACTTTGTTCCTGCGTGTCCAACTTGTCTGGTTACAACTACATGTTTGTTCGTTCACCCACTCTACAACACTGCGGAATTTGTTGGCACTATATAAATGACATAACTGATATATAAACAGGGAGAATTATATTTTGATCGCGTGAATAAATACTCCTTAAACAGGAAAGCACCTTACTAGCTTTTGCAATGACAGACCAACATTGCATACTGTTGCCTAATTCGGGATAAAAGTAAATAAAGTCTTGGTAACAATTATAGATCACAAACAAACCGCCATTAGACATGTAAGCGGTTTGTGGGTTCCTTATTCCCAAATGCATGAATTTGCATTTAATTGTATTGAATTTCAACCTGCCTGCCCAGCCCCCAGTTTATCTAAATCCATCTGTAGAGAAGTTATATCATGTTCAGACTCTTATCTTACATAGTTTTGTGTCATCTGCAAACACCAACAAATGACTTTCAATGCCCACTTCAATAGATTCAACATAAATAGACTCAGGACAGAACCCCTAGGCTTTCCACTTACCACTTGTGTCCAATATGAAACATTTCCATTCACTACATTATGTTTAAGCCAGTGTTCTATCCAAGAACAAAAATTTTCATCTAAAAAAACCAAAAAGCTGATTTCAGTTTTAATAGTAACCTTTCGTGTGAAGCTGTATCAAAAGCCTTAGCAAAATCCAAGTAGATCCCATCTACTGACCATCCTGACCTATATTTCTACCAACTTCATAGAATATAATCAAGTAAGTTTGGCATGACCAGTCGTTCATAAAACCATGTTGATTCCTGTTAATATTAATGTTTAAAATTAATTATCCTTTAAAAGCCCTTCCACACAACCACAAGTGTTAAGCTCTGTAATTCCAAGTTCAGCTTTTATCACCTTTATCAGGGGCTTTTCACAACCAACTAGACTATATTTGCACCTCCCTCTTGCTTACCTTGTCCAGAGAGGTGTAAAAGGTGGTCCATCTGGTGCAGACAACTTGTAGGGTTCCTTCAGCCAGTCTATTACCAAGGAATAAGCGCATCGCCACGGTAAGCCATGGCAACACTGATCCCTTACAAGGAGCGATTCAGACTGGGTGTAAAATCTTTAGACAGACCCAACACAAAATATCATCCCATTGGTCATTTGCCTGATGACCAAACAGTATGCCAGCATCAGAGACTGATATCAGCTGTGTGCCCACCACACTAGCGCCCAGTGAAAAAAGTAGTGTTTAATAGCTCTGAGAATATGTAAGTTGACAGTTATTTGTAAATACACATGCAAACAGTGTGTATGCGCAGAAACACAGCATCCTAAACCACCGCAGTCTCCAGCATACAAGTGTACTACATATCAAGTGTTAAGGGAGAATAATCAAACGCTCCAATCCCACACCATTAGTAAAGCAACCAAACCTAATACAGCATCAAACAAATACTACCCTATGCATAAAGGGCCTCTCTTGTCCAGTGCAATATTCGAAACAATGTACAAAATAAGGGAGTTAAAATTCTTAGGGTTTCAAAAAAGGACCAATATATTTGTTGGCTTACAGTCTATAGGAGGTGGGGTTAAAAACACAATAGGACAGGAGATATCAATCAAAAATGGTGGGAGTGAAGCAGAGCTGGAGGAGAGTAGAGTGCTGCCCTTTAGTAGAGCGCATGGGACAGGTATGTGAGGTAGAGGTTACTCTGGGATGCCATAAACTTTCCTGAAGAGATGGGTTTTAAGGCACTTCTTAAATGATTCAAGACTAGGAGTGAGTTTGCTGGTGGTAGGCAGACTATTCCATAGGAAGGGAGCCACCCGCAAGAAGTCCTGAAAGCGTGAGTTGGCCGTACGTGTGCGAGCAGCGAACAGGTGAAGGTAATGGGCAGAGCGTAGAGACAAAGAAGGGGCATACTTATGAATCGAAGATGTAGTAAGGGCTAGAATTGTTCAATGCTTTATAGGTATGGAGTAGTACTTTGAATTGATTCCTATAGGATAAAGGAAGCCAATGAAAGAAATGACAGAGGGGTGAGGTGTGCGAGGAAAATCAGTCTGGCGGCAGCATTAATTACAGACTGTAGCAGGGCAATACGGCTTTTGGGAAGACCAATTAGGAGAGGGTTACAATAATCCAATGCGAGAGATTACTAGAGCATGGACAAGCTCCCTAGTAGTATCTTGTGTAAGAAAGGGGCGGATGCGGGCTATGTTTTTAAGGTGGAATCTACAGGATTTGGTAACAGACTGGACATGAGACTCAAAGGTGAGGCCAGAGTCAAGTATAATGAAAAGACCGCATGCTTGCAAGGATGGACTGAAGTGGGTACCACTAACTTGAAGGGAGCGTGAAAGAGGATGGTCAGTATTAGGAGGAGGAAAGACAAGGAGCTCAGTTTTAGAGAGATTGGGTTTCAGAAAGCGGGAGGACATCCAGTCAGAGATGGAAGAAAGGCAAGCAATGACAGGAAAGGCATGATCTACGTGTGGTTGAGAAATAGAGGGGCAATGTGGGGAGAATTCTTTCCTTAGTTAAATCTTGATGGTAAAGTAGCATACAAAGCTATCAGCTGTAAGATTAGTTTGGAGGGTGGCCACAGCAGGGCGAAGAAGAAAACAAAATCAAAGACGGCTGAGATTGCAGGAGCATTAACGAATGAGAGAGGAAAAGTATGACTGTTTGGCGAGGGCCAGGACTGCGCTGTATGAATGCTATATGAATCTATAATGGAGAAAGTCTGACTGGGTGCGAAACTTCCTCCAGCAGCGTTCAGCACAACGGGAGAATCTTTGCAGGTAGCGTGTTGATTTAGTGTGCCACAGTTGGGGCTTGTCCTCTTCGAGGTGCATGTTTGGAGTGGCCACTGAGGGACAGGAGAGGGTAGGAATGGATAGGAGTTGGGAATCAATATCAGCTGACAGCTGCAGGAGATCAATAGAATTAAAAGTTCCTCCTGAGTTGAGAGGGCTTAGGCTCTTGGGTAAGGGGGTTTCACGAGAGCAAATGATAAGAGGTGGTGATCAGAGGTTGATTATAAATCATAGATCATAGATCATTTTGTTCTAACCAAAAACTTGTAGACCCTAAAAATGCTTGATAATACAGTTGCGATCAATGTTTAATCATGCCCTAGAAATGACCATGCAAAGAGAGGTGAAGGTCGTTACATGTATGTGGGAGAATCAGTAGTGCCTTAAAAAAAACCTCCTGCTCCCCTGCCAACTTTGACTTTAACTGATTTAACAGAGTCTAGAGAAAATAGATACTGTTGACATTTACAGTTCATCTAGTTCCCAAACACTCTTTTTGCTGTAGCTCACTTATCAGTCAAAACAAAGAGGTATGAACTGCTGATTTTTGGAGGCTTGAATAGTTACATACCAATATAGAAAATCCTACTTAATGTGTAATACTATGGACTTTGTGAACCAATAGCCCCCCTCAAACTTGCCTTTATTGAAAAGTTCCACCCATACTTTGACTGAATTCTTAAGTGAGGAGCCAGGAACAATCCCCAATATATTTAGAGATGACTACCACATATGCAGTAACTAGAAAATCAGGGTACTTACGACAATCTTTTAGGAAATTCAATATCCACCATTTTCTAATAAGCAAGGTAAGCACTCATGGCACCTGCATTATGCACTAATACTCCATTAAAGGAACGCATTTACAGCGGGTTACTGCAGACCTCCTTGAATTATACATTATGGGGAAAAAATTTGGAGAAAACTGTCTCAGAGTATGCTTGAGGTACATTTGGAAAAGGGGACCTAGCTTGATATCTACAATTTGCCACCCATCAGTCTGAGTGGTCTAACTGAGTTAATATTTCTGCCCTCTCAGGTAGAACTGGTCCATCTAGTATCTAGCATTAGTACCATGACTTCTAGAAGAGCTCAAATAGTACCTGATTAGTCTTAGTAACAGCAGTTCTTCAAATTGCATCCACAAGTACTATAGAAACAATATATGTTAAATAGTTAGAATGATACTGAAGCCTGTGCCCCAACCAATCTTCGTGGTTGAGGATACTTATAACAATGGGTGCCATAAGCTAGTGTTTTAACTAAATTAAAGGGACACTATTATAAAAAAAAAAAAAAAAATTGTTTGTTTTGGCAGCCCCTAGCTACATCACCTGGCTGTGACTGACAGCCTGCATGCAAACAAAATGGTTTCATTTTTAATCAGATATAATTAACTTAAAAATATCTCCTGCTCTGTTAATAAACTTTAATTGTAAACAGGAGGCTCCTGCATGGTCCATCAAGGTAATAACAGTGCAGAAGATAAGGAATTCTAAATTAAACAGAATTTCCAATAAAGGAAGTGTAAATATTAGATGACTCTTTACAGAAAGTGTTTAGGAAGACTGAGCATGTTACTTGCTGGGAGATGTGCCTAGTGCTGCATAAACGTGATTTAACTCCTAAATGGTAGAGAATTGAGCAGAGAGACTGCAGGGGCATGCTCTATACACCAAAACTGCTTCTTTAAAGGAACACTATAGTCGCCAAATCAACTTTAGGTTAATGAACCAGTTTGGTTGTATATATTATGCCTCTGTAGTTTTACTGCTCAATTATCTTCCATTTAGGAGTTAAATCACTTTTGTTTGTTTATGCAGCCCTAGCCACACCTCCCCTGGCTGTGATTGACACAGCCTGCATGAAAACAAAATAGTTTCATTTTCAATCCGATGCAACTAACTTTAAAAGTTTGTATCTTCAGCTTTGTAAATGTAACTTTAAATAGAAACATAGAATGTGACAGCAGATAAGAACCATTCGGCCCATCTAGTCTGCCCAATTTTCTAAATACTTTCATTACGCCCTAGTCTTATCTTATAGTTAGGATAGCCTTATGCCTATCCCACGCATGCTTAAACTCCTTTACTGTGTTAACCTCTATCACTTCAGCTGGAAGGCTATTCCATGCATCCACTACCCTCTCAGTAAAGTAATACTTCCTGATATTATTTTTAAACCTTTGTCCCTCTAATTTAAGACTATGTCTTCTTGTTGTGGTAGTTTTTCTTCTTTTAAATATAGTCTCCTCCTTTACTGTGTTGATTCCCTTTATATATTTAAATGTTTCTATCATATCCCCCCTGTCTCGTCTTTCCTCCAAGCTATACATGTTAAGATCCTTTAACCTTTCCTGGTAAGTTTTATCCCGCAATCCATGAACCAGTTTAGTAGCCCTTCTCTGAACCCTCTCTAAGGTATCAATATCCTTCTGAAGATACGGTCTCCAGTACTGTGTACAATACTCCAAGTGAGGTCTCACCAGTGTTCTGTACAATGGCATGAGCACTTCCCTCTTTCTACTGCTAATACCTCTCCCTATACAACCAAGCATTCTGCTAGCATTTCCTGCTGCTTTATTACATTGTCTGCCTACCTTTAAGTCATCAGAAATAATCACCCCTAAATCCCTTTCCTCATATGTTGAGGTTAGGACTCTATCAAATATTCTGTACTCTGCCCTTGGGTTTTTACATCCAAGATGCATTATCTTGCACTTATCCACATTAAATGTCAGTTGCCATTTTTCTAGTTTACCTAAATCATTTGCCATTTGGCTTATCCCTCCTGGAACATCAACCCTGTTACATATCTTAGTATCATCAGCAAAAAGACATACCTTACCATCAAGACCTTCTGCAATATCACTAATAAAAATATTAAAGAGAATGGGTCCAAGTACAGATCCCTGAGGTACCCCACTGGTGACAAGTCCAAGCTTCGAATATATTCCATTAACTACAACCCTCTGTTGCCTGTCACTCAGCCACTGCCTTACCCATTCAACAATATTGGAATCCAAACTTAAAGATTGCAGTTTATTGATAAGCCTTCTATGTGCAACAGTGTCAAAAGCCTTACTGAAATCTAGGTAAGCAATGTCTACTGCACCACCCTGATCTATAATTTTAGTTACCCAATCAAAAAATCTATAAGATTAGTTTGGCATGATCTCCCTGAAGTAAACCCATGTTGTCTCTGATCTTGAAATCCATGTGTTTTAGATGTTCATCAATCCTATCCTTTAACATGGTTTCCATCACTTTCCCCACTACTGAAGTAAGGCTTACTGGCCTATAGTTGCCCGACTCCTCCCTATTACCTTTCTTGTAAATGGGCACAACATTCGCTAACTTCCAATCTTCTGGGACTACTCCTGTTAACAATGATTGGTTAAATAAATCTGTTAATGGTTTTGCTAGTACACCACTAAGCTCTTTTAATAGCTTTGGGTGTATTCCATCAGGTCCCATTGACTTATTTGTCTTTACTTTTGACAGTTGAAATAGAACCTCTTCCTCTGTAAACTCACGTGTAATAAATGACTCATTTATCCTTTTTCTCAACTGAGGTCCCTTTCTTTCATTTTCATCTGTAAATACAGAACAAAAATATTCATTGAGGCAGTCAGCTAGACCTTTATCCTCTTCTACATACCTTCCTTCTTTTGTTTTTAATCTAACTAATCCTTGTTTTACTTTTCTTTTCTCATTTATGTATCTAAAAAATGTTTTATCCCCCTTTTTTACTGACTGTGATATTTTCTCTTCTGTGTGTGATTTGGAAGCTCTTATAACTTGCTTAGCCTCTTTCTGCCTAATCTTATAGATCATTTTGTCTTCCTCACTCTGGGTTTTTTTATAATTCCTAAATGCTAACTTTTTGTTTTTAACTATTTTGGCCACATCTGCAGAGTACCACAGTGGTTTCTTGAATTTTTTGCTTTTACTGACAAGCCTAATGCAATTTTCTGTTGCCTTCAATAGTGCAACTTTTAAATAATCCCATTTCTCTTGGACTCCATTTAAGTTGCTCCAGTCTGATAATGACTCCTCTACCCATATTCTAATTTTAGAAAAGTCTGTTTTTCTAAAGTCTAAAACTTTTGTTTTTGTGTGGTGTGACTCAGTCACTGTTCTTATATTAAACCACACTGACTGATGATCACTGGATCCTAAACTTTCACCTACAGTAATATCTGATACCAAATCTCCATTTGTTAACACTAAATCTAGTATGGCCTCTTTACGAGTTGGCTCCTCAACAACTTGTTTTAGAGACAATCCCAGTAGGGAGTTTAGAATATGTGTGCTCCTGGCACAAGTAGCTAATTTTGTTTTCCAATTTACATCAGGAAGATTAAAGTCACCCATGATGATAACTTCCCCTTCATTGTCATTTTAGCTATTTCCTCAACTAGTAGATTATCTAACTCTTCAATTTGTCCTGGGGGCCTATAAATCACACCTACACGAGTTACTGTGTGATTACCAAATTCTAACGTAGCCCAAACGGACTCTGTTTGCCTCACTAACTTTTATTAGGCTAGATTTTATGCTATCCTTCACATACAAGGCCACCCCTCCCCCTTTCTTGCCTTCCCTATCTTTCCTATATAAAGAGTACCCTGGTATTGCTATGTCCCAGTCATTTTTCTCATTGTACCATGTCTCAGTAACAGCGACTAAATCTACACTATCAGTTGCCATTATACATACAAGAGGCTTCTGCTGGGTCTAGCAAGCTATTAACAGAGCAGGAGATGAGAAATTCTAAGTTAAAAATAATTTAAAATAAAGGTTAAAAATTAGATGACTTTACAGGAAGTGTTTAGGAAGACTGTGCAGAGAGGTGTGACTAGGCTTGTATAAACAATAAGTGGTTTACCTCCTAAATTGCAGGGAAATTATCTTTATTTTGATAAAGCAGTTTTGGTGTAAAGTTGTTCTGCTGACTATATTGTCCCTGTAAGCTAATGTTTTGGTGACTATAGCTTTCCTTTAACGCCTTAAGGACTGAGCCAAATGTACACGTTGTGATCAAAACAAACTGTAAACAAAAACTTGAATTTGCGCTGTCTGTTCAGGTATAATTCGCCTCTTTCATATTATGGGCACCCAATAGTGTATTAAATAGTGTATTAAAAAGTATTCATCAATCTACATCAACGTTTCGACCCTTCCGGGTCTTTATCAAGATCTTGAAGGGTCGAAACTTTGATGTAGATTGATGAATACTTTTTAATACCACTTTTGGAAAATCCAAGTGAGTGCTCCTGTCTGAATTTGTGTATATGTGTATGTGTATGTGTATGTGCGTGTGTATGTATATATATATATATATACATACACATATATATACACATATATATATATATACATACATACATACATATATATACATACATATATCTATATATATATACATACACACACGTAACTGACCGTTTTGCCCAAAAGAGGTTAAAAACAGTTTAGGCGATATTCCCCTTTTTCAGCTGCCCCAATCTCCTGAGCTGCAAACCCACGAATTCACCAACTCCCGAACTGCATACCAAGGGAATACTCTAAACTCCCGAACTTGAGACACATGAATAGCTGCTAGCAGACTAACAGGAAAAGCCCCCAAGCGGCTTACACTCCTGGCAATCAGTCTCTAACAGCATACAGTAAATC
The DNA here is from genome assembly GCA_933207985.1 of Pelobates cultripes. NCBI lineage: Eukaryota > Metazoa > Chordata > Amphibia > Anura > Pelobatidae > Pelobates > Pelobates cultripes. The sequence goes on along the minus strand of OW240917.1, from coordinate 200,869,342 downwards.
CCCCTCCAATAATGAGACGACACTTCACTTTGAGGGTTAAGCAGGAACTCATTTACTGGGGCTAACTGCCCGGCTTTTATGAAGGTCTCCCGCCTGGTGGACACTCCCCCAGGGGACCAAATGGGAGACTGGGACACAAAGGGTAAAAGGACCAATCACAGACTTTCACATTTCAACCATCCCACAATGCATCACAATCCCTCCTCTCTGCTCTGAAGATAATTGAGAAGTAATTCAATTATCTCCAAAGACAGAGGCAAAACTCCATTAACCACATGGCAGAAAACAAACAGTAAAAGACATAAAATTACCCACAGTTACATTCAGTACATAAAACATATACGTTCTACATATCCCCAGATAGCTCAGGTCTGAGCGCACATTATTAAGCGAATGGCGCTCAGACCACACGAATACAGTTTAATCGCCATGGAGCCAAAGTCTTTACACAGTCAGTTTCATGCGAATGGGGCTCCATGGGATTCCTATCTAGGGTACAACATACTCAAACCAAACTACCGAACACCGGGCCGTTTGTGCACTTTCACCGAACAAGAAGGGAGGTCGGCGGCTTCAGCGGTGTTCGAACAAAACTGTGTCTGATTTCAGTTCCATGAATTAAGCGTTGAACACCGCTGTGCATTCGCATGTTTAAAATGGCCGCGACCTCGTGTTCGTGATACGAATGGCGGCCACCCAGCATTCGTCAATTAAGCTGCAGTTAACCGCAGCTTCAGGGAGGTTAATTGCCGGCACACTCCAGCTCCCAGGTGGTCTATTCATTCGTGCGGTTGTTCGGTAGATTGAATCTACCGAACACCCGGCAGAAAAGCACGAATAAGTCTTTTCTGCAGGGAAAAAGATGTCTTTTAACATGGGGCCATAGTCCAAAGGCAGCAGGCGAGCAACCAGGCTTCTCCAGTGTACAGTGGCGAGGTTGGTTTCGCCACAATATATATACACACACACACACACACTTAGACCATATATAATATAGATATGATCCAAGTATATATTTTATTTTCAACTGTAACTAACGTTTTTTTAGGCAGCAGGGCGAGTACCTCTCATTACAAGCACTCCCCTTGCTGGCACTGACATGAACGGCTATGCCTCACGATCACATGGCCCAGGAGGGCCGAAGAGGAAGGAGGGGGACTTCCTGGGCTCCCAGGTAAGTCCCCATACCGCGATCATTTAGAGCCGGGCCCCCAAGGACATCATAGAACACCCGCCGTCCTTAAGGGGTTAAATTTCATATACATTAAGCTAGCAAATGTATAGACTGGGAGAAATAAAATAAATCTTTTAAAACAAAAAGGATTTTCTCCCATATGTCAATTTCTTGGCAATCACTAAATGCCGGAGTATTGTTTGTCATTCCTCTCACCCAATAGCAACCAGAGTTAAAAACGTCAGTCCATTCAGACGCCAACATGTCGACATCACTGACAAAGTTTGCCTTCATAGGGAAATCTTCTCAAGCAGGGCAAGTCAGTGGTCAGCAGAGGAGCAGCACGGGTGGACCAGTGAGCTGCAGGCAGAGCACTCTACAGTTGTCGCATCGGTAACAAAGGCTAAGGTAAGTGACTACAAGTTCCCTTTAAATCAAGACATACATTTCACTTTAGTCCAGTTCAAAACCACTTCTCAAGAAACCTCATTGAGAAGTATGCTTACATGTGCTGCCTGCACTACCTACATTCTCTCTTCTACTTCTGCTCCTTACTTTCCATTCCCCACTTCCAGGTAGGTCAAGCAGCTTTCTCCTATAATGCGCTGCATACATAGAATACCCAAAATAGAGAATATCACATCTGTGACTATGAAGTCTGAAAACATCTGCATCCAACTACATTCAATTACAAAGCAAGTGCACTCAATGTTCATGTATGATTGTATATGTGAGCTTGGCTCAACATGTAACGCGTAATGTAATTAGTCTGAGGTGCCATGACTACTGGGTTAAAGGACCACTATAGTGCTCTGGGGAGAGGAAAGGGGTTAAAACTTACCTTTTTCCAGTGCTGGGCGGGGAGCTCTCCTTCTCTCCTCCTCCGATCCGCCCCGTCGGCTGGCTGCGCGCGCATTCAGTCGGTCACATAGGAAAGCATTCATAATGCTTTCCTATGGACGCTTGCGTGTTCTCACTGTGAAAATCAGTGAGAAGCACGGAAGCGCCTCTAGTGGCTGTCAATGAGACAGCCACTAGAGGATTAGGGGGAAGGCTTAACCCATTAATAAACATAGCAGTTTCTCATACATAATAGCACATATATTTCAGAAGTAAAAAATAAAATTTATATATCCCAAACTCTACACCTCTGGACATGAAGTATGTTTGACTGCAGTGTGGTATTTTGGGCTACAAAGGCCTAAAGCCTAATAAGAGAAGCTGAATTTTCATTTCTACGGCATAGTATTTATGGCCTACATGTGCAATAAAATCAAACCAACAGCTAGTTTACACACAATGTGGGGCTCTTCCAGGTGTGATTGAGATGTCACCACCTCACTGTAAAGCCACACACACTATGAACCCAGCCTCCGTGCACAGCACATGCTGACTTAGGGAAAACTGATGATGAAGTCAGATTGATCTGATAGTAGCACCATTTGAGAGGGTGTAGCTCATTTCAGAATGAAAAAGAAATCATACATAAAACTGTCCACATATATTGTAGCCATTTGAGCTTATTTTAACGCGTAGGCCTGGACTAGCTACTCCAGCAACACCTATAAAAACCCGGCCCTGCTAGGCTACGCAGCACAGCCTTGTGGTGTAAGACACTAAATTGATGAGGTAAAAATCAAACCAAGAAAATAATGAAACCTGGTTTATTAAAATACTAATTAACCTCTTAAAGGAGTAAAAACTGGAAGTTAAAAGGACCCCTACAGGCACCAGACCACTTCAGTCTGGTCTGGGTGCCAGGTCCATATAGGGGTAACCCAGCCTGCTGTAAACATAGCAGTTTCAAAGAAACTGCTATGTTTACATATGGGTTAATCCAGCCTCTAGTGGCTGTCTCATTGACAGCCGCTAGTGGAGCTTCCGCGCTTCTCACTGTGATTTTCACAGTGAGAAGACACCAGAAGCCATAGGAAAGCATTGAGAATGCTTTCCTATGGACTGACTGAATGCGCGCGCAGCTCTTGCTGCGCATGCACATTAAGCCGATGATGACCGAAGGAGGAGGAGAGTCCCCAGCGCCGAGGGAGCCCAGCGCTGGAGAAAGGTGAGTGTTTAACCCCTTCCTCCCTCTTCAGTCCGGCAGGAGGGGGGCCATGAGGGTGGGGGGGGGACCTATTAATACTATAGTGCCAGTAAAACGAGTTTGTTTCAATATTCCAGTCTTAGCCCAACTCACAGAAGTGAGAAACATGGCCATACTTGACCCAGGTGAGTGGAAGTTATTAAAAGAAACAAGGAAAACAAAATGTTCACTACAAAAGTAAAAAATTAAAATAAAAAGCTGTGAATTTCTAATACCAGCAAGTCTGGGTTTCATACTAGACAGGAATACACATCCTAAAATGGTTATATGTATAGTCTAAAATATAAACTTAGGAAAAACAAAATTAAACATTTGATTGCTTAAATGGAGGAACTATACCCATTACCCAACTCACAGCACACAAGGGCTCACAAGCTCACGCTTGAATGCTCAGAGACTGACTTGGTAACAGTTACAGAAAAGAAAGAGAATGACTAAGACAGCTTAGTACCAGAAGAACCCTTGCTCTTCACCTGACCTGAATCGGACAAATCACAAATGTGAAACAGGGAATCAATTAAATGTAGGTGTAACTCAAATTGTATTAGTAGCTGACAATTTAACCCTATTAAGACCAGGCCAGCATAGGAAAAAAACCCACAAAAGTCCTGGAATTCGGTTTAAGATAAACCTTTCATAAATAGAAAAACTAGATCCAAATCTAGATGATTTACAGGAAGGTAACCTCTCAGTCCAACAACTTTTGTCCTAATGCTGCATCTCATATGGTATAGGGGTAATAACTTCAAAGGTAAAAGATATTTCACCTCATTAAACCCTTTCCTGCACAGATAGCAGGGGATCTGATACTAATCAGACAAAACGGATGATAACCACAGGTTAGAATAAAATTCCACCAGTAATTTATATTGGCAGCAAACCGTTAAAAGAACCATGACAATGGTAACACTGTTGAGGAATTTACTTTGTCCAAGAAAAAATCCAAACTTTGAGATAATAAGTTTATTTGGGTAGGTACCTCTTCACCTACCGTTCCTGTATGTCAAAACAGGTTTTGTAGGATTGTTTGTGTTAGTTAACTTCTTGCACAGAGTCACGGAATATGTTGGCATCATATACATAATTGCAATTGAATCTTTGGGAGAAATATTCCAGATGGAAAATTTCACAAACACCCAGTTTAATAGGTCTCAACAGTGCTTTAACTGAAACAAGTGCACCAAATATCTTGTGAGTGTGTTTAAAGGCAAGAAAGAAAGGGGAAAGAAAAATCAAAACAAAAACAAACACAGGTAGTCTGAACACTGCCCACAGACATGCATTTAGGCTGTACATAGGTGGTCTGAACACTGCCCACAGACATGTAGGTAGGCTGTACATAAGTGGTCTGAACAATGCCCAAAAACATGCATTTAGGCTGTACATAGGCAGGCCTGAGCATTGCACACAAATAGGCATTTAGGCTGTACATTGCACACCAACATGCAATTAAGCAGTACTTGTGCCTTCTATATGGATAACAAGGCTTATAAAGAATTAGTTGCAATTTTTATTTTTAAATTCTCTCTAACCAGGTCAGAGTCTGGATGGCTTCTAAGATCTCACAGATTCAGGCACTTTCAGACTGGTATGACCGTAGGCTTATTTAGGAAAGAAAGAGACTTAAGATGAAAGCTACTTGTCTCACCATAATAGGCCTCTGGTGTGCTGGAAGGATGGTGAGAGCACATTGGTAACTACAATATAAAAAACAAAAATAGTATAATACTGTATATTTATGAAAAAGGAAGCTTAAAATATTTCTTGATCATAATAACAGGAGACACATGACTAATCATTCAGTCCCAGTCCACTACAACAATTGCCCTCATTTTAGTTTTAACAAACTTATGTTGGGGCATTGAACATATTGAACCACACTGGAGGGGTGGAAACAGGGACCAAAAACTTGCACAACGTGAGACCTTTTAGATCCACCAGTTGTGTACTTTGGAGCCCAGAGGTCTCAATGCGGAGATAGATATCTGTTTTCTCTAATGTAAATGGCTCTACAGTCACCGTTTACATGGATCCTGTTAATATTTTTATATTTTCTATAAACAGATCTTTCACATTTTTCAGATTTGAAACATTTTTTTTTTTTTATAATTGTATTAGAATTTATATTTATTCTTATTTTCATATGTATTTTATTTTTATTATTTTTATTTATTTTTTCATATTTTTATAATATATTTTCTCTTATATTTAATTGCTTATTTTTTATTTTTATTTATTTTCTATTTATTTATTTTTTTTACACATTTTTATTTATCTGTCATTTTTCAGTCATTTTTGCTTTATATTGCATAGATCTATATATTTGTTAAAAAGAAGGATCCCTGTACATGTGTTCAGTATATCCATAATGTTTGCTCTGTATGTACCGGATTTTATATGAGGGATAAAAAAAGATGTGTCATCAAGTGATGCCACCCGAGCCGCAGCACCGGAAGTGACGCGTTCGTTTTGCCGAAAACCGAAGTAATCAGAAAAGACTGCAAATTTCATTTTGAACAGCTGAGAACAACTACACAACGCCCATCGAACCACCAATGAGGAGAATACCGCCCAGAATAAAGAGGGACTCGGGGAGGGATTGTTATGCTTATGATTTGTATCATTTGTATTGTGGCTACTACCATATTGGTGTAGCTTAGTAAACCAGGTGGTCCCGGAGGAAGACCATATAGGACCTGGTATTATTTTAATATATGTTTAATAAAGCAATATATTTTTCCACCTATCTTGAGTCCGGCTCCAGTAGCATTGGCAGTAAGGAAGTGAATTTAGCCCCCCACAGATCGGGGGAGGCACCTTTGGGCGAGTGACTCATCTCTCATACTGAGTTGACATACTTAGAGCCAGTTACCAAAAGGCTCTAAATAAGGTGAGCACTTTAAACTTTAAATTTTATCCATATGAATACAACCACTACTTGAGATGCTACACAGTTTGATTCATCTGTGTCTTCTATATATGTTGTGGAGAGGAACTTACTTTTCCTTGGAGAGAGGGGTCGTGTGATCTACCCAAAAAGACACAAGACCCTTGGAAGTTTAGAGCCTAAAAACTTGAAAAGGCTGTAATAAATGTGAGTTTAGATACATGTCACTCACACACTGTTTCACTAAAATTTGTAATCTATTGCACTATTACTTGTATATATCTTTTCTTTTTTTATGAATATCACTTTGAGATCAACGTAGAGGGTAAGTGTTTTTTGAATTATTGAAAAACACATTTTACCTCACATTATAATACAGCGCTGCACTCTTTAAAAACTAAGGACCTAAAGGTGGAACACCAGCAAGGTCTAAAGTTTTTTTGTGTTTCTTGGTGTTTATGTATGATGGGTTTTGAGGAGTACCCATAGAGTGTATATAGCAGCTAATATTCACTGTTCTAAATCACATATTATATAGCGCCACTTATTCCACACCTTCTGTGTGTGTGTGTGTATATATATATATATATATACACATATATATATATATATATATATATATATATATATATATATATATATATATATATATATATATATACATACATATACACACACACACACACACACTTGCAGAAACCATAACATGCAATTCCACCTGCATCTGCAAATCAGGGCAGTCATCAGAAATTTTGGGGCTCCTAACAGCTCAATGTCTGGGCCCCAGGATACCCACCTCCAAGGCCACCGAAAGTGGGCTCACCCAAAACCTCCAAGCCCACCTGTAGTGGATATAGGGATATGATTTAGTCTGGCTAGCAAAGTTTCATCAGGTCCTGTCCTTGGTGAGATTATCAGTCATTCACTAATCATTGCACATTTGTTGGCAACCTGATACAAAATGGAGGGGTTTATTTGGATGGATGTTTGATTGTTAATATTAGATAACCTTATTTGTCTAACACCTGGGATCATACTTCATATATGGTCTTACTTTATTTCTTTATATTCCTCACTAGTGAACACAATTCTGAATTCTACTCCTTACCGCTGCAATACCACCTTAATTAAGTTATACATTAATCATCTATTATACTAAAGTATTCCTACCCCATGGAAAAGGGCAATAAATGTTGAATAATCTCTCGATATGGGGTTTTGCTGGGCCCAGTTGACAGAGGTGGCAATTTAAGGGGCTGCAAACCTTGTTGTAAGGCTTTAATATGAATATTCATCACTGGAGTGGTTATCATTCCTATGTTAACATATCAAGCCACTTTAGTATGGATAATACCCCAGGGCACATTTAGAGCATTGGATGGTATATTTCCTCTACCTTTGCCTTTCTCTAGCTCAATGATCCTACGGTTGATCCAGAGTTGAATGTCTCTGAAAAGTAACATAACATACCATCCAATGCACTAAATATGCCCTGGGGTATTATCCTAACTAAAGTGGCTTGACAACCCTGTGTAGCAAAGCAACTTAAGAAGAGATTGAATGAAATAAGTAGCATTCTGGCTGAAAGGGAAATTTCTCCTTTTCTACAATTTTATTTATTACTTTACTTAGTTTTCAAAAACACCTTTAACCTGAAACACTCCCAAAAAATGTGTTGTAAGGACCCTGCTTTGCGTAAACATCTCCAACATAACGGTGATATCTAAGCATGCATATGTGCTAGTCTAAGAGGTACAAAATGCCATCTCATAAAAGGTTTTACAAAATGCTTCCCAATGAGATAGGCTATGGGATGCTGTTTTAGTTATCTTAATAGTTTGTAACCATTTGGAAAGAGGAAAGGATTTACCCAACTCCTCTTCCTATTTTATAATATGATTTGGTTTAATCTCATTGCCCATAAGATATACACACATACACACACACATATACACATATACACACACACATACACATACATACATACATACATACATAAAAAGCAAGATCTTGAGGAAGACCCGAACGGGTCAAAACGTCGATCAATCTGTTACACTATGTAACAAAATAAATAATTTTGAAATACTAAAAAAGACCGGAGAGTGCACCCTTTCTATTAATATGTTGTATATTTCAGCGTGGGATAGCACCAGGGCATAGGATCTCCAGTGTATCAGGGTGAGTGCCATTACATATACACACACACACACACACACACACACACATATATATATATATACATACATACATACATACATACATACATACATACACACACACACACACACACACACACACACACACATATATATATATATATATATTTTTATTGATACATTTCTTCTTCTAATTCAAAATATTAGTTCTTTTAGGGTAATTAAATTATACAGTAAAGCATACTCACACACAGACAGACAATCTTACTGATGCACACAAATAGGCTCATTGACAGACAATGACACACAGACAAGGTTACTGGCGCACACACAAATTTAGTACAGACAAACTGATACACACACACAAGCTTACTATAGACAAGCTCACTGTCACACACACAAGCTCACTACAGACAAGCCCATTGACACACACGCTCCCTACAGAAGAGCTCACTAACACACAGATTCACTACAGACAAGCTCACTGACACACATATGCTCACCACAGACAGGCTCCGACACACCCATGCTCCTTACAGACAAGCTCACTAACACACACACACGATCCCTACAGACAAGCTCACTAACACACACACACGATCCCTACAGACAAGCTCACTAACACACACACACATATGATCCCTACAGACAAGCTCACTAACACACACACACATATGATCCCTACAGACAAGCTCATTGACACACACACACAGAGAGGCTCCCGCACTAGCAGATGCACGCGCACACACACAGAGGCAGACAGTCACTGACAATGAGGCAAACACCCACACACACAAAGACAGACAGTCACAGACAGAGTCACACACAGACAGTCACACACAGACACACTGACCTGCTTCTTACCTACTGCTTGGAGCTCCTGAAGGCTGGTTGTTGGGGAAGCAGGGACTCCTTCCTGCTTCCCATGCTGCAGTCAGCCAGGCCCCCGCCGCACGCTAAGCCGCGCCCCCATCGCACGCTAAGCCCCACTTTTTTTTAATGATCCCGGCCGGCCGTGTGTGAGCTGTGCCGGCCGCCTGGCTCCCCCTGCTCCCATGGGGCTCTGTGCGGCAGCACAGCTCACACATGGCCGGCCGGGATCACAGGAGCTGTCAGCCCAATGATCAGGGCTGTCAGACCGGCCCCAGGTGCCGCGGCCCACCGGGAAATTTCCCGGCATCCCGGTGGGCCAGTCTGGCCCTGTACACACACACACACACACACACACACACATATACACACACACATATATATTTATATTTGTGGTCGTGGCAATATAGCCGTATATGGAAACATAGCATATAATAACAACATATCAATTAGTTGGAATTAGTCGGTTGTGGTGTGCCGAAACCGACAGAGGAGTAGGCCTGTAAAAGTGGGCCCACCTTAGAGGGTGTTTGTAATATAGGGAGTGGTGGGTGGGGTGACTCGCCAGACCATTACGGTAATGTGGGAGTGGATTGGCAGCCCTTTTATAGGGAACCAAGCCCCTCCCACAACTACAGGCCAAGCCTTTTAATTTGTGGTCGTGGCAATATAGCCGTATATGGAAACATAGCATATAATAACATATCAATTAGTTGGAATTAGTCGGTTGTGGTGTGCCGAAACCGACAGAGGAGTAGGCCTGTAAAAGTGGGCAAAAATAAATCATAAGACATAATACGTTGACCAAAATCTTTATTTAGATAAGTCACAGAAAGCTAGTCTTAATTCTTTAACAGGGTTGGGTATGTAAAGAGTATAAGCGGAAGATTTCCAGCGTCCCATTGTTTTGATGATGTGCGGAGGAATGTGGTTAGCAGAAGCTGTAGATGCTGCTCCGATTCGAAAAGAATGACCCGAAAATTGACTAGGGTTCAAGCCGAGTCTAGTCAACAGCAGTCTTACATAGAGCATAAACTTTGCTGTAGTTAGAACGTTACCGTGCAGTTCTAGCAAAGGTTGTAATGGTTGTTTGTGGAGGGATAGTAGATAATTGTCAAAATTTTGTACAGGGCACCATTTGTTATGAGTAGGGTACAAGGGGATCGTAACAGTATGACCTATGGTGCTGGTTTTTGAGTGTTTTGGCATGAGTAGGTAATGGTCGTTCTGTTTCGCTAAGTCCATAGTTCTTCTGTTTCGCTAAGTCCATAGTTCTTCAGGGGACGTGATAGTCCTAGTTGTGAATTCGTTGGGACAGAGGAATCCATAAAAAGCAAGATATATGGCTGATTTTATTACCGTGTTTGTCCTGGGCTCAAAAGGAGAGGAATCTAACAAGTTGACTAGTGCATGAAATATATGGTTATCAATAGGTAGTCGTTTCCCGGGGATATGTGTATCAAATTTCTTAATGCCTCTAAGAACTGTCTTGATTTGATATGAGGACAGGAAACTCGTGACGTTGGGTTGTTGAATAAGCATGTGGTGTTGAATTCCCATAAGGTATAGTTTTATAGTGTTAAATGATAGTTTAAGGTTGATGTGGCAAAAAGAAGTGAAACCCAATATTGATTCTATCGTGAACATATCGTGAATGTGAAATTCAGTGATGAATTTTTTGAAAATGTGAAAAACTCTGTCGTAAGTGTTTCTAGTGTTTACAGAGAGTGCCAGGTGAGAAATGTGACGTGCGTGATTTAACAAAGCTTTTAATCCATTATCATGTCTGTGAAAAGTGGGGCTGGAGTTGCCCGTCTGGAGGCGGTGGGTAGTGTTGTGAAGAATTCCTGAAAACGAAATCGAGACAAGTGATCAGCACTGATGTTTGTGCACCCTGGAACGTGAATACATGTTAGAAAGAATTGACAAGTGGCTGCTACCCATGTGAGTCGTCTCAATAGCCTCATAATTACCAGGGATGATGACCGGCCTTTATTGACAATATGGCAAATAGCCATATTATCAGAATAGCACCACACCGTGTGGCCGGACCACTGGCGGCCCCAGGTAACGGCCGCAGCCACGATGGGGTACAAATCGAATAAAGCTGAGGTCTCTGTGAATTTTGTGAGTGATTTGACCTCAGTTGGCCATGGCCCCACGAGCCATAGGTCACCCCATATGGCTGCAAACCCCGTGTTTGCTGCAGCGTCTGTCCATATTGTAGGTGAAGTGTCTGAGTGAGATGGTATAAACATGGCACGCCCATTCCAAGAAGTGAGGAAAATCCTCCACATGCTTAAATCAGATGTCGCATGGTTGTCTAGTGAAATGTAAGATGTGTCTGAGGTGAATTGTGGAAATAGTGATAGCAAATGTGAAATAAATGATCTCCCCTGGGGAATGATTCTCATTGCAAAATTAAGCGATCCCAGCAATGATTGTAGGTCTTTCTTAGTGCAACGACCTTGCTGTAGGTAGTGGTCAATACTTGCCAGGATACGCTCAATTTTCTCATGAGGGAGGCTAGCCTGCATGTGTACTGTATCTAGTTGTATCCCTAAAAATTGCATCTGGGTGGCGGGCCCCAGGGTCTTGTGTGGGGAGACTGGAACAGAAAGTGACTCAAATAATGCCAACATGTGTTTTAAACTTGTGGGTGGACTTGTGTTGTTCTCAATTGTGAGGAAATCTTCTAAATAGTGAATCACAGAGGGACATTTGTAAACATTTAGCAACAACCAACATAAAGCCTCTGCAAATGTGTCGAAAATACACGGGCTGCTCTTAGAGCCAAAAGTGAGACGAGTGAAGAAATAGTATAACCCTTCCCATTTAATGTTGTGAAGGTGCCAAAGTGTAGGGTGCATAGGCAGTAGTTTGAAGGCATTCACTACATCCGTTTTGCTTAACCATGCCCCTGTGCCAGCTTTAATGATAGCCCCGATGGCATGGTCGATAGTGGCGTAATGTAGTGAAAACTCTTCAGATGGTATAAGTGAATTTAGGCTAGGGACCGTGGAGGAATGTGGTGCGGATAAATCAATGATCAGCCTGGGTTTAAGTGAGTTTTTCCCCGTGACAATCCCAATGGGATTGGTTCTCCAAGAATTGAAAGGTGGTGAAAGGAATGGACCCAGCAAAAAACCTTGTTTCACCTCGGTTGTGATAAGTTTATGTACCAGCTGTGGGTCATCCCGTGTGGAAAGTAAGTTGTCACATTCCAGTGTGCCTGTAGGTAAATGTATCAACCCTGTGTGAAATCCCTCCAATAATCCTGTTATGAGATAGTCGCTGAAGTGTCATGATGGGTGTAGACGTAGCAAATCGGTGAATAAGCTGAGGTTCACGCATGTGAGGTAGAGTTTTGGGAAAGCTTTATTTGGGCACATTGTCTTGGAATGAGCCCTGAAACAATGTGAACAAACATGCATTAGTCTACAGGAACTAAAACCACAATTGCCAGCATTAAAATTGTTACATACTTGGGATTTCCCTAAGACGACAATATCTCTTCCTAGTTTGTCTTTCAAACCTTTATTTGATCTTGGGGGGTTAGTTGCTGCTTGGTTTTGTTCTACCTCAGCTGTATTAGGGCAGAAATTTGTGCTGTGGGTTGCTGATGAGCATACTGCACAAGTTGGGGGCCTGAGGCCTGCAAAGTGCCTACAGAATAGCTCAGTGTCCAACTTGCTCCAATTGATGTTTAAGTTGAACTGAGCCAGAGCTGCTGCCACTTTTGCAAAGAAGGAACGATGGTAATCGTAAAACGTGTCCCAGATCCACCAACTTGTGCATGTACGTATCCAGCTCGGCTCTTTTCCCTGGGTATACAGTGCAATATACATCCCTATAGATGCCAAACCCTAATACAAATTCTGGGATGTTCAATTTTTTGTTCAGGCGAGGGTCTCCCCACAAGCAAAGGTCCTGTTCTCAAGGACATCCTGGGAGGCAATGAGCAATGAAGCTAGGTTAACGTCCTTGCCTTCCAGAATGTCCTTTTTAAGGTGAGCTGGGACCATATGTGAAGGATCAATAGATTCTATATCAGCAGTAGCTGCCGGGTAAGGTATTAGCAAGAGGCTGGGTGGTGACCGTTGCATTTGTCGTGGACTGAGTAACACTACCGGCCTCCAATTTGTCCAGCCTGTCGCTGATTGTCCCTATGGATGCCATAAGGGACGTCATCATAGCATGAAATGCTGGCATTTGCGATCCGCTAGGGCCTTCCCCTGCCTCGGAATGGTCAGTGGTAGTGTATAATAGCCTATACAACTCCGCCTTCCTAGCTGTAGCCGGGAAAGGGATGCAGCGTCTTCTTAGTTCAGCTGTAAGACGTGGTATGGTCCACGATCTAAGGGATGCAGGGCTATTCACGTCTGTACCTGGAACAGGGGTGGCAGGCCTAGCGGGTGTGCTAGGTAGTGATAGCTCTTCAGGGATATCAGGCGTTAGTGACATAACTGAAATTATAAATATAGTCAGTCGTATAAAAAGGTTTTGTGGGTGGGTACTGGTGGGCTAGCTAAATACCAAGCGGTGAAACAATAAGCTTCTATTGAGCGTGACAGATGAGACCCTGCTAGTTGCCAAGCGGCTTGAGAGGCACTATCTATGCGTGGGCCCGAGGGGAAGATTGAGGCCACTGAACGTTGTGGCGGGGTGTAGGCCTCTCGGTGTCATTTAAAGCATAAGAAAGATTGGGAGTGACAGGTGAGGCCCTCTCTTTGTATTGATGCGAGGCGGCTAGCTATGATTTGGCCCGAGGGACGTATTACCTCCGAGTGTGAGGTTAGGGATGTTGGCCTCGCGGGACCACTAGCCTATGGATTAAGACCAGAAATATTTTAACTAACTGGGCCACCTAACCTAGGACCAGTACCCCTCAAATATTTTAGGGAATATTGGGTTCTGGCGTAGTACCTGAAAGTGAGTCAGGCTGATCTCTCAATGACGTAACTGTGATATTTGTCGGGTAGTTGACCTGTAGGTATAAGATGATACGTAAATATCTGAAAAATGGGGTGGTAGTTAGGCCAGATCATGGACCAGAACCTACCCGATAACTGCGGAGGAGATATAACCAAAAGAAACCGGCTCCTTGCTTGTAAAAGCTACCGTTCCAATGATTAAACCTAGGAGAGTAAATTATAAATTTTACCTAAAATCATATGTTTATATGGTCATTTATATGAATCATATGACAATGTTACCAACCTATAAAGTATAAATGATACCGATCTCTGGGTCCCCAAAATTTTAATATGAATTCTGGTAAGGAAACCTGTTGGAAGATGTCAGAAACCAGGATTGAATTAAGTGTAGCATAATTTAAAAGTTTTTTTTTTTTTTTATGGTGCTATCTCATTATTGACCGGTGGGGGCGAGATTCCACCTAAGAAGTGGATGCAGGATCTTGTATAATTAGTGAGAAATGCACACATTTAAGTCGAATGTGATGACAGTATATAATGACTACCTTTGTTTGGTAGAAATCCTAAGTATCTGGCCGAATGCAGCGTTCGTATGAATGCTAAAAACATGAATTACATAGCTTAGTGGCGAAGTGTATTTAGACGAAAAAGTACCGAATGCGGTTGAATGCGAATGGGGCTCCGCCGTGTAAGCCGTGAATACGAAGCGGTTTGCTTTACGGCGGGCCCAACTTAAGTTTTTTGGCGGCAGCAGTACCGGGGAAGCTGTGCGGACGACGGTGGCGGCGGGAAAAGAGCCCTGGAAAGCCCGGACCACTCAGGAGGGCACCGGACCAGGAGACCACGAGGAAACAGGTAAGAGGAATCCAAGATGGCGGTCTGAACCGGAAGTAATGTTTCAGACTCGCCAGACCATTACGGTAATGTGGGAGTGGATTGGCAGCCCTTTTATAGGGAACCAAGCCCCTCCCACAACTACAGGCCAAGCCTTTTAAATATATACATACATACATACATATATATACATACACACACACACACATACACACACACACACACACACACACATACATACATACATATACACACACACTTGAAGGCTTGGCCTGGAGTTGTGGGAGGGGCTTGGTTCACCTTTAAAAGGGCTGCCAATCCATTCCCACCTAACCTTTGCTGGTCTGGCGAGTCTGAAACGTTTACTTCTGGTTCAGACCGCCATCTTGGAATTTTCCTTACCTGTTCCCTCGTGGTCTCCTGGTCCGCTGCTTCACTGGCTCTCCTTCCCGTTGCCCGCTCGTTACTTCTCCTTACGAAAACCTAAGTCAGGCCCGCCGTAAAGCAACCGCTGCAATTCCCTGGCTTTACACGGCAGAGCCCCGTTCGGTTCAAACCGGCATTCGGTTCGTTTCTTAATTATTATGGCATTCGCCTTAAAATTCCCTCTGCTAATCGCACGTTCATCTTTTCTAAAACTAACGAACGATATCATTCGGTCACATATGCATAACATCAATCGGTTTGGTTTTCGAATGTAATTTATGGTGTATCTATTCGTTTGTTGCTACACTCTACATAGTTCTTTCGGCAACTACACTAACTCACGTATAAACACGAATTCAGCCGGTACTCAATGGGGATTTTGCCCCTACTGGTTACAAACGTTATTGCAGTCTCTTCTATAAAATCTATTAATTAAATAGGAATGTTTTAAACCGGGATGATGTGTCCGGATTTCCTGGTTTTTATTCCACACAGAGTCATACCAGTGGTTCGTACTGGGAATTGTGAATTCTGACTAGTATCAATTATTTCTTATAGGTTGGTTGATATTTAATTATGCTTTTTATTATAAAGACCAATGATACACATTAAATTGGTTAAGCATGTATTTTACTCTTTTAGGTTATTTTCCATTGAACGGTAGCTTTTACAAGCACGAAAACAGTCATCATTGTCGTTAAATCTACCCTCTGCAGTGTCGGGTAGGTTCTTGTTTTTAGGGCCCACGATCTGGCCATACCACTACGTTTCAGTCAGACGTTCATATATCAAATCTCATGTCCAGAGGTAATCATCTCGAGACTCTTACAGTCACTGGTTACTTCTACGTCGACAGCGCAACCTGACTCACATATCAGGTACTACGCCAGAACCCAATTTTTCCTCCCTCTCTACCATGTTCTGAGTGGTACTGGTCCTAGGTTACGTGACCCAATTAGGTAAACTTTCTGTTCTTAATCCATAGGCTAGTGGTCCCGTGAGACCAACACCCCTGTCCTCCTACTCGGAGGAATACACCCCTCGGGCCAAATCATAGCTAGTCGTCTCGCATTGTTCCATAGAGAGGGCCTCACCTATCACTCCCAATCTAACTTATGCTTTAACTGTCACCGAGAGGCCAACACCCCGCCACAACGTTCGGTGGCCTCATACGTTCCCCTCGGGCCCACGCATAGGTAGCGCCTCTCAAACCGCTTGGCAATTAGTAGGGACTCATCTGTCACCATCAAAAAGTATAATTATTTCACCGCTTGGCATTTAGCTAGCCTTACCAGTACCCACCCAAATCAAACATTACAGAGTGATTGATTAAAGCTTACATATTTTTCAGTTATGTCTAATAATCCTGATATCCCCGAGGAACTCTCGCTACCCTGCACTCCCGCTAGGCCTGGTACCCCTGTTCCTGGAACAGACGTGGCTAGTCCTGCTTCTCTCAGATCATGGACCATCCCACGTCTCACGGCAGAACTTAGAAGACGCTGCATCCCTTTCCCAGCTACTGCTAGGAAAGCAGAGTTGTTCAGACTTTTGAATACGGCCACTGACAACTCTGATGCAGGGGAAGGCCCTAGTGGCACACAATTGCCAACGTTTCATGCCATGTTGACTTCTCTCATGTCATCCATCAGCACAATTAAAGATAGGCTGGATAAATTGGAAACAAATGGTACTAAACAGACCGCTACGAACCCTATTGTTGCCAGTCACCCTCTGGCTGACATAACTGGTAATTCATTGGAATCAGTATCAATTATTGAAGCTATTAATCCTTTGCACATGGTCCCATCTCACCTTAAAAAGGACATTCTGGAAGGCAAGGATGTCAACCTGGTGTCATTGCTTATAGCCTCCCAGGATGTCCTAGAGAATAGGACATTTGCATATGGGGATATATCAGTTGTACTAAAGGCAAGAGACCCGAGGCTGAACAAAAAAAAACTGTCAATCCCTGAATTTGTACTGGGTTTTGGGATTTATAGGGATGTTTACTGCTCCGTATACCCAGGGAAAAGAGCAGAGCTGGATGTATACATGCACAAGATGGTGGACCTGGGGCACAAATACGGTGGTACCGCTTTTTACGATTACCACCGTTCCTTTTCTGCAAAGGTGGCTGCAGCTCTGGCTCCGTTCAATTTAAGCATTAAAATTGGAGTTCTTGTAGGCTGATGCATGTATGTTCACACTGTTTTAGAGCCCATGCCAAAACTATGTGCCAAAATAAAGCATTTCCCAAACCGTATCACACATGTGTGAACGTCACATTATTGACCTCACTTTTACAGCTACATCCTTCACGTCATTTCACGGACTATATTATGTTGGGCATGACTGAGGGATTTAACACTGGGTTGGTCCATTTACCCTCCGGTACACTGGAACGCGACAACCTACAGTCCACATTAGACGATCCACAGTTGGTAAATACTCTTATCTCAACTGAGTTGGAACAAAGGTTTCTGTTGGGACCATTCTTTTCCCCACCCTTCACGTCTTGGAGAACCAATCCTATAGGGGTGGTCACAGGGAAGACCTCACTCAATCCCAGACTGATAATTGATTTATCGACACCACACTCCTCCACTGTCCCCAGCATTAACTCTCTAAAACCTTCTGAAGAATTTTCACTACACTACGCCACTATCGACCATGCCGTTGGGGCCATTCTTCAAGTGGGTACTGGAGCATGGCTGAGTAAAACCGACGTGGTAAACGCCTTTAAGCTACTACCCATACATCCTTCCCTGTGCCACCTACATGGCATTAAGTGGCAAGGGAGATATTATTTCTTCACCCGACAAACTTTTGGCTCCAAAAGCAGTCCACGTATATTTGACACATTTGCAGAGGCTTTATGTTGGTTGTTACTAAATGTATGCAAGTGCCCTTCGGTTATCCACTATCTGGACGATTTCCTCTTGATTGAGAATAACACTCTTCCACCCAGTAGTTTGAATCACTTGTTGGCACTGTTTGAATCTCAACATTCCTGTCTCTCCTCACAAAACTTTGGGTCCAGAAACCTACATGCAATTTTTGGGGATCCAACTAGACACGATAAATATGCAGGCCAGTCTACCTCAGGATAAGATTGAGCGTACCCTGGCAAGTACTGAACATTACCTGCTACAAGGTCATTGCAATCGAAAAGAACTTCAATCACTGCTTGGATCGCTCAATTTTGCCATGAGGATCATACCCCAAGGTAGATCTTTTATATCCCATCTGTTATCCTTGTTTCCACTGTTTTCCTCGGACACTTCACATATCACATTAGATGTACACGCAACTTCAGATTTACGCATGTGGCGGATTTTTCTCACCTCTTGGAACGGGTGAACCATGTTTATACCACCCCCCTCCGACACATCACCTACACTATGGACAGATGCCGCAGCTAACACAGGCTTTGCCGCCATCTGGGGTGATCAATGGCTTTGGGGCCCTTGGCCGACCAAAGTCGAATCACTACCCAAATTCTGACACCTCGGCTTTATTCGAGTTGTACCCAATCATGGCGGCAGCCATTGCTTGGGGACCATATTGGTCTGGCCACACGGTCAGGTGCTACTCAGATAACCTGGCTATATGCCATATTGTCAATAAAGGCCAATCGGCATCACTGGTCATTATGAGACTACTAAGGCGTCTTACATGGATAGCGGCCACTTGCCAATTCTTTACAACATGCATACACATTCCGGGGAACACTAACACCTCTGCTGATCACTTTTCTCGGTTTTGTTTCCAGGCTTTCCTCTCGTCACTACCAAACGCTTCCAGACGAGCGACACCTGCACCTCTATTCCAAGATATGATAATGGATTAAAGACCTTGTTAGATCACGCACATCACATTTCTCATATGGCACTCTCAGTAAACACTAGGGACACTTATGATAAGGCTTTTCACTTATTCAAAAAAATTTATCACCGAGTTTCACATTCACGACATGTTTGCGTTCGAAACGATTTGGGGTTTTACCTCTTTTTGCCACATTAACCTTAAACTATCCTTTAATACTATTAAACTTTACCTTACCGGCATCCAACACCATATGCTTATCCAACAACTTAACACTACGGGTTTTTTGACATCCCAAATAAAAACATTAAAGGCATTAAAAAAAAATTAGATACACATGTTCCCTCACAAAGACTACCCATAGACAACATCTTCCACTCTCTATCCAACCTATTAGATGCATCTCCTTTTGAACCCATGACCAATAACACAATCAAAACAGCACTATATCTCGCTTTTTACGGGTTCCTCCGGCCTAGCGAATTCACCACCACAACCACCACCGCACATGACTACCTTAGAACCAATGATTTACAGAAACATAGCGACCATTACATTCTCTCTCTTAGACAATCAAAAACCAGCACCGATGGACACACTATTCAAATTCCGCTGTACCCTACTCACAATATATGGTGCCCAGTTAAAGTTTTGGACACATTCACTTTCAGTCCAAAAACAACCTCAACAGCCTTTGTTTGAACTGCATGGACACACTCTGACCACAGCTAAATTCATGCTATACATACGACTTCTGTTGACCAGGCTCGGCCTAAACCCCATTTTTTATTTTAATTTTTAATGTTTGTTTTATTTTATTTTTTTATATTTATGTTTATTTTTTATGCTTATTAATATTTATGTTTTATTATTTTTGTTGTCCCCCCTCCCTGCTTGTTACCTGGTCAGGGAGGGGGGATATGACAGTCCCTGGTGGTGAGCATTTACTTACCTCCCCTGCAGCTCCTCCAGCTCCCACTGTAAATCTCGCGGCCCTTAGTGCCTGACAGCCATGGGTCTTGCGAGACTTACACTGGGAGCTGGAGAGAGAGCTTTCCTGGGGAAGAACAAATCACTTCTACACCTCAGGATCACCAGGCTTGTAATGAGCCCGGCAGTCCTAGGAGGTATTAATCGGCAATATCGGTATCTCTATTGGCCGATACCGATATTGCCGAAAATAACGAATATCGGTCGATTATATCAGTAAAACTGATAATCGGTCGATCCCTAATACACACGATATAGAGAGATAGGTATAGAGAGATAGGTATAGAGAGATAGGTATAGAGAGATAGGTATAGAGAGATAGGTATAGAGAGATAGGTATAGAGAGATAGGTATAGAGAGATAGGTATAGAGAGATAGGTATAGAGAGATAGGTATAGAGAGATAGGTATAGAGAGATAGGTATAGAGAGATAGGTATAGAGAGATAGGTATAGAGAGATAGGTATAGAGAGATAGGTATAGAGAGATAGGTATAGAGAGATAGGTATAGAGAGATAGGTATAGAGAGATAGATCTATATTTTGATATGTACACACACACACACAAAACAGGAAAAAGTAAGCGCTAAACACACACAAAACAGGAAAAAGAGTAAGCGCTAAATAACAAATAGGCAGCAACCCTTTAAGGGAATCCCTCAAACACCCTTAAAGTATAACAAAAGGAGAAAAATAGGAAATAAGGGCTGCGCCAGAAAGACTTAATGTGGAATAAAAATAACAAATAGTCCAAATAAAGAGTCTTATCTAAAATGCTCTTATTGGAGTCAGAGTCTATAGGTGCTTGGTCAGGAACAAATGTCCTCGCTGTTCTCCTCCGTATAGGTCCACTCATATGCAAGAGATAAAACAGATAGAGAACCAGATAGTGCAATAAGTTTAATAACAAAAAAAAATAAAAATAGAGAAGGCTGGTATAAAACTCACATTTGCAAGAGCTATAACTCGCTCTAGTGTAAAAGGCGTACAGCGGTACAATCCCCGCTTATGGGATATAGGGTAGACTTCCTCCGTCAGTGGTATGTTCAACACTCGGATAAAAAGAGACAACCAATAGTGCTCACTGGATAAAATACTGGGAATAAAATATATAAAATGGTACTCACAATGAAGGAGCAGGCCAACTGCTTCTTGAAGATAGCGCTGATGGTATGATCCCCACCTAGGATTACTTGGAGTCCAGGTAATCCTAGGTGGGGATCATACCGCCAGCGCTATCTTCAAGGAGCAGTTGGCCTGCTCCTTCCTTGTGAGTACCATTTTATATATTTTATTCCCAGTATTTTATCCAGTGAGCACTATTGGTTGTCTCTTTTTATCCGAGTGTTGAACATACCACTGACGGAGGAAGTCTACCCTCACTGGATAAAATACTTATTCCCAGTATTTTATCCAGTGAGCACTATTGGTTGTCTCTTTATCAGAGTGTTGAACATACCACTGACGGAGGAAGTATACCCTATATCCCATAAGCGGGGATTGTACTGCTGTACGCCTTTTACACTAGAGCGAGTTATAGCTCTTGCAAATGTGAGTTTTATACCAGCCTTCTCTATTTTATTTTTTTTTTATTATTAGACTTAGTGCACTATCTGGTTCTCTATCTGTTTTATCTCTTACATGAGGGGACCTATATGGAGGAGAACAGCGAGGACATTTGTTCCTGACCAAGCACCTATAGACTGACTCCAATAAGAGCATTTTAGATAAGACTCTTTATTTGGACTATTTGTTATTTTTATTCCACATACACACACACACACACACACACACACACACACGTGTGTGCTGTGTGGGGACCGTTTAGTTAATAGCACCCCTCACTGCTTACCTTTTGTAGGGAGGGGGAACCGTGCTGCTACCATCCCTGGTGGTCCATTGGTGAGTGAACTCTAGCCTGCGGGGCTAGAGATCACTCTCGCGAGATTGAGCGTTGCCGCGGCAACGCTCCAACCTCGCGAGAGGAACCCGGCGGAGCTGCTGGCTAGAGATCCCCAGGTCCTCTTCTGCCTCCCTCCCTGCGGGCCACGGAGATTACGGTGTGCACAGGAACATCCCGCGCACGCCTATGCCTGAAAAGCATTAATACTTTAGGTGATAAAGAGAATTGTTCCTGCAAATCTGGATAGGTCTTAATTCCTTTTTCATCGCATATCAGGCTTATTTCATCTTCTCCTTTCTACAGAAAAATCAGAAGTTATAGAAGCTGATGAAAATGCTTGTAAAGGGGCTAATGATAAAAGATTAACTTGACCCATAAGACCAGGTGCCCACTTCTTCCAGCATTGAAGCATATATCTAGAGCTAGAAAGTGTTAAAGTTTTGCCAAAAACAGGTATCTTGGCTGTTTACAAGAGCTGATCTACCGTGTATGGTTTCATATATGCATTTTCCAAGATAAGCCATATTGATGATTTAGAGCTAGAAATAGCTGCTAATCCCTGCGTGAGTATCGATGCTTTATTGCACGTTTGAATACATGGTATTCCAAGCCCTCCCAAACCATAGGGTTTCCATGCTGAATAATGAGATATTCATGGGGGTCTCTTTTCACAAATTTAATGGTTTATAATAAAACAGAAATTTTCTTACTATTCTATTAGGCAGTGCTATGGGTATTGTGCGAAAAAGATATAACATGTGGAATAATCATCTTTATTGAATTCACATGACCTATTAATGATACCTCCCTGTCTCTCCATTTCTCTGTTGTTCTAGTTTATACTCTAGTTTCTTATGGTTTTCCTGAATTAAACTGTTGGTTTTAGACAGGTTAATACCTAAATACATAAGGGATGTTTAAAAATTGTAACTCCTGACTTGCTAATCCCATAGATAAATTTTTATTTTTTTATTTTTTATAACATTGTTTTTATAATATGAGACTTGACCATATCTTTCAAGGAGTGTGATCAAAGGAATAATGGCCCTCACCGGCTGAATTAGAAATAGTAACATTATCCGCAAATAAGGCTAATTTTTGTTCTCCTGCAGGTGTGGTCAAGCCACAAATATCTAAATTTTGCTTAATGTGCCTCACTAACTGTTCTAAACTTAATTATTGGCCATAGAGGGTATTCTTGGTGGCTGCCATATTTTATATTAAATGGTTTAGATAAAAAGCCCATATGACCACTGTTGGAGATGTCAACAAGTGAATGCACACTCAGCTCACATTTGGTGTCAATGCCCATTAATGGCAGCGTGTACTTACGATTATATAGACCATCTCAAATACGCACATACCATTCTCACCAGAATATATACTGTTTTTCCTACCCCCGCCTCAGCAAAAGCGAAGAGAAACGATACTACTCAAACACACATGCTGGTAGCAGCAAGCCAACTCATCCCAGTTAAATGGAAACATGCAGAACCTCCCTCCATTAGAGAATGGATCATTAGAATAGAAGGGATAAAACAAATAGAAGAAATCACAGTTTGAACGTAATTATTTTATATGATGATAATACACGTGTTTGTGTTCAACTTAACATGATTTCAAGTGTGTAACAAGACTTTTACAAATGCTCCCAGAATATATTCTACATTACAATGCTATGAAACATCGAAAATTAATTGTGAAACTTTGTATATTTTCCATTTATGCGATCACAATTGTATTTTGTGAATTTAGGTTTGTAATTATTTGTGAAAATCAAACAAAAAAAACTATAAATAAAAAATAAAATCCGTAAGAAAAACGTTTGCGGAAGGATTTGAATGAAGTGTTAAAATGCCTTTCCATAAACTCTACAGGAAACCCTATCTTACTCAAAGTCATAGTCATATACGTCCAATGTAAGCGATCAAACGCTTTTTCAGCATCTAATGCTATAATTATACTTTGCAATCTACTCCTGTGTGCCCACTCCATGAGATCTATAAAATATCTGGTGTGATCACCTACTTGCCTATTTGGCACAAGCCTTAAATTTGCACTCTTAATGGGCGGTTTCCCTGGTTTTTGCAGCGTCACTACTTCTTTTGGTATGTTGCCTGAAATACTTATAGAATTAAAAAAAGTATAGCGAGATACAGTGTCAAAATGGGTTCCATTTTAATATAATTACTGAAAAACCCATCTGGGCCTGGCACTTTTTGTTTTGGATGGGATAGAATTGCATTAGGCACTTCATCTTCTGTAAAGGGATTTGTTTT